>PVKZ01000095.1:375166-806309 GCA_004027375.1 Macroglossus sobrinus | reverse complement strand
CCCTCACCCTCGAAAAAGGAAAAAGTAAAGAAAAAAATCCTGTTGGAGGAGCAGATATTTGGGACTCAAAGGGCATATGTCGAGCTTAAAGAGCATGTGAGATATCTGCATTTAAAGTATCTATGTGTCCTGTAGATGTTTTGGAACCCAGAAGAGGGGCTGGATGACAAGCATACATTTAGGAGTGTGAGGACTTGGATAGAGAGCCAGTCACACCTATCCCCCTCTCTGGATTGGTAAAGACAATTCTCTGTACAGGTCTTTTGATGACACTCCCAGAAAAATTATGTGACATCAACCACCACAGAGAGAGGTTTTCATTAACCTCACAGATGATTGAACTCCACACGGTATTACGAAGGCTGGTCCACCATGACTCCAATGGTGTTGCGCCTGATCAGACAGCTGGGTCCACTCATCTCGCATGTCATTCACAGGACGGGCAGTGCCTCACACGTCATGTAGTGCACTTCTGCTCTGTTCCCACGTTGCCGCTGAAGAACAAGACATTATGGGACTGGCAAGGCCCCCACACAGGCACGGGCTCACCTGCCCTGGCCCCTAGGTCGTGAGCCGCAGACCTGCAGAGAAAGTACGTCGCATTCAGGCCCTTGCCCTGTGCTTCCTGATGTGGAGACTGCTTCCAAATCTTGAAACCTGACTTCCCTGGCTTGATAAGCAGACTAATGTCCCCCCCCACCCTAAAGAGGTCCATGCCCTAGTCCCCAGAACTGTGAATATGCCACCTTACATGGCAAAAGGGAATTAAGGCTGCCAGTTATCCTGAACTCTCTGGGTGAGCCCGGAGTAATCATAAGAACCCATATGAGCAAAAGAGGGACGCAGAACAGGAGGTCACGGTGGTGCCATCTGGAAGAACTCAACCGCTGTTTCTGGCTTTGAAGATGGAGGAAGGGATCACACACACCAAGGAATGTGCGTGGCTTCTAGGCTTCTAGGCTGGAAAAGGCAAGAAAATGATTTTCCTCAAGAGCCTCCAGAAAGGAACATAGCCCTGATGACACAGGCATGCTAGACTGCTGACTTACACACTGTAAAACAGTAAACTTGTATTTTTAAGGCACTGTTCATAATAATTTGTTACAGCAGCCATAGAAAACTAGTCTACTTGCAACACCCAAAGGGCCGGATGGTACAGACATTGTGGAGGATTTGGGCCACTGCAGGCAGGGAGCCAGTGATAAATTCTTCTCCCCTGCCCTTCACAGTCTGTTCTAACACACGGGATTTTATGTGGTCTTTTGGAAGCAAACTGTAAGACAAGAAAATCTGCTGTTTTCTACAAAGCTGCAGTCAGCGATATCCTTGTATTTGTTCTTACTCCTTACTCATTTCGCTTTTTGCTCTAGCATGCTTCTTTGAGATTGTACTTCCTAAGAAAGTAGTAGCATGTAAGGCTTTGTCTCACTCAGGCAGCTCTCTAAGGAACCTGGGAAGGTAGTGAGGGCTACACGCAACGGGGTGAGCCCAGCCAGAAAATGTGTGCAAAGTGATTGGAAGAAGGGCCTAGGGATGGGTTCCCGGGGAGCCAGCATTTAAGAACCAGATGGCACACGAGGAGCATCTGGGACACCAAGGACAGGGCAGAGAGAGAAAAGAAGTACTAGGAGCGTCAGTGTTTTAAACCCAAGGGAAGAGGAAATCTGTGATAAGAGGAGTGGGCTATGGAATGAGAGGTGCAACAGTGATCAATGAGCTCAAATAAAGGGAGGACTGACATCTTAAAATTAACACCAAGGGAGGGCATCACCAGCCTTGGCCAGAGGCCAGCGCAGGTCCCAGGGGTTAGGAACGAGCTGGAAGAGATGAAATATGGGCAGCAGGTGTGGACAGGATTCTAACCACAGTGGTCATAAAAGTAAGGAGAGCACTGTAGCTAGAAAAAGATATGGGGTGGAAGGGAGGATTTTTCATTTCTATTTCACTTGGTTTTTTGTTTTAAGATCAGAGAAATCTGAGTGTGTTTGTATCCTAAAGGAAATGAACCAGCAGAGAGGCCAGCTTCAGGATTCACACAAAAGTGACAGGAAAGCCACACCGACACACCTACCAACATGATACAGTGTTTTCCTGTTGCTTCCCTTGAATGCTGTTGCAAATACAAATTTATATATATATATATATATATATATATATATATATATATATATATATATATATATATATATATATATATTTCCCTTCCTAAATCTAGCATCAGAAATTTGACCACAGCGTCTGTCTGAGGAGACCGGCAGCTCTGTTTCTAAGTGAGTCAGGCAGGATAGCATTATGAGTTGGGCCCTGGGGGCTCATCTGGAAAGCCTCATGTAGCCAGTGGATTTGCTCCTTTAGCCTTCTGGCTTGAAACAAAGTTAGCTCTCAGCGCCTAGCACCGTGAGTTAAAACCAGTTCAAGTCAAGGTGCACCTGTGTTTCTAGAATGGAAATAGATTCTCACCTGTGAACTCGTCAAAATTCTCCTGTGTGTTCTCCCAGAGGAATGCAGTCATGGGGTGTGATGAACACTAGGCTGAGCCAGCTCGGGAACCTGGGAACCTTCTTTCCACTGATGCTCTGAAACTCACACACGTGTGTGCGTGTGCATGCGCATACACACACACACACACACACACAGAAGATGGGGGGAAAGTGAATCTAATGAATAAAAAGTGCACAGTTCTCTTTTTTTTTTTACTAACACTGTTTTTTTAGTATTTGGAGGACTTTTTTTAGAATACTTTCATTTCAGTACTCTCATTTTACAATTGAAGAAATTGAGACACAATAAAAAATGGCATAATGATAATAAATTATAGTACTTCCCCCTTATTTGTGGGGGATACATTCCAGGACCCCAGTGGATGCCTGAAACCTCAGATAGTACCAAACCCTATATATACTGTTTTTTTTTTTTATGTACATACTTTTTCACTTAAAGGAAGCACTTTTTGGCTTCTCTTTGGTATATTTTAATTGCCAACTTTACTACCCTTGTGTTTGGGGGCCATTATTAAGTAAAATAAGGTTTATTTGAACACAGGTACTACAAGACCACAATAATCTATCTGACCACTGAGACAGCTTCTAAGTGACTAGTGGGCAGGGCGTGTATAGAGCATGGACACTGTGGACCAAGGAGTGACTCATGTCCCGGGCAGAAGGAGTAGGTTGGCACAAGATTTCATCATGCTACTCAGAATGCCTCACAATTTAAAATTTATAAATTGTCTATTTCTGGAATTTTCCACTTAATATCTTCAGACCATGGTTGACTGTGGGTAACTGGAACCACTGAAAGTGAGACCTCAGATGAGGGAGACTGCTGTGCACCTGCCATGTGCTCTCACATGAGTTGATCCTCGGGGGGACTTTGGAAGAAAGGGAACGAAACCAAACCAAAACAGAATGGATGGAAATTGTACATTAAATACATCGTTTTCCAATCCTCACACTTCTGTAAATTGGTATCTGTCTCCCTCTTCTCCCTGTTTCAGGCTGAATACATTGTTTCCATTTTACAGATAAGAAAATGGAGTAAGAAGTACAAAAGGATATGCTTGACGCCAAACAAATATCCTGGGTATAAACTCGTGTCGGAATCTATAATAGGCCTCAGGATTCTTGCATTTCAGAAGTCCTTTTCCCATTTCACTTTTATTTTATATTTTTCTAATATTTTATGCTTATTAAGGTAGTTGCACTTCTGATTTAATTAATCATTATGACAACTCTATATAATGGATGAAACCACAAAGAAACTGAAAGATGAAGGACTTGTAGGAAGCCTCATAAGTAGTCAACAGTGTGCTGGTGCTAAAGCAATGACCGTGCTCTGAAGATTCTGTCCCCCTCACCAGTTGTTCTCAGCACTGCCTGCAAACTGGAAATATCTGAGGAGCTTTTTAAAAAAATATGGGTGCCTGGATAATCGAGTCAGCATCTCCAGTGGGTGGGCCCTGAGTGTCTGTATTTTTTAAAGCTTTCCAGGTGACTATTACAGCCTGTGTTAAGAATCACTACAATATATCTTACATTTAAAGTTCTTAAATTTTGTTACACACAGTCTGATTTTCTCTTCTGCAAGTCTAGTTAACATTTTGGTAGCATTCCAGAAGGATATGTGAGATTCATTGCATTTTATCTCCCCACTGAACAAAAACAGTGTTACTGTATATACAAACATCTTGTAATACAAGTTACCAAAGTCCTATTGAATTTCCCATTCTAATAACCAATAAGAAAGAAAAGGAAAGGAAAGGAAAGGAATAAAAGAAGGAAGGAAGAAAAAGAGAGAGAGAGAAAGAAAGGAAGAAAGGAAGAAAGGAAGAAAAGAAAGAAAAGAAAGAAAAAGAAAAGAAAGAAAAAAAAGCTGTCAACCTTATCTACTCTAAGGCAGCCACAAACTTTCTCTATTCAGATGGCACTGAATGACTAACATCACAGTACATGGCTAAGATATAGAGGAATAACTACCAGACACAGAATACCTTTGTTTTAATTGCTGACGATGGTGGCTATAGTTTTAGCAGAAACTCTGTTTCAGGTGAGACTCTGATTACAGATGAGCACAAAGCCCCCAGAGTATTACTGCTGGTACCCATGTGTAACAGATAGTATTGTGCACTGAGCTGGAAGATAATAAATAGATGTGAGATGACGATTTACAGAAGGGTGCTTAGAACTCCTTGAACCAGCAGCAGAAGAAAATGGTGCTGGAACAAGGTTGTACTGTCAAACTCAAAATCCTGTTTTCCCTTTCTCTCCAGAGGGCAATTTCTCCAAGACATACCTTGCTTTCTGCCTTATCATCTGGAAATTCAGTGGTTAATTACTAAAGTGCCTGTTCCACAAATTTCTGTTATATTTTTTTCTTCCTTTTGGTTGACTTTCTTAAAAAGACTGTCTCATTTCTAATGAAATAACGTTTATTAAAATTGCTTGTACTTTAGGATTTTTTGTACAACTATTTCTACTTCCTTATTTAAGCTACTGGGCTTAATGAAATTGTATATCTGACTAAAATCTGCGTGATTTGAGATCTCAACAAAGGGAAGAACAACAACAAAAACGACTTGAAATAGAAACCGAAAATGCCAGTGAATTCTTTGCATGATTTCTTGTGACGCGATTTTTTATTCCCTGTTTCCCCTTGACAGAGAAAGAAACAATTCTGGAGAAAGTGATGGTGATAGATATATTAAAGTGATTAATGATATTGTTAGCTTGATGGCTCATCTGTATCAAATGAAAAATAGTTTATCCAAGACTATGCTCTTTTTTTGATCATTCTAATATTAAATATAATCATGAAATGAAAGCACTAACTAACATTGCCAGAAATGGAAAGTGATTTATTTAAGGGCTCATCTTATACCAGATGTTCCTTGGAAAAATGAGTTATTGTTAAAGGTCAGTTTTTTACTATAACAGGCCAAGTAAAGTAGCCCTCACCTCCATCACACAGGCCTGTCGGTTTAACGCAATGATTAAGCACCCTGCCTTTGCTCCACCGCTGGCTAGCTCTGTGACCTTGGGCAAGTCATCAAACTCCATAATGCCTCACTCTTCTCATTTTTTAAATTAGAATAAAAACAGTATATATTTCATAGAATTGTCATGAAACTTCAAGTGACTAACACTCAGTATATGCTCCATAAGTGTAAGCTGTTATTCTGATCATCCATCTGGTGTGTCCCCTTGTCAGTTATTTTGTACTCAGGCTTCTGATAAGATATATACCTTCATGGGAAAACATGAGCATAATCTACCAGATTCATTTCTCTGATGATTCAGTTAATTCATCACCCAGAGTAAGAGACACCAGGGAAGAGAAAAAGTGAGCTGAAGCAAGAGTGTGAGTTGCTCTCTGCAAGGGCTTTGCTGTGTAGGTGGCAGTATGGTGCAGGAGAGAGCTTCGGTGTCAGGCCAACACGCGTTTGAGAATAGGCTCTACCTATTGCAGTGAGATCTTCAATAAATTATTTAACCTCTGTAATTCTCAGTCCACTCTAAAGTAAAAAGGTCAAAAGATTTAAATGTGATGATGTATGTGAAATACTTAACTATAATTAGTTCTCATTTATTATTACCATTATTGTTAGTGTTTTTAATCTTAAGAGAGAAGATAAGAGTAAGGACACTGAACAGTTAGGGTAGAGAAAGATCAGGAGCCATAGTATTAGGGAAGGGGACAGATTTGGGACAGTTTACAAAAAATAAAGTAGTCAAGGTCTTTAACACCAGCTGGGCCCTCTCTGTTATTTGTCCCTCTCAATTAACCAACCATTGCCATATTCATTTATTCATTCAGTCAACAAGTATCATTGAGTCCCTGCTATTGACTGGGCACTTTAAAATAGTGAACATGATAGGCAATGGTCCTACTCTTAGGAGCTTATATTCTGTGTGGGGACCCAGATAAGTAAGACAGATAGTTTCAGATCGTAAAAAAAAAAAAAAAAAAAAAAGAGAGAGAATTCCATGGGAGAGGACACCTTAGCTAGAGGCTAAAAAAGGCCAGTTGAAGAGGTAAAATGTAACCTGGCTAGAAGAGGAGCCAGCCAAATAAAGATCTCGGAGAGAGCATTCCATTCAAAGGGTCGTCCACAAAGAAGGCCTTGAACTGGAAGTGATTTTGGCTTTTTCTCAGGCTAGTGTGACTGTTGTACATATCACATGGTACTGGAGAGAGAAGCAGGGCCCAGGTTACGGAGACACGTGCTGTGCCGGCCTTGCAGGGAGTCTGGATACCCATGAAGCTGGGGGAGGTTTTCATGGGAGGCAGAACAAACAAGTGGTGGATTTACTACACAGATTTCTGCCATGAACTCAAAAAAATCATCAACACATAGCTGTGTAGTTTACATGAATCATTCCTGTCCATTTGTTCATGACAACAAACAAGTGAGATAGTTTAAGTAGAGCTTTTACTCTACCAGTTTTAGAAATAAGAAAACAAAGGTTCCAAGTGTCCGAGTTCCTCTAGCAGATGCCTCGGCAAAGCAGAGTCCTGGTGTGCAGTCCAGGTTTGGGGATTTCAGTCCTCAGCTCTATCTCTTACAAGGAATCGAGATCACACTTGGCTTAGCAGTCGGATTTATTCTATTAAATATAGATTTTTAAGTTTTGGTTATTTTCATCCTGTTTGTTTTTCACACTTTACGATTTCTATTTGATTTCCCCTTAGGTCTTGCGAACTAAGGGTAAACTCCTTGGATGTGTGTGTTAGGCTTCCGTGAGTAGTAATAACTGCAGGGCTATGAGAATCACTAAACGCATGAATATGACATGACTTCCTTCTCGCCATTGCCTTCACGGCAGTGCAGGCTGAGCATACCGAGAAGCCTCGCGAGGAGTTCTGATGGGCGACGTAGACAGAACCATTTCATCGACATCTGCTAAAGCTTTCACAGGCCCTTGCAGATCGTTCTCACAAATCGAGCCTCTCATTAAAATAGTAAGCACAATAATTTGTACTATATGCTAATTCCAGCATTTGTGATTTAATATTTGAAATAGTTACAGTTTCCTACATTACTAGACAAAAAATGTCCATGGCCCAGAATGACAACAGTCAAAGATAGCTTTACATGTGTTCTCTGACCAGGAAAATAAAATGAATTTTGTAGAATTTAATGAGAGGCAGAAAGAGACACTGTTTCCTTTCAGAACTGTAGGACCAGCAGCAATACCAGTGACACACTTGTAGGGATTTAGCAGCAAAATGTAGACGTATGTGGCATAATGGTAAAGAGTTAGGAAAATTGAGCTATATTAATCAAACAGAGTAAAGAAAATTTTCATTAACTGTATAGTTCATGAGCACCACATTTTTTTACTGTTTATTAGGGAGATGGAGGCATGCACTGGAAACACTAATTCTAATTATTACTGTAAGTGGGAGTTTTTGGCACAAGGTCAAGAAATAATAGGAGAATGTGTGAATCTCACTATTGAGCTGCAGTAAGCCTAATCATTTGAATAAAGCCAGTTGTTTTTTCTTGGCCTGTCTCTGGGCTGTTCAGTGTTCTGGATGAATCTAACACAATCAGGCTGTTCTCTGGTGTATAACCACTTCCTGCTGACTCAGGGCAGCTTGCTTTCTCTGCCGTTTATTAAAATGAAACATTCATATTAAAACCCCATTTTTAGTGATGACCAAATATACATTAGTAATGACATTATTAAAATGATTTTGTTTAAAATGAACTTTCACACCAGCGTGTTGCAAAACAGCACAAACAAATCTATCTAATTTTGCTGGAAATGGTTTTAAAAGCTTGCAGATCTTTCTGGCACTATTACAGAAGGGATTTGATGTGTGTTTCAGGAGACAATCTAAGTTTTTATAGCCATAAAAAATGAATACTGTTTCCACTACTCCACACAGCAAATAATGTATAATTCATGATTTTTCATTAACATGCAAATGTGAAATAGTGTCTTCTATGTTTGCATCTACTAATAATCTATTAAATATTTAGAAGCATAGTAAAGAATACTAAAAATATTTGGTCTGGGTACTGTTTAAGTATTTTTTCTTCATTTTTTATTTGTCCATATATTTACACATGTAAAAAAAATAGGAAAAACAGATGAGCACATAATTCGGTATCTGGCATTAGTAAAATAAGACAGTAATCCTAATGTTTATATAGTTCTTGGTACTTTTAACAGCACTTTCACCTACAATGTCTCAGCCAAACATGGCAACAATCATGTGAGACTGACATTATCCCCATTTCACAGATCAAAAAACCAAGATAGTGATTTACTGACTCCTGTTGCTGGGGTCCTCCTTAGAAGAACTCCGACTCTAGGGTTTTCGTTTTCCCTATGCTGGTGAATATTTTAGTCCTCAGTACATTTTCACTGAGTACATTTTTAATGCTTTCATATCCAACGACAGCTTACCTTCACCTTCTATTATGATTTTGTTTTGCCCAAGCAAGGAATCATTTTTAGCCTCTGAGGAGTCTCTTTAAAAAATTAACAGATCTCCATTTCTCTGGTATTATTGAATTTGACCGTAGAAACTGCTCTAATTACCAGTCACTGTTGAGTTACTACTTCCTTTCTTAACACTTATTGTTGCATTTCTCTTAGCTATCCTTGGAAGTACTAGTTGTCACGTCCTATGCTTCCACACTTAAGATTTTCTAGTACAAAAATAAGCTGTTGGCATAGAGAAGAGAATGAGCTGTGGGAATTCAGGCATTCACCTTTTCCTCTGCGAAGTCTATACTCTGTGGAGAATCCATGTAGTAAAGAGAATGGGCACAGCTGAGCCTGTTCTAAAACAGCATGAAGGCCCCGGAAAGCTGGACAGTGTAGCCAAGAATGACTTTTCTCAGAGCAGTACAATAGAGGGTGGATATCAGAGAACAGTCCATTAAAGAATCTCAGGTGCAGGTATAGGCAATGGGACAAGAAATTATCTTGCCTAATAGCTTTGAGCTCACTTATGGTTATGATATATTGTTTTCCGTATTTAATTCTATTGTATAGCACTGTTCTAAGTGTACTTCCAAGAGGCTGGAAGAAGAACACTGCATGGATCTGGGAATAGCCCTAGCTGCATAAACATAAAGAGGAGTGATGTCTGTAAGAGTCATAATCTTAGCCCTTTGAGTCCATAAAATGATCACCATGATTGTATGAGAATTATTCATGACCATTAGGATATGGGGATATCATATAGATACCAAAAACTATTTCATTGGGAGACTTTCTCAGATGAGATGTACAACCTAGTAGATAAACCAAAAAAATATATATTTCTATTTTCTCTCTAGACTTTCTTATCCTGCATCTCTATGATGACCTACCTAATAGCCATAAATACAATGTTGTTTAAACTCTTACTTTCAAAGAACATAATTTATGTCAGGCCTGTTCTGGCTTGATTTTTTTAAGGTGCCAGCTCATGAGCTTGTCCTGATTTACATATCTCTACTAGCTGAATCACATCTGTTCCTTACGTCCAGTTTTCAAGTTCCAAGCATTAACAGTGTGACCACAAAGATCTATGATCTGATGCTTTTATTTGATTTTTGTGTGTTTGTTTTAATGGAAGAGTAGAAAGGGAGGGGAATATTTGATTTGCTGTCTAGCCAACACAATTCTAAAAAGCATTAAGCTGAAACTGCTACAAGTGTTTATTTTCTAACTCTTTCTTGTATAATGGGAACAGTCAAGATCTGAACATGAGTCGATATAAGGTTTGTGGTTTTATGATAAGCGTACCAGCCAGTGGATAGAATAAACCCCAGTGACAGCTGTGATGATTCTTGGAATCAGACATCCTTCAATAACATGTTCCTCTGTAGCTTATAGACACTGTTGTAGAATAGGGTCAAGGCTTATGGCAGATGCTGAATATCTCTGAGCGATGTGAAATTTCTCTCTGTGGATTTGTGCCTAACAACCATTACATCAAACCACAAGTACAACGGAGCCTACTTCCCTCTTTCATGTGATACTGCCATTACTCTAGAGGCAAAGCCTTATGCAATCGCTTGCTGGAAAAGACACCTTTAAAAGCTGAAAGAGTACAAACACAGAATTGGGAACAGTTGGGCTATTTCAGCCATCAGAATATGAAGCAATGATTTTACCCAGCATAAACCACATAGCTCATTACAATATGGTGCCTTGGAATAAGGATACCTAAAATAACAATGGCAATACCAAAAAAAATAATAATAAATTTTATGGAAATATCTGTAGTGTTAGCATACTTCACAGATATCCTACCCAACTCTAACCTTTGTTAAAACAGTAAATATTCACTTTTTCATAGAAAAAAAACTTACTGCCTTATTGATTAATTCATAAAATGAAATTTTGTCATTGAGCAATCAGGCTAGACTTACTATAAGTTATCTGATAAAAGGAAGTTGGGAAGCCTGTAATAGCGTGGGTCAGACAGCTTCCAAATATCAGTTAGTTTCTGTAAATACCTGCTGAACTCTAAAATTTCTGTTAATACTTGCTGAACCCTAAAATTTCTAAGTCACAAAGAAATGCTGGAGGAATAGAAATTTCTGAGTACTAAAAAAAAAGTTAAAGGAAGAAAAATAAGATTTCTATACTCACTAGGCACTCCTGAAAAAACTAAGTATAAATTTAAAATAGTAACAAGAGAAATGCAAGAAAATGCTAAGAAACAAAAATTATAGTTGTGATCCAAATTATTAATAATTTTAATATGTGAAGCTAGCACCTGAATAATTTACAGAGGGTATTACACTTCATCCCATTTGATAGTGAAAATAATGTGGTGAGTTTCTCATAGTCAACAACCCCACTCATAACAGTTCCCAGAACACGGTCATATCTTCTCCCATTGCACTCCTGCTCGCCGAGTACCAGACACTCTTCTTTCCATACTTTTCTGTTGGTGAGCTACAGAGTGAATTCAGAAAAGTTCTGTACAAAAATACACTTGAAATTCGGTGACAGGATGTAACTGTCTCTGACCTTGAACATCAGCTACTATTCATTCTCCAGCAGTTGTTGACCTTTGGACAGGAAACACCTCTTTTAGGCCTTCCAAATAAAATTAGTCAGAGAGTTCGAAGTTATTGTCCAGGGTCCCATGGGAAGAGTATAACACACCTGCTTGCTTGATTTTAGTGATTCATTAAGGATTCCTTTCAGGTGTAAGAAGAGCTTTCCTGAAAAAATGGCTGGAGGCCCCCAGTCCATAGAAGAAGACCCTTTGCGAGCTGGCCTCCTTGCCTGCTAAGTAAAAGGAAACCATCAAGTGTTCTCAATCTGCCATCTGATCACATTGCATGGTATATCGCAACAGTTATCAAGAGTAAAGAAATGGATATCCAAGAGGCTGCTAGAAAATAAATCCCTTAAAAATTCGAGAAAGTATTTTCATGAGATATTTGTTTTACTTTTTCGTGATGCTATGGTCTGTTTTCTGTTCTGCACATATACGAAACACATACTCCTGTGTCTAATCTCATTTAAACATTTTTTATAGTTCTTTCTGAGCAGATATGAATTATTAGTTTTCTTTATCAACCTATAATGTTATCTCTTACAAAAATTTATATAGTAGTTTGCATTTTTATTTTTCTCTTTACTTTAGTATTCTAAGCATTTGTCATTCTGAGTATGGGAATAAATCATTACATAGCACTATATTTGAATAGTTTAGCAAGATTAACAAGTTATCTCAAAATATTTTTATAAAAGGTGGTGGGGTAAGTAAATGCTGTGCCTATCTCCTCCCATGACCACATTAAAATTACAACTAAATTATACAACAGTCACCCTGGCAAATCATCTGAAGACTGGTTGAACAAAACTTCTATCTTAACAATAAATGGGTTAACAACGAGATCAAAGAAAAAATCAAAGATACCTTGAGACAAATGAAAATGAAAACACAGTGACCAAAAATCAATGGGACAAAATAAAAGCAGTCCTAAGAGAGAGCTTCATAGCAATGCAGGCCTACCTCAAGAAACAAGCAAAATCTCAAGTAAACAATCAAACAATGAGTGGAACTAGAAAAAGAGCAAGAAACAAAGACCAAACTGAGCAGGAAAAAGGAACTAGTAAAGGACAGAGTGGAAAGAAAGAAAGTAGAATACCCCCCGCAAAAAAAAAATACAAAAGATTAATGAAACCAAGAACTAGTTCTTTAAAAAGGTAAACAAAGCTGATAAATATTTAACCAGGCCCATCAAGAAAAAAAGAAGGCACAAATAAAATCAGAAATGAAAGAGGAGAAGTGACAACTGACATCACAGAAATACAAAGGATTGTAAGAAAATACTATGAGCAATTATATGCCAACAAATTAGACAATCTGGAAGAAATGAATATAGTCATAGAAACATACGTTCTCCTAATACTGAGTCAAGAGGAAACAGAAAATCTGAACTGATTACTGCTAACAAAATCAAATCAGTAATTAAAAAACTTCAAACAAACAAAAGTCCTGGAATGGATGGCTTCACAGTTGAATTTTATCAAACATTCAAAGAAGAATTAACACCAAGTCTTCTCAAACTATTTCAGAAAATTCAAGGAGAAGGCTCCCAAGCTAAAAGCCACCATTATCCTGATTTCAAAGCCATATAAAGACATTACAAAAAAGGAAAATTATAGATCTATATCCCTGCTGAACATACATGCAAAATTCTTCAATGAAATTAGCTAACTGAATTCAGCAATATTTTAAATATATCAAACACCATGATCAAGTTGGATTTATTTCTAGGATGCAAGGTTGGTTCAGTATCTGCAAATCAATGTGATATACCATGTTAATGAATTGAAAGATAAAAATCATTGATTGTATCAATAGATCTATTGATTATATCAATAGATGCAGAAAAAGCATTTGACAAAATCCAGCATACATTTATGATAAAAACTCTCAGCAAAGTGGGAATAGAGGGAATATCTCAACATAATAAAAGCCATATATGGCAACCCACAGCTACCATCGTATTGAATAGAGAAAAGCTGAAAGTGTTTTCCTTAAGATCAAAAACAAGACAGGATGCCCACTTTCACTCCTTCTATTCAACATAGTATTGGTAATCCTAGCAGCATCAGCAATTGGACAAAAAAAAAAAAAAAAAGGCATTCAAATTGGAAAGAAGTAAATCTGTCATTATTTGCAGATGGCATGATACTATACATAGGAAACCCTAAAAATGCTACCAAAAAAATTATTAGAACTGATAAATGAATTCAGTAAACTAACAGGATACAAATTAATATTCAGAGATCAGTTGCATGTTAATACACCAATAATGAACTATCAGAAAGATAAATTAAGAAAACAGTCTTACTTATAATTGCATTAAAAAAAAAACCCTAGGAAGAAATTCAACAAAGGAGGTAAAAGACCTGTACTTGGAAAATTTTAAGTCATTGAAGAAAAAGACTAAAGAAGATACAAACAAATGGAAACATATATGATACTCATTGATAGGAAGAATTAACATCATTAAAATGTCCACACTACCCAAAGCAATCTATAGGTTCAGTGCAATCCCTATCAAAGTACCAATGGCATTTTTCCACAGAACTAGAACAAATAATCCTAAAAATTATATGGAACCATAAAAGACCCCAAATAGCCATACAATCTTGAGAAAGAAGAACAAAGTTGGAGATATCACACTACTTGATAAACTATACTACAAGGCTATAGTAATCAAAAGAGAATATACTGGCAAAAAAAAAAAAGGGGGGGGAAGACACAAAGATCAATGGAACAGAATAAAGAGCCAAAAAATAAATACACACCTGTATGGTCAATTAATCTATGACAAAGGCAAGCATATAAAATTGGGTAAAGAAAGTCTATTCAATAAATAGTGTTGATAAAACTGGACAGATAAGTGCAAGAAAATGAAACTGGATCAACTTTCTTTCACCATATACCAGAATAAATTCAAAATAGATTAAAGACTTAAATGTGAGACCCAAAACTACAAAACCCCTAGAAGAAAACATAGGCAGCAAACTCTGTGACATTGCTTTTAGTAAAAAATTTTTCTGCTATATTTCCTTGGGCAAGGGAACCAAAAGAAAAAATTGAAAAATGGGACTACATCAAACTAAAAAGTTTTTGCATGGCAAAGGAAACCATCAACAAAATGAAAAGACAACCTACTGAATGGGGGAAGATATTTGCCAATGATACATTTGATAAGGGATTAATATCCAAAATTTATAGAGAACTCATACAACTCAACATGCACACACACACACACACACACACACAGACACACACACACACACACACACACACACACACACACACACACATAATCCAATTTAAAAATGAGCAAAGTACCTGAATAGGTATTTCTTCAAAGAAGACATTCAGATGGGCAATAGACACACGAAAAGATGCTCAATATCACTAATCATCTAGAAATGCAAATTAAAACCACAATGATATCACCTCACACATGTCAGAATGGCTATCGTCAAAAAATCAAACCAGTGTTGGCAAGGATGTGGAGAAAGGAGGACCCTCCTGTATTCTTGGTGGGATTGCAAATTGGTACAGCCACTATGAAAAACAGTCTGGAGGTTCCTCAGAAAATTAAAAGCAGAACTACCTTATGATTCTTAGTATTTATCCAAAGAAAACCAAAATACTATTCAAAAAGATATATGCACTGCTATGTTCACTGCAATTCTCTTTACAATAGTTAAACTATAGAAACAACCTAAGTGCCCATCAAAGACAATTGGATAAAGAAAAGAGGGTATATACAAACAATGGAATAGTACTCAGCCACAAAAAAAGAATGAAATCTTACATGTGCAACAACATGAATGGACCCACAGGATGTTGTGCTAAGTGAAATAAGTAAGACAAAAAAATGCCATATGATCTCAATCATAAAGAACAAAATAAATTAACAAACAAATGGAAACAGATTCATAGATACAGAGAACAAACTAGTTATTGCCAGATGGGAGGTGGAGTGGAGGGGCTGGGTGGAATAGGTGAAGGGATTATGAAGTACAATTGGTAGTTACAAAACAGTCATAGGGATGTGAAGCATAGCATAAGGAGTATAGTCAACAATATTGTAATAACTACATACAGTGCTATCTAACCATTATGCTCTACACCTGCAACTAATATATTTTCGACTCTAATTGAAAAATAAAAATTAAAAAATATTATTATAAATTGAACTTTTATGTGACTATTTATAAAAGAACTATGAATTAAAAACTACTTACATAAAGAACTCTATTTAAGTCTGCTATATTCCCATTAGCAAAGTTTTCTAATTCTAGAAATTAATAGAAATATCCTAAAATTTTACTGCCTTTTTAAAAACATGACATTATGTAAAATTTTTACCATTATTCATAGTTCATCTAATCAGATAAGCAGAATGTTTTAATATTATTTGTGGTTTCATGGCTGGTAAGATGATAATTTGGGGTAGAACTAGTCAGTCTGTTTAAAATCAAAATGTTTCTTTGTTCTTGTTTTTTGTTATTATTTTTCATTTCATCCCAGTATTGTAACAAGACTCCTTTCATTTGAGGCATATTTTAAATCTTCTTCCTAGTGGTGATATTTGAGGAAAAAGACTGTCACCACTCAGACAAAAAATACACAAAAAGTGAAGTCGAAGTTCAACATATATCTCATTAATTTGATCTATGTAAACATGCTATAAAGAGTGAACCCAATTTGAAATATCCACACAATTTCCACGTTTCTTTAAGAAAAATACATATGAAGTACAATACCATACAAAGTCACTTGCCTCCTCCACAGAAGGAATTAAATTATTTGGGTTGGTTATCTACACTGATCCAATTAATGGTCAGAGTGCCAAATCCCCACTTCACTTTGTGTTGCGTCGTCCTAGTCTTTGTGATGTGCCCCTGGGAATTATAGTTGAAAATGAAAGCAATTAAAGAGTTGCTGGGAATTATTTTATTATTAGGATGGCATGCTTATCTGCCTGAAAGAGAAATAATTGTGGAAGTCTAAATAGCAGTGGCTACAAGCATAGAGGTGGATATGAAGATAAACTTCAGGGAAGTATATAACTTTGATTATCGATTAAACATATTTATTTCAATTCATTCATTCAACAAACAAGGCCAGACACCATCTTAGGCACGGTGATGGAGGAGTGAAGACATTAAAGGCTCTATGATCATGGTGCCTATTATAATTGGAGATCACAGAAAATTTACGATTATAACAAGAATGTCATGAGAGACATAAAAGAGGCGGGCAAAGTAGATATTATGGGAAAATCACAGAGAAGACCCCGAATGGCTTGAAGGTACTTAGGAAATGCTTCGAAAAAACAAGGATCTTTGCTCTGCTCATGAAGGACAGTGTCATTAGCTGGTTGGCCAAGCCTATAGAGAACTATGGGCAGAGGAATAAAACAGTGTTTACGAGGAAGATGTGTTTTAGAACTTGGCATATTTAATGAAATGCTAATGAAGGCGCCTGTAAGGTATGTCGTGATACAGGAAACTGATCATTCAAAAGGCAGACCATGAAGGAACATATGTTCCGAGATTTGAACTTTATGCCGAAGGCAATGGGAGGCCACAGATGATTTTAAGATGCAGTGTGACATGGTTAGATTTATAAATTGAAGTCTAGCAAAAACACTGCATGTCTCTTAGTAGTGAGTCTGTTTTAGTGCTGCTCACGGGATTTTGTTTTACTGGATGATGAGAGTGAGAACATGGTAGAATGGGAAAGCCTTGCCTCGAACTACTTATGGGACCCTAGACAAGCACCTCACACTCTCCAGATCATTTTCTTCATCATAAAGGGGTTGACTAGATGATCTTTAAGGTCTCTTTGGCTTGACATTTCTTCAGTTTGAACTCTACCACTTTATAAATACAGCCGAAAGACTGTTCTTGCCTTATCTCTATACTGAAGGGAGACAGACAGACAGACAGACACTGAGTCATGTGACTAGTGAATGAATTGCCAAGTTAGACGATTTGGTGATATTATCCACTTAATGAGGCATTCTTGGAGGCAGAATTCTGGTTATAAAATCCCACAGTGTACTTATTTGTGACAGAAGCCACAAGAGGAGGGTACACATGTGAAGAAAATAATTAATTTCCACACCTCCTACTTAAGTAGGAGTCCAGCTATGTAGAATAAGAATAAAAGTGAAGTATTTTAAGTCCATCTGTAGATTTTTTGTTTTTACTGAAGTGGGCCAATAAATTTTAACATCACTGCCAAATCAACTTTAAAATTTTCAAGTAAAACATTCACACAATCCCAGCTTTGTGTTGGTTTCAATTTTTAAAAGATAGAGGAGGGGTGGGGGAGTGAAAAGATATATGTAGTTTATTTAAATAGAATTGACAGTTTATTTGATGTGAAATTAAGACAAATCGGTGCAATGATAATGAGAGGTAATTTCAATTCTGCACTCACAAGAGTATTAGCTGTGGTTTGGCACTCTGACAGGGAGCCTTTTGAGACTCCTCCACCGGCAGATAGCCATTTCACATTAATTGTAAAAGGCTTTCTGGAAAGTTAGGATCTTTGCTTTTTAAAGGGCAATTTCAAAAGAATTATGTACCATACTTAAACTATGAAGTGAATAGTAAATTCAGATGGAAGCATGACTGTTGTCCACAGAAAGAACTAACATTTTAAAAGCAAAAGAAAATAAAATATTTGAATAGGTATTTAAGTGAGGATTAAGGAGAACTTTCAAATGCAAAGAGTGCATCAAATGAGTTACTCATAGATGCCCACAAAAGTGAACTAGTATAAAGGAGGATGGACCAGTTAACCCAAACTACTTCATTCTATTCATTCTAGAATGCTCTTACATATTAAAGTTAAATGCAAATGATAGTGCAATATGATAGTTTATATATTCTTCGGATCATTAAAGTCAGTGTACTGATATAGGTCAAAATTCTTCTATCTGTTTATATTAGAATGGCTGACTAAGTAAATAAATAAATATAAAATAAAATAAAATGACTGACAAAATTAGAAACTATAAAGTAGCTAGAAAAAAATTCTCAGGATGACCTCATCTAACTAAGATCTGTTTTATTTCAGACTTTTAGATAATTTGCATGGAGCAATGTAGTCCAGTCTTAGTTCTCATCACAGTGACCCACTGGTTTAAAAATTTGTCTTGGCTGTACCCTTACACCATAGTGCTTATAATGAAATGACTGACAGTATAGTCCCACAACTAAATAGATGGGATCCAGACTCTCATCTGCTTCTTCAAAATAATTCTGAGACATTCTAGTACTAAATAACTAAATTCTAATTGAAATTATTTTAGTAAAAATCTATTCTATTTCATTACAATAATATTTCAATTCTCTCCCTTTCTCTGTCTCTCTTCCTCTCTCTCTCTCTATCTCTCTCTCTCTCTCTCTCTCTCTCTCTCACACACACACACACACACACACACACACACACACACACACATTAGCATTGAAAACTATGGAGGATACATATATTTAAATACAGTATTGGAATATAGTGTAAGAATTCTGATATAATTGATAAGCATAATTTTTAGCATACTTAAAAATTAGCTGTGAGCATAACAAAGGAATTGACTCTTTGGTATCTGATTCTATGATCCATTTATTTATTCAACAGATTTGTCTAGTGCCTACTATATGCCAGACACTGTTCTCTTCCTTGGATGCATTATAAAGTTAGATGGCATGCTTTGTCATTGCTGAGTTCAATAATAAGACCATATGATTGTAGCAGAATAATCTATGTGAAATGTTTTATAAATAGTCAATTAAAAACTAAAATGAAGTTATTATCCTATCAACCTTACCTACTCTCTAAGAGGCTAATCTGGATACTGATGTTTATTCTTATAGTTGTTATTTATCAAACAAATTATTAAGTGTCTATGTGCTAAATATTGTTTTAGGAATGGGGTGTGGGGTACATCTGTGAATAAATCCATCAAAATCCCTCCCTTCACATAGTTTATGTGCTAGTGAAAGAGAGGTAGTAAATTTTCTAGTTGTGAATGGTGGCAGCACTGTGGAGAAAATTAGAGCAGTCTGAAAATGAGATGCAAGGAGTGGGTATGGGCTGGCAATTTAGAATAAGAGGTCAGGGTACACCTTACTGAGTTGACATTTGAGCAATAACAATATTACTAATTCATTTTTATTCCACTTATACTTAGTTAAGGGTTAAATAGTTACTGTTGAACAATTGGCTAGATATTATTTGTGGTAGTCGTCCAGAGATCTCCATGTACTAATCCACAGAACCTCTGAAAGTTATCTAATGAAGTAAGTGACACTTTGCAGATGTCATTAAGTTGATTATGTTAAGGATGTTGAGACGGGTAGATTATCCTGGATTACCTAAACAGGCCTAATATAATCACAAAGATCCTTATAATAGTGACATAGAAGGGTCGGAGTCATGGGGAGGCCATGTGATGACTAAAGCAGGGGGAAGCAGTCAGAGACAGATGATGAAGTGACAACAAGCCAAGAAATACAGTGGGCCTGTGGATGCTAGAATGACAAAGGAAAGATTTTCTCCTGGAGACTCCAAGTGGAACTAGCCTGCTGTCACCTTGATTTTAGTTCTATGAGATTCATTCCAGACTTCTGATCTCCAGAACCATAAGAGAATAAGTTTGTGTTGTTTTGTCACTAATTTGAAGTCATTTGTTGTAGCAACAATAAGAAACAAATACATTATTTATGATTGTTCAAATCTAAGAATCTAACAGATAGGTTGTACCTCACATTGCAAGGCTGTTCTGAGCATCACAAAAGAAAATGTATGAAAAAGTCCCATCGGGTTCATTCATTCAAAAATATTTAATGAACATCTACCATTAGTCAGTCACAGTCACTCTCATGAGTCCTGGAATTTAGTGAGGAGGTATCATAGACATTCCTTCTTCTTATAGCAGTTTTATTCTAGTTAAGGAGATGGAAAATAAACAAGTAAATGAACAGTTAATTTCCATGACTATGTTATGAAGAAAGGAAAAGGCAAGACATCTTGGAGGCTTGAATATTGAAATGAAGCCAATCATACAAACATATGAGAAAGTGAGATTCACACAGAGAACAGTGAGTTAAATGACTTCAGTGTCAACTTCAGTGTTTGAAATTCAAAAGGCCAGTTTAGCTAAAGTGTACCAAATAATGGTAAAAGATGAAATCAGAGAGATAAGCATGGTCTAAAACCTTGGATTTCATTCTGCTAGTAATAGGAGGCCGTGGGAAGGTTTTAATCATAGGAGGATATGTTCTGATTTATATTTTTAAAAGTTATGCTGGCTGTGGTGTGGAGGATCTTTAGGGCAAAGATGTGTTCTTTATTTTTAGTAGAAGCCTATGAGTCTGAAAGTGTATTTGGATACAACCCCAGAAATAGGTAGGTATGTTGCTTGTGGAGGGAGAAAGATCAATATCAGTATTATGTATGTATGTATGTATGTATGTATGTATGTATGTATGTATGTATGTATGTATGTATCATCTATCTATCTATATCATCTGTTTATCTATCTATCATCTATCTACTTATCACCTATCTATATCTACCTTCCTATCTAAAACAGGCATAGACAAATAATAGCCTGTAGATCAAATTCACCTGGTTCATTTTCTGTAAATAGTTTTATTAGAACATAACTATGCTCATTTATTAGAACATAATTATACTCTACTCTGGATGGCAGAGTAGAGTAGTTATGAGGGCAACAGTATAACCTTCAAAGTCCAAAATATTTACTATATCCCTTTGCAGAGAAATATCTGACAGCCATTGATCGTCTATTTTTTTCATTTGTACCTGGATCGTGATTTCCCATAACACGTAAGTCACCACGTCTCTTGTCCTAGTCTTTCTGTTATGTCTCAGCCCATCTTCTCCTTGTTGTTCAGTTACTGCTAAACTTGACCTCAGTGTACTCTCATTTTTCTTGCCAGTGGCTCCATTTTAGTTTCCATACCTCAACCTTTTTGGGTGGTTGATAGTTACATTCTAGCTTTCTTGATGATGATTCTGATGTATTCTAATTCAGTTTCCCCAGGAATGATATGTATAAATTACATATGTAAACATAGTGGGATTCTATTCTGCCATTCATGGGCTTTCAATATTCAAATAGATTAAAAATACAAGTAAATTATTTCCCCCCCCCTTCATCTTTTACTACATTTATACCCTTAAACGTTCATGTTGAGGATAAGGAAATCACACAGCTGGCAGGCATGTAGCTTCAAACAGAGATCTCTTTTATTGGCAGCCATAGGAAAATATAGTCTCAGAAAAGATAACTGTTTTACTTGTCCCTTCAGTGATATTTCCCACTTCTCCTCCTCACATATCTAATTTTAAATAATCAGCATCACAATTTTCCTTTGTTCTGTTAACGATCATTCTGCTTCATGGTTATGGAACAATAAATGTGTTAATTTCTCTGGACCTTAGCTTCCTCTGTCACAAAATGAGTAAAATCAAATTGCCCTAAATTTCTTTTGCCTCATACATTCTCTAATATATTTCTAAGTCCTTTGAAAATAAAGCATGCCTTTTACCCTCCCCAAAAAAATGATCCTGGAGGAAATATATAATGAATATTAAATTAGCTTACTTCTTTCCCAAGTTCCCAGGCAAGTAAAATGTCCTTACCACCCTCTCACGCCGGTGACACAAAGCTGATGTTCTCAGTGGCCGTGGTTGAATGCAGATTCACTGTCTTGATCTCTTTCGCCTGGTTCTGTTAAGCACTCGTGCTCAGAACTAGTTGGAATCACATCTCACATTTGTGATTCTTTCAGAAATGAAAAATGTTTGCACCCTGAAACAGCTCCTTTTTCTTATGATGAAACAGCCAGGTCTCTGTAAATTCAGGAAGATATCGTGTGTGCCTGCCAAGAGGTAGGGGATTTTGAAAATATTTTAAATCAGATAATATTTTCTCACAAATATGGAAAATAAAAGCTTTAGTTTACAGTATGTTTTCTAGAGTAATAAGGGAAAATCGATTCAAATGAAAAACGTGGCCTTAAGAAAACCAAAACAACACCAAAGCAGCCTTTAAGAAGCATTGTGTTCATCTTTATTCTTTATCAGTTTTTTTTTTTTCAAATCAGATGAATGTAACAAGTTGATTAGGCTTTACAAGCTTTAAGAAAAGTCAGAACCACTTATATTGAAAAATAAGACTCAGGATGTAAATTATTCACAGTTCATTAGGCTAAGACAAGCATTTCTCAAACATTTCTCTATGCTTGAGAAAAGCGACATATTGAACTCTATTTTACTGTGAGGCTCAAAATGGCAATTAACAGTCTTAAGCTGCATATAAAACCCAATATGAACTGCATTTACAAGAAAATTGTGTGAGAATCAAATTATGTTATCTTTGGTTTGAAGAACTAAGAAATAATTGCCAATAAGTATTCATGTATAGGACCAATTTTTTTGAAACAAGTTATTTTAATTACTACTAGTGTCAGGAGTACGTGAGGGTGATTTTATTAGATTTAATGTGTTTAGTGGAGCTGCCTGACTGTAGCTGCTATTCTTCACAAGAAATTAGAATTTATTTTATACTTGCATTGTTAATCACAGACCAGTGCTGTAATAAAAGTTTATTCTAAGTTAATCTCTTGCAGTACTTTTTAAAAACTTCTAGAAAAATAAAGCTGAATGATGAATTGTATAGTATTAAGTTTTAAAGCTGAAGAGCATCTACTGATACTAAGAGGAGCAGATAAGTGGATTTGACAAGGCTGTGAGCCCCGCCCTCTATTTGTGTTAGATGGTGCTAGCTTGTGTTAGACTGCTGGAGGTGTTTGCCTATTGTTTCCATCCACTCCCTGCTTTGACTAAGCTTCAGTCATTTGAAACTTCCTAATCCTTTCAGCGCACTTCTCCCAGCTAAAGACCCTACTGCCTACATTGCAAACAAGCTATCAAAAAAATGTTTCTAAGAAAAAAATGAAATAAAAACCGAAGTGCACATCAAGCAACCGAAAACAAACAAAATAAACTGGAAACTCTCTTTCACCATGTGCTTAGTAATCTGAAAATTCACCAGGTAGAGACCATCATTCTTTGTGGCGAGCAGACTGAAAATTCAGTATATCTGAGGTTGACATATGTGGACTTGCTTTCACCCCATCTAAAAGTTAACTTTCTTCTCACTCAGGGCTATTTCCTCTTTTCAGTCCTTGTAAATTTTCTTCACTCTGAACACTTAAAGCCTTGGCAAACATATATCTAGATGAACGTATTTATTTGCAGCAGTGAACAGAGCAAAACTCAGAGGAGACTATATCTCAATGTTTATATTAACAGCATGTAATATAAATTAACACGTTGCAAGGTTTTCATTGACTATTAATTTGCAGTTATTCTACAATAAAAGAACTTTCAGATGGTCTGGGGAAAAAGTCAGAACCTGAAATAGAAGTGAAGTGTAGTTAAAAAATAAATCTCTGGAAAGAAAGAGAAGAGGAAAAAGAGGAATGTTCTAATCTTACCTTCATCATAATCTTATTAGCATTTCTAGTGAGTAGTTCAAGTATCAGTCTATAGTCTTATGACTCTGTCTCATAAATATGTCAAGAGCAAAGTATAGTTATTTTAATAGTCTGTATTGGTGGACCATCATGGATTTAATTAAGAGACAACTAGTGTATGAAATATGACACAAAAGCGCAAGACTTCATGGAGAAATGTTTTACTGCAGATTTAAATCAGGGCCACAGACTTGATGATGATCCAGGCTCAGAAATCTTACTCAAATTTAATTAATGCAGACTAGTGCAGACTGTTCACATAGGAAAAAAACATGGACATAAAAAATGTTAGTAATTTAAGATTCACAAAGTACATTGCCTTATTTATAAGGTTACATGAACATGGGTTATTAATAGCTTATTGTTTTGAATTTTATTATATGAGATATTTAGAAAATAAGCTGTATGAGTCTTATAAAAGAGTATTTGTATCTTTCTCATTTTCCGTGGTGAAGCACCACCTCCTTCTCACCTTAGTAAAAACACAGAGTTCGAAGTTTGCCATTTTGATCAGATAATGACTGAGGGAATATGATTTGATTCTGTGTACTTTCAAAAGGAGCATAGGTGTTATTTCTTTAGCTGAGCCTCACATAAGGACATGAACAGAGGGTGGACAAAAAAGTAGATAATCTTCCTATGTGATTACATATTTCTTGTTTTCTTTTCATTAGAACCGCTGAGTTGGAAAATCTGACATCTATCTGTTCTATCCATAATTTTACTATTATCATGGAGAGAAACCATCACCAAGAATTTTATAAATCTACTGAAAAGATACAATCTTTATTACTTTTAGGAATTTAAAGAACTTATGTGATGTAACCTCTTAACATTTCCTTCTTCTTAACAGACTTACAGTAAGCTGCTCCCAAGATCAATAGTTTTGATTTTAAGTCAGGTTCATATTTTCTGTTTTGTTTTCCTTTTAATTCTTCTCAAACCTGTCTTGTTCTTAAGGATATCTTAAGAATTGTTTTATAGTACTCAGTGAAGATTATTATAAATTCCTTCTGGAGTCTTCATAATCTCCGGCATCCAGTCGTGGAAATTTGTGCGTGTTCATGTTGTCTCAATATTTCCTGAAAATGTCTTTTGCCAATCACCATTTTCGAAGAATCCATATAATTCTCAGTGAACCACATTATCTCTTTTTTTTATTTGAAACATTACCATTAAGGACATTTATTTATTTCATGCCACTATTTCTTCATTAGTGGTATATATTTTACGTTTTGCTAATTGTGATTTTCTTTGATATATTTGAAAAAAGGCTCTCATTTATTTTAAATTATCTTTCTACACTTAATCTAATTGTGCTTTATGTCTTTGCTTATTTTATTTATACAGCTTATTTGAAACAACCTATATTTATTTGATTTTCTTTATTTTAGTACACATGTTTCTTTTCTGAGACACTTGCTTGTGAAAAAAGAAGGGTTATTTTTTCTTTTTTAATTTTTTAACTCTATATTTGGCATATGCATCTTTAGAATGTGTTTTGTAATTTGCGTATATGAACATTCTATTTTATTTAAAAAATAAAAAGATGGTTTATGTAATTTCATAAATAATATCCATATTCAAACCTTAGCATTCATTTATTTGATCTTGAGCTCTTCTAAGATCCAAATGCCACTAGATATGTCAAGTTTTCACTGTTGATTTAAGCAGCTTTTTGAGATTTTGATTAGGATAACCTTTAAGGGGTTGGTTGTTTAAAGAAGCAGTTAAACAAAATACTCATAGTTTTTATTAACCATTTATTACTTTAAAAATATTTATTGCAGGACTTTAATAATTGGAGAGCTATTTTTTTTTTAATAGAACTCACCTTCCTAGCGTGAAACTTCCAGAAACCAACTATTCTGCATCATCAGATATTTAATCAAAGCAAAATAACACAAAGTAAGTTTGGATGAATATTTTTAAGTGATCTAAACATTTATAAGACAAATAACAAGGGTTGTAATTCCAATTAAAAAAAATATATATAAAGAAATTTTAAAGTAGGTTTGAAAGTGCACTAATCAAAAGTACAATAACTCTCCTCAGATATAATCCTGTTTAGGAAATAGTCAAGTCCTGGGTTTCTAAAATATTTGTCATCTGTCTTCTGCATCTGCATAAATTATGTAAAAGTTCAATATTGTTATTTCATTTTTATATTTTTTCTCATCACCATGGGCCTTATTTTCCTCATCTATAAAATGAAAGTAATAACAGTAGTTATCTCATAGGTTTGTGAAGATTAAATGAAATAATCAGAACTACTTGACATCTGGTGGCTAAGAACAGTAAACATTTCATGTGTTACAACTAGATGAGTTAACGCATTCTAAGGAGTAAATATAGCACTTTCATTTAGACTTTTATAGAGTAATCAATAAAGAATAAAACAGAGTATACAACATCTATAATTTTCACAGGAGGGGATAAGATAGAAGGAAGGAAACGTCAAACAATTTTTAAAAAGACAATAAATGAGGTCAAAAGAAAATATAAAACAATTATAAAACACAAAGACAATAGAAATGAACCCACTTAAGTTAGTGATTAAAATAAATAGACTAGAGATTCCATTTAAAAGCCATCATTAAAAAAGAAAACAATTTAGCTAGTTGGGTGTTTAGCACTAGATTCACACTTATCAAAAAGAACAGTTTAAATTTTTTAAAAAGATACTAAGAAAACAATATTTTAAAAGGCGATATATTTATTTTTAACAGTACA
Organism: Macroglossus sobrinus; assembly: GCA_004027375.1. NCBI lineage: Eukaryota > Metazoa > Chordata > Mammalia > Chiroptera > Pteropodidae > Macroglossus > Macroglossus sobrinus. The sequence goes on along the minus strand of PVKZ01000095.1, from coordinate 779,487 downwards.
CAGTTTTCTTTAGGACAAAAAACATTTCTAGATATAACTGAATGGTAAAATTTTAGTTTACTGGGCACATATAATAATGATCAGTCTACAGCCATGCCACCCTGAACAAGCTGGATCCCATCTGATCTCAGAAGCTAAACAGGGTCCAGTCTGGTTAGTACTTGGATGAAAGACAACCTAGGAAGACCAGGTGCTGTAGGCATTAAAAAAAAAAAAAAAAAAGAAAGAAAAGAAAGAAAGAAAAAGAAAGGATTGTAAATTGACAAGGTCCTTGCAATCTGTGAGGTCAACCAACGGTTGGCTCACTAAAAAATTAAAAATAAATAAAATAAATAAATAAAAATAATACCAATTCTAATCATATGTATCTATTAACATTTTTAGACCTATAAAGCAAAAGTGGACAGAACTAGGAGGAATTGATAAATTCACAAAAATATGTAAAAGTCAAGATTTGAGCAACAAAATTAACAATCAATCTAAAATTAGTTCATTCAACAAATATTCATTCCATGCAACATGTAATAAATCAGAAAAAGAAAATCCCAGTCCTTATGGAAATTACTTATATAAAGATATTAGACTGAACTTAGCAAATGCAGAATATATGTTCTTTCCAAAAATATGGGACATTTTATAAAATATGAGCATGTATTAGATAACCAATAAGTCTCCAAAATTTCAAAGAATTGATATCATACAAATCAAGACTTTTTTGTTGCCAAAATGCAATTAAGTTAGAAATCAATAACAAAGAGAAACCAAACTATATACTTAGAAATTGATATACACATGTTCAATAATTATAATGAAATATGACAAAGACAAACAAAATTGCTATAAAACCTTATAAATGAAAAAGGAAAAGAGTAAAATACTTTATTTCACAGGAACAATTGCTAAAGAAAACTAATCATGAATACTTTTATTAGGAAGAAAAAAATCTAAAAATTAATAAGCTAAGCACTGACTTTGGAAATTAGAAGAAGAGAGCATAAGCATTAGAAGAAAAAAATTAATAAGCAGAGATTGATAAAAACAAAGAAATAATAGATATGGTCAATAATGCCAAAATTTGACAGTGGGTTTAAAAGCTAATGAAACTGAAATTTCTGGCAAGATTAGTTAAAAATAAAAGAGGCAGTAATAAACAATAATAAAAATAAAAAGATGTATAATAGAGTTGCAACTGAAATAAAATAATAAGAAAAAAATATTTTATTTAACAAATAACTCCATGAGAGAAAATATAAGAATTTCTCACAAAATAAACATCTGTTTATTCCTATAACCATATAAAATGTTGAATTGGCAATTTTTTTAAATTTAAAAATAAGTGAAGTTTCAAAGAATTTATATGAGAGTTTTGTCAAACATTTAAAAGGATGTATATTTTTAATTCAGTATCAATCATTCAAGAGAATGGTGGAGGCAGGGGAAAGAGAGACCTTCTAACTAATTCTGTAAAGCTAATATAAATTTCAGTATTGTTGGTGGCATTATACATTACATTATATATAATTAGCATGACATTATACTTTGTTCCTTGAAAAATTTCATAATCTAGAACCCAGCAATTGCTACTGCTAGTTACATCCACAAGAAACTTTTACAAATGTGTATCTGGAAACATATCTGAAGTAGCCTAGCAGGTTTATAATAATAAAACATAAAACAAAGAAGAAAATAAGTAGAAACAAAAAAATGCCCTTTGTCAAAAGAATGGAAAAATAAATTGTGGTACATATAGCATGTGCCAACATGCTATATTTCACAACAGAGAAAACCAATGAGCCTCTGCTATTCCCAGGGATGAGTCCAAGGTTCTCATAGGATGCCCAAAGGAGCACTTAACCTTCTCCACAACAAAAGTAAGTTTAGAACTCCTGCCTCTGATATAAGTCTGATGTATTTGTCTCTTTGGCAGAAACCTTCAGAGTCACCTCAGGACATGTTACAAGCTGGAGGTCCATGCCACACCAACCCCATGTTTGGAATCTTGGCTTTACCACTTGCTGTGTAATCTAGGGAAATTTTAAACTTTTTCTTGCCTCCATTTTTTCCCTCTTCAAAGTGGAAAAGTAACAGCACATACCTCACTGATCACTAGTCACTCAACAGATTATAGAAACGATTCTAATTATAGCGATAATTTCAATAAAACTTATATAGAGCTTTCTAGATTTTAGGGGATAAGCATATAATTTCAGCCACACAAGAAGCATCAGGATATGTTTATATTTTCCTGTTTACAAACTTTTGTTTGGATGATCATTTTGCTTGGCAGATACTTCAAAAATTATATTTGCCTAATATAATATTTTTTAGGACATTTACCATGTGCCAGGTACTGAGATAAGCATTTTTCTTTCTTTATTTCATTCTCTTTCTTCATCTCATTTAATGCTCACTGTAACTAAGAGCCAGCCCTGACAACAGAGGAGCAGTAGTGCTTGGTTAATCACTTTCAAAGATGATGAGATCAAGAAATAATGTTGAATCTTCCACCAGAGGTGGGAGAGCCATTCTTTTGGGCATAAAGTGCTGAGAAATTAATAGCTCTCTCTGGCAAAGAAAACATAAGAAGCATTTTGCAATAAAATAAATATGAATGAATAATAAAATAAAGAATTCAGCCTCCTGGTAATCAAGCTATAACATTAATTAAAATTATTTGTCACCATCAAAGAGACCAAAAACTTTAAAATAATAACATCCAATCTTAATGAGGGTCCTAGAAACATATTTTTGTACACTACCTTGGGGCATGTAAATTGTAAAACATTTTAGATGACAATCTTACAAAAGGCTTGAATAGATTTACATTCTGAGCTAGCAATCCTATTTCTAGAAATGTATACAAAAGGAATAATAAAAAAGTGAACAAAGAATCTAAATATCAGAATTTCCCTCAATATTTTTTTATATTATCAAACGGTTAAAAAATAGCCTAAAATCTAAATATTTGAAAAACATAAAAAATTGTAATGTGTACATTTATGTTAATGCTATAAGGTTATTTAAAATTAAGTTTTTAGAAAAATTAATAATACTAAAATTATTATTGATTTAAAATTAAGTTCAAAAGGTGGCTACAAAATATCATATGCATTATGACTATAAACAGTATAATCTACTGTGTCATATTCATATACATGACTGAAAGGGGTTATGTGAATATGCCATCTACTGTGGAATAGATCAATTTATTTACTCATAGCTTATCTAAAAATTTCAAATTTTCAATAATAAGCACATACGATTTTTGAATTTAAAAAAAATCACAAGAGCTAGAAAAAAGACTAATTAACAGGAAATAAGCCAATTTGTTTTAAGGAAGCCCTGTCAAATGAACAGGAGTTATAACAGTCAATGAAAATAGTTATAAATGGAAATAATTGGGAGACCATTCATAGAACAAAGATCCATACCACTGCATCCCTTTTTGGGACTTCATAGGGGAAAAAAAGAACATTGTTTAGAATCAATGTGCAAATTCAAAACACAAACAGCAGAGTTATGCAAATGATGGCCACATCCATTTAAGATAATATTTTTATCTTATTTACCTCAAGTATTTGTTTCAAACTGTAATGGAGCTTAACTGTGTGACATTACATTAGATCATCACTGTGAATCAAGCACTATGCTTACTACCAAAATCCCAGTGATATCACTGCCTTCAAGAAGCTCCCTGTTACAGCTGGTATGAGAGTGCAGTGTTTCTAAAAATATGGTCTCCTAGTAACTTCACCAGAATCACCTGGGGTGGTGCTTCTTCAAAACGCAAGGACTTACTCCAGAGATTTGCTGTTTGAGACTAGAACCTGCATTCATAAGAATTTCTTTAGTTGCTTTTTATGTGTACTAAAGTTTGAGAATGACTAGTGTGGAGGAAAAATTATGAGCTTTTTAAATCAGATTCAGATTTGAATATTAACTACCCTTTGTACACTGCCTTTTTATAATACAATTAGATTCTGCCACCAACACCGAACTAAAACTAAACAGTGAAAATTGTTTCTCTACTGTAGCTATAATTTCTCTTGCTTTAATTTTCTTAGAATTCTTTTTTTTTTTTTTGAGTTCTGAGATGAAACACTATTCATGGTTCTCCTCTTGTCCCTCTGTCATACCTTCACTTTGTTACTTATTAACTAACTTGCCATGGGTAATTAATTAACTCACCAAACATCAGTATCTTTCTGTTAAACAAACAAAACACCACCAGTAAGAAAATTATCTCATAGATTTGTTGACGATTAAATGAGATGACATACGATAAGAGCTGTAACTGTTACACAACTGGGACTCAATAAATGTTAACACTTTTTATTACAAGAGCTATAATAGAGATAAACATAAGACACTACTAGAACCCTTGGGAGAACTGGGAGTAAAATGATAAAAGGGTCAGGTCCAAGGTCTCCTGAATGATGTCACCTTTTAGTTGGTTGAGTCTTGATGAATAAGTGAAGATTTCTGTAAAACAATCTGGATGAATTAATTAGTATTTTAACTAAATTGATCAATTGACTTCATCAAATAATTGGTTAATTACATAAACAATTAGTTGAGCCAGTTAAATCATTTGATTTATTATTCCATAATTTTTCATGTAAAAATGCTACATTTGTTGGCTCTTGATTTACATTTTTAGATTTAGATTCATAGAATCACTTTCCTGTGAAAAGAAAATGATATGAACTGTAATATTACATTTAACTGAATGTAAAAATAGCTGTTTTAAACAACTGAATACATTAAGTTGGTATAGATGGAAAATAGTGGAAATTGCTTTACAAAGAACATTTTATATCCAACCATTATCAGCTCCTGGGAACTTTCTTACACTGCATTTTAAATAATAATCATACAAAGAATTGCAAGAAAATGTTTATATGGTGTTCCATACGCCTTTCTACATATAGTGGAGCAAAATATCTCTATTACCTTTGAAAACCCTGGAGAAATAATTTCCTCTCTTGTTTTTCCTGTAAGGCTGTGCATGCTCATCTCCCAGTGATCTCCTAGATTCCCTCCATGGGTTGCTTCTAACACTTGGCAGCCACGGGCTAGAGGTCACTTTCTTATAACTACTTGGGACTAGTTAGGAACTTGTATTTATATATTTAAATGCACAAAATACTTCAAATGAAGTTAGCTTCTGTTTATTATACACCCAATCCAGACAATTTTGGAAGGTCTGCCATTAAAATCTTAACCTAACATGAACTTCATATCATATGTTAAATTAAGACTCAAAGTTTCAAGGAACATAAAATACATCCCCAAATGGCTTAAACAAAATGGAATTTGTTCATTCTCATAACAGAGAAGTATTAGAATAATTCATTTCAGATAAGGCTTGATCTCGCAGTTTAATTACTTTAAGTTTATGCTCTATTATGCATGAAAACAAGCTGAAAGAGCCTGACATAATCTTAATTTTCCAAATGATCCATAATAAATACCTATATGGACTGTTTCTAAGAAAAATCACCAAATGGGACCAATAATTCCTCTAATCCTACTAGTAGTATGATTTTTTTTCTTCTAATCGTAAGAAAAGATACTAATATTACAATCCCTATTCTTGGCTGAATCCTTTCCTATAATGGATCCATAAGAGTTCCCTGAGCAGAATGAACATAGGTTCTTATTAGGATCCTGTTCAATTGTAAAAGGATTCTTACTTAAAATTATTTTTTTTGTTTAATTCTAATAGAATATAGTAGTGGATTAAAGCTTAAAGATACTAAGACTAATTTTTGTGACTAGATTTTGCCATTTAGTTGCTCCAGAAAAGTTTGTAGAAAAAAAATAATAAACTAAGGAATTCCCCCATTTGCTGAGTCAGTTGTATAGAAATGTATGGCAGAACCTTGCCTATAGGTGCCCGTCACTCATTCTAGGATCTGTGCTCATGAGGTTTAGGGCTATGAATCCCTTGGGAAATGGAAGAGTCTACCTATGGGTAGAGAACTGAAAGTGCTAGAAGTAATAGCTAAATATTGTTTGAATTTGGATTTATTAGAGAATAAAAAAGATGTGAACTTTGTGCACAAATTTCTATATCTTTGTGAGAAGAAAATGATGTTATTTCTATTTCCCAAAATCCAGTTTAAGATGATATTAGTAGAAGAGTCAAATAAATATCGAAGAGTAAGAATCTACAAATAATAAGATTAACTTTCAAAACAGCCAAAAAAGCCTGGACACTAATTCTGTTAGATATTATGACATAATAGAGGGACATGGTAATATAAACACAGTCATTCTGGTATAGGTAGTAACAGTTAGACCATATCAAGTGACAAAACATTATTTCTGCCGTATCATACTCTTTAAAAGTCCAGCCCATACTCAAGAAGAGGAGAATTAAGCAATATCCCTTGAAGAGAGGAGTATACAATAATTTATGGAGATATTTTAAAAACTACCAAAAAGGAAACACAAATAAAATTAACAGAAAATGAACAAGCAGTACACAAAAGGGGAAGTTCACATGACTAAGAGGTTTAGGAAGAGGTGGTCAGACTTAATAGTCATCTGAGAAATGTAAATTAAGGCAACATATAAATGTCACTCAACATGCATTAGAAGGACAAAAATTTGTAACTCAGGTGACATGAAGTTCTGGCAAAGGAGTGGGGCAAAAAGATGTCTCATAGACAGCTAATGTGACTGTAAATTATGTCAACCATTCTGGAAAACAGAATGTCAGTATTAGCAACATTTCTGGAAGAACACATATGTTCTTTGTCTCAGAGATCCATTCTTGGTTATATATTTCAGGGAAAGTCTCACCAAGTATGGAAGTGGACATATTTGAGGATATTCAATTCAGTGTTGGTTTGTGTTGGTGGACATTGGGAAATAAAATAGGTTTCGATGTGGTGCATACTGAACAGCAGTAAGGAGAAGCAGACTGTATGTACGTAGAGCAGAATGCATAATCCTCAGAAAAGTCTCTGGGTTAAAAATGTTGGAAATTCGAAAGCATTATTCTGTTTATCAGAAAGTTAGTCATATAAGCAAAATATTTTATATTTCAAAATAATACCTGCATGTTTTAGGCCATACATCAAACACATTATAGTTGGGGCCTGTAAGTTGATAAGAATGATAATGTAGGCCATGAAAGATAGGAAAAAATAAACGTTAGAGGACGTGCATGTACTGGTGCTAAAAATATGCAAAATGGTGAGGAGTATAATTAAATAGAATGGCCATCTGAGATTCAATGAAGCACACGCATGCACACACACACACACTCACATCCACAAACACAAAACAATTTAAGTACCCACTAATAGGATGATATATTGAATTAAAGAAAATCCCCATGATGAATATTATCCATTCATTAGAATGATGTTTATGAATAATTCTTCATGATTTTTGGGTGGTAAGTGAAAAAAATAAGAAATTAAATAGGCTTAGAGGAAAATGCAAATAAAATATGTATATGCATAAATACTGAAATTCATAAAAATCTTAGCAGTAGAAATTACTAAGGAGTCTAATTTTTGTTAAATTAATCTTTAATCTAGTTTGTTTTCTAATCTTTTTTGTAATGAGCATAACAAACTTACGATCATGAAAACATACTCCTTTGAGGTCAAGTATCCTGTCCAACTTAAATAAAGAGGAACACCGAGACAAGCTTGAACTACCAGAAATTGAGTTTATTCAGAAATAGCAGAAGGATTGCATTTCGAGACATGCAAGCTGTAGCAAGGTATAAGTGAATACACTGAGGGCTTGTGGCAGGCTGCAATTATGGACAAAGCATGCAAATAGGAAGAAGTCCAGCCAGAGTCCAAGCAGTAAGTTCATTGGCTTGAAGATGGGGAGAGATTCTTGGGTGATGTTCGCTGGTCAGGAGATAATTTTCAGTCTTCTGTAAACCAGGAGTTTCCGGGAAATCAGTCTCTCAGTTCTTAAGTTTCATTCTGATGGTGTGTGCATGAGATTCTCCATTTTATATCCTCTGGTTCCATTTTAGATTGAAATCCTTTCACCAGCCTTTTTAAAAATTAATGAATCAGAACTTCTGGTTTCAGTTTCGACATGTAAAGAGCTTGGAAAATATTATTCTAGAACTTACAACAGCAAAAAAGGTGGACAAACTGAAAATCAACAATTTTTCTTAGAACCATCAGAGAACTGAGTATCATGGGCCTGAGATCTTTATGTCAAAGGACTGATGTGTGAGTCAAATGAAGCACTGAAGTAAATAGTAATGATTACAATAACATTAGCAGGAGCAGCTACTATTACATAAACACATACTATACACTAGCACTTCACATGTATTCCTTTTCTTCATTCTTATACATTTCCTTGTGAGAAAGGTAAGTGGCGTGTTTTCTAAACTGGCGTGTTTAGAAAATCCCGAAGGCACACAGTTAGCAAATACAAAGCCAAATGAGATCTGTCTGGCTTCCGAATACTAGCATTTTTCATAACACTAGAAAGTCCATAAAAATGTAAAGTACTAGGGCCCCAGGAATGAGTTAGATGCATGATGTGAGTGTTAGTAGAACAAGAGTATGAGTAATAAGTATCAGTCTGGTGAATCCACCTACAAAGCACTTCTGCATGACTATGGGAATGTGGTGTTTTTAGGGTATCCATATTTGTGACATATTTTTTTAATTTATATTTTGCACAGATAAATGTTAAATTTTGTGTGCATTTTTTGAACATTCACCAACTAATGATGCCAAATTAAAGAAGGCAACCCAGAAGTGTACTCACTTGCTTACAGGGTAAAGATTTATACTTTATCATTTATTTATTTGCAAGTAGATAATTGAGAGGCTCTCAGTGTTAAATTGTTTGCACTCTGTTAAATGATTTGATGTTGATGGGCCCCAGATGTCCTGAAAATGTTCCCACACCCTTGATGGCTCCCTCTATACACTCATTAGTGTTTTAGCATGGCTGAACATATTTACAAATTCTAGGTCACCATCTGCAAAGACGTTATGGTGTATCTATTTCAAAATAAAAAGTGTGCTCTTATATATTAGGAATAATATAACACCCTTTGAACAATGTGATATTAGAGTATAATTATCATCAGTCTATCTTTGTGGTTAGGAGTCCTGGTCTCGGTGTCAGAAAGATCTGGTGGCAGCTCCAGCTTTTCTATGCATTAGTTGTGTGACTGAGTAAATCACATAACTTCTCTGAGCCCCAGTTTTTCATCTGAAAATAGGAAGAATAATACCTCTCCAGGTTATTACAAGAATTAGATGAGATAAGAGTTATGTCAGGGGGCCAGTGCCAAGCACATAATAAATGATTAATAAATGATTGCAAAGCAGTTTTGCAAATGTTAGACAAAAGTATTTGATTTCTCTGCAAGCCATATTTTCCCCAAGAAAAAATGGTTGTGAAATTTAGGAATAATATAGATGTAATTTCTTACTAAAAATATTTTTTAATTGAATACATAAAATTTTATTTTAGAGGAAGTATATTTTCAATACATGATTTCTATAGTCATCATACTATATTAAAAAATGTTCTTACTAAAAATTTTTATCTCCCATTTCACATAGCAAGCTTACCTGTCCAGATTGTTGAATTTAACATAAAGGAGATACAAATATGAAGAAAAAATGAAAGAGAGTCTACCCATCTGGGGCCTGGGCGATGATGGGGACAGAAAGTGGTGGGAGTAGAGGCGGGGTGTATTTTCTTTCTCTCCCAATAGCGACTCTGTGAGAAAGCCCAACCAACGGGGTGTGCGGACACATCGAAACGAACCTGGTACGGATAGAGTGGTTAGCTAAGGAAGAACTGCCAGCTCAGCATTTTTGGTCTGACCTGTCCTTTGTGGTATGAATGGGACTCTATGGGTACCACTGCCTCCTCTGAGCTGAAAGCCAGTGAGCATACCATGAGAAGAGGCCAGGTGACCCTGAGGCAGAGGCTGGGGTTATTGTGCCTAGATAGGGGGCTGAAGGGAAGATGAGACAAAACATTCAGGTGGTTCAAGAGCTGCAGAGCGGCTAAGTTAACACCCCCAGTGGAGACAAGAGGCACTATAGCATCGGAAATGACAGACTTCTGATGCCTTAGGATCAGCAACCAGGTAAACAAGAGACATTAGACCGAGTCCTGAAGAGCAATCAACCAACATGAAAAGGTCACCTAAGAGGGCCCTTTATTAAAGGAAGTGGGCATAGTTAAAAGCCTGGATTTCCATATGCCGCTGAGCTGCTAGAAATCTGATTGTACAATTTGCACATTAAATTACCCAACACCCTCTGCTTTCTTCATTCAATTTTTGTAGGTATATCTGTGAAGTAATCTGAATTTGACAGCAAGAATCTTATAGGTACAGGCTTATGTAGTGTTTAGTTTTGCAAAATCATTTGAATAGTAAGAAATATTTCAGACTCAAATTTGCATTGTATCCACCTAGAGTAGTACTCAAGGAAGCTAACAAAATGCAAACATTGTCCTCAGATCCCTTCCATATATTAATATAAAAATAAGATATAATAGTATATAATAAAATTTATAATGCATAATATATTTTATAACATTATTATAATGTATATTCTACATTATATTGTATTATATAATATCATTATAACAGTAAAGCCTACTCTATTTAAGACACAAGGCTCTGTTCTTGAAGGGCTACACAAGTAAATGAAGCATAACCCCTGCTCTTGAGAAATGTATTGAAGAATAGGTTATCTTATTTTTTAAAAACACCTACAGCACCTGGTATTCCTGGGTGGTCTCCTATCCAAGTACTAACCAGGCCTGACTCTGCTTAGCTTCCAAGTAACATTGCCTTCTTGAGATGCCCTATGAGTCAATAATGCAACAAGTCAGACCTACTAAGGTCAAATGCAGGCATGTTCCTGGTGGTCTCTGGCTAAAAAGAAATGATGCCACTTTGCATCTTTCTTTTGAAATTCATATAATCTTAGACTCTCAGACCTATAAATACTTGAGACTGTGTAGTCTGAACTCAACAATGTGTACAAAAGTTTTACAATATCCTTGATATATCATTATATACTTTTTAAATAAACACCTCTGATATTAAAAACATATTTACTCAATAAGCAATTTCATTCACTTATTATTACATAAATAACTATAATCAGTAGGAAATTCATTGTATTGAGCCCAAATCTACAATGCATTAGCTCTATCAAGGCTCTGCTCTCTTAACTCATACACAATAAGACAAACCTCTTTTTCATGTGACATAGATTCAAATTTTTTAAGACAACTATTAGAGTCCTTGTGTTTTAGATTCAACATCACCAATATATCAATAGTTGTTTTGACAATTGATCATTTCCATGGATTACACACTCTATACAATCCCAATTCTTTTCTAAACAGACTTATTTGTCACTGTCTCTTAAGGACTATGGGTCATAACTGAGAACAATATTTTGGATAAAGACTAATCATTGCATCACCTCTACCTTGGTTTGGATCAGTACCTTTAATTTATTGCCTGAACCCAAAAGCTCATTAAGTGGTCTAGCAAGTTTACCATATTGTTGAATCCAGTGGAAGGACAGAAAGGATTCTGGAGCCAGACTACTTCTCACCCAGACTATCTATGGTTTATCAGCTCTGTGACATTCATTTGAGCAGTTATGTAAAATTTTTATGCCTCAGTTTTTGCATCAGTAATTGGTGATAAAAATCATACCTACATCATAGTGTGGTTGTGATGAGCAAATATAAATAAAATAGTTATAAAAGGACTTTTCACAAAATAAGTGCTGTATAAGGGTTTTCTCTTATATTTGCTATTCTCTTTGAAACACATCTTTTGTTCTATAATTTTAAGTTTCTGCATTTAAACTTTGAGTATTTAAGCTTATAATTATCCTTATTAGAGTTTATTTTTTAAGTTTGACCCATAATTTTATCTTTGAGGATACTCTTAACTTTGAGCCTCTAACCTGCTTTATTCAATATCCATCTCAGTTTTATGCCACCCAAAACAAAATAAGCTCTTCACTGAAGGCAATGAACATGTACTTGAGTATGCAAGTGAAAGCAGAGACATTTAACATGTCCTTAGTCTTCTCACTCCAGATTATAGGAACCATGGATCTAGACAATGGTACAATCACCTGGCCCACATTTCTTCATTTTTTTTCAAGTATGTTATAAAAATTTTTGTCAAATTATTTTCTGAAATCTTGACATAGTCTTTAACATAACTCTGAACTAATATATAGGAATGCTATTTAAAATAATATATTCATCTGGCATAACTTAATCACAAAATTTCATACCGTCACATCTGTAAATCTTTATAGGCATATCATTTTATCATTTTATAGTATTTTCTATCTCAATATCAACTTCACTGGCTCACTGGTATCACTAACTTTATTCTGTGTTTGAAAATCTAATCTTTATCATTCCCTATAACTACTATTTGACATAACTTTTCATACATCACCAACATTGGTTTATCAATTTCATCTGAACTCAATGAAAAATTGATAAGCTTTTCATTGAACTCAAATTCTGAGAACAGAGCCCTTTGACATCACCAGATCACAACCCTTTAAGGATGGCCTCTCATATCCAGATTCAATCAATCAAATGTTCCAATTAACTAGGTTTTAAGTCAGTGACCTTCAAACTTTTTGACAGTGAGTCACACTGAGAAATATATTTAACATTTACCTCCCTCTAGTTCTCTTTTGCACACACACACACACACACCCACAGGGAGGGGGAGAGACAGAGAGACAGAGAGACAGAGAGAACATGCTTAATATTACTATACAATTTCTAGCCTTGTTCTAGAAAACATTATACCCTAAACCCATCAAATTGATTTAATGGTCCAATAAGCAAACCACTATACATGGTTAGAGAAACACTTCTCCTAAACGTCAGTTTTGCATCTTTTCTTTCTGAACCTAGTGCAACACTAACTATCTCTTTAAAACTTCCTCAAATTTCTCTTAGTCAAGACTGGCTACACTATGCTGCAGTAACAAATAACTCTAAAATATCACTGGATTAAAACTACAGTGGTTTATTTCTCATGTACATGGCAGGTTTCTAGGTCATCCTTACAGAAAGACCTAAGCCAAGGGATGTTTCATCTCTGTATTACCATTGTTGCCAAGCAGGAAAAAGAAATATGGCAGATCATCAGCCAGTTCTCCAAGTTTCCACTTGAGATTGACACTGTGAATCATATCCATTCTTATTTTATTTGATAAATCACGTCGACACACTCAGATCAAAGAGATCAGAAATATTATAACTTCCCATATGTCCAAATGGAGGAGATATAGAATAATATATATGGTGGGGCGACATAATAATAATAATAATAATAATAATAATAATAATAATAATAGAATAGCTATGAACAGTCCTAATAACTACCACAATCTCTGTGAGTACAAATACTCAATTCAATATATGTCTTTCATCCAATCTAGACCTCAGGCTTAAAGGCCAGTTTGCCTGGGTAAAGTTCAGTCTTCTCTCATCTCTGACCCTGCCTTCTATTTTTTTAACTTCTTCAGTATCCCTCTTGGGCACCTCTGAAGTAGGTGTTGAAGATTATACCTTGGAGATTGTCATCATATATCAAATTCTCTTTAATATAATCTGATAGTTTTTGATTATAAGAATTTCTCAAAAATAATTTATACCTTATTTATTTATTATAGTCAAATGTACCTTCAAATCATTACATCTATTGTTTTGTTTTAATGTAGTTTTTAGCATTTCTCTATATATTTTTTTGATTTCTTCAAGTTCCCCCCACTATATGTCTCACTCTCTTTAAACACATAGTGACTTTTAATCTCTTTTCAATAAGCAATGTTCGTTCTCCAATTAAAAGGACTTACTGGTTGTCAGTATTGTAATTGGGTCTTTGCTCTGAGATTAACTTAATTCATGCATTTTAACAGTGGATGTGGGAACGATATCTTTGATTTGATTCTCCTCACAAGGCACAGTTTTAATAGGCCTTTGTTACTCAAAAGCATCCTCAGGTTTATCTGTTACCATTGGGGTTGAGAAGCAGTTGTCTTTCTAAAATGCTGAAGTCTGGACTCTCTCTAACCCCTTTCACTTCTGCTTGCAAATCAGCCACTACTTTGTTGCATTTCTCTCGTTTTTTGTAATGCCTGGCCGAATGCAACCAAGATTAACTCTAACACGTGCTGGCATTTTATTTTCTAGTCTCTTCTCCTAGAACTCCAAGTTCATTAGATATTTGCTTGTCTTCCAAATCATTGCAGGCAACAGGTTTAACAAATATTTTGTAACTTCATAAGTCACCAGCTTTCCAGCCTGCAATACCGTTTCTTTTCTGTCAACTGAAAAGTAAGCAAATGCTCCGAATTCAAGTGCAATTTAGATTCATGTCGTGGCAGAACTCTAATGCTGGTAACCAGTTTCTGAATCAGCAAGGGCCACATTAGACTACAGGAGCTTAAAACCACAGTGGTTTCTGTTTCATTTATGCTCTTTGTCCAACATAGTTCAGCTGGGGACTCTGCTTCATCTTCCCTCTTTCAAATTCCAGGCCAAAGGGAGATCATCTCTATGTCTCACAATTGCTGAGGTAGGAAAGGGGGGGAGGGGCATGAAAACTGTGTACTGGCTCTGAAAATTTTGTCCCAGGAGGTCACATGTCAGCTTCTAGTTTCAAAGGAGGTAGGGAAATGAAATCATAGTATGTGCCCAGAAGGAGGATACACAAACACTTGTGGCTAGCCTTAATGAATATCACTTTATACGTGTGTTTCTGGCTAGATACCCTATTAAACACTGCACATGTCTTCTCATATAATTCTCAAAATAACTCTGTAAGTTAAAAATCACTACCCTTTTTTTCTTTTTTTTTTCTTTTTTTTTTTTTTATCATGAAGATACTGAGACTTGACGAAGGGGAAAGACAGATACTAATACGTGGAAGGGCCAAACAGTGATACTGAGATTATTTCCAATGCTGGTGTTCTTAGTCAATTAAAATAGAAATGAAAAAATAAAGGTAAGATCATCAGAGTCTGGTTGTCTTCTCTATAGATACTTACTGCTTAACTCCTTCAGATGTTTGATACTCAAAAGCGATTCTCTTCTTTCTTTTTCAAATATCTTTCCAAATGTTATTGTTCATCATCCCTTCTGCCAATATAGTAGTAATGAGATTAGGCTAACGTACCATAACAAATAAATCCTAAAATATTTCTCAACATAGTAGAAGTTAATTTCTCACTTGCATACTAATAGTACAGGTTTTGTTCCTGTTTATCAAATGGCTATGCTCTAGACATTGATTTAGGGATTTTTGTGGCCCTAGGGGCCTTGGTGTTATCTTTATTCTACAGAAGAAGCCTCAGCCAGAGTTGTATGTATCAATTTTGCTCATATTCTATGGGCAAATATTAATCATATGGCCATATCCAGCTATAATGGAAGCTAGAAAATGTAGTCTTTAGCCAGGCAGCTGCCTCCTAGCTATGACTCCATAACTATAGAAGAGAATAATGGATTTTTTGGACAGCTAATCCTCTCTAAAAACACACAGAAACACACACACACAAATATATACACACATGTACTACAACATTCTGTCCCATCAAAATCTGCCTCTAGGGAAGGCAGATAAATTAATCATTTATACCTTAATATATATTTCAGTATTTCTTCTGAAAGGTTTTCCATGGGAAATTCTTATATTTCAGTCTTAGATATATTTTTGCAAAACCTCTAAATGAGCCCATGGTTAAAAAATTTGGGAAGTGCAGGTTTAAAGAAAAGAAAACAGGTTTTATTTTTCCAAACTTTTAAATTATAAATCTTTAAGAAATGGATGTTACATGTATGTTTTCCCAAAATACTTGACCACAAAACTCCTGTTTTGAACAATAACTTTAGTCATTTAGAATTACTAAGGTCCTAGGGCACCCACTTTTGGAAATATAGGTTTAGAGGCATTTAAAACTTTAGGGAGCTTGAATAAATCAAGACGTGCTTTGGTTCCCAGCCCTAAAATGATAACATTCAGGAAGCTGTTTCTCCACCTATGTGTAAAACCAGTCTTCTATAAACTTGTGTCTGCTGTTTTGCAATACATCACTCTGGAAAGAGGTGCCCCAGAGCCCCGACTCTCTGAACTGTAGAATACCTTCTGCTCTGACAGATGGGGGCCTGACAAGCTGTTGTTGCCATCTACACAATGCAAATGTGAATTCTCTTCACAGCTTTGAACAGTTCTTTTATAGCACCAGAGGACTGGTCTTAGGCCCTCAGGGGCACTACGGAAGGAAGGAGTGGATGTTCTGGTTTCTGTGATTCTCCACCCCCTTCTGTGCTCCCTATCTGGAGCCAGATAATAAAAATAATCCCAAAAACAAACAAAAGATTTTGTT
This sequence comes from Macroglossus sobrinus, assembly GCA_004027375.1. NCBI lineage: Eukaryota > Metazoa > Chordata > Mammalia > Chiroptera > Pteropodidae > Macroglossus > Macroglossus sobrinus. Next base: position 763,063 of record PVKZ01000095.1, on the reverse strand, counting down.
TGCTGGCCAAATTTCAGATCAATAGAGCAGTTGGGTAGAAGCCAAGATTCAGAAGCTTGCATGGTGAGAGGCTATAGATCATTAAAGATGAGCAGAGCCATAAAACACCAACACAATTGGCACAACCAACTGCAGTGCTTTTGGCAGGCTCTGCGCAGAGGCCACAGATTGAATGTTCCTGGAAGCTAGCACAGCCCTCTGCACAAGCAGTGTGGATAAAGAAGCTCTCTTAAGTCACCTGAAAAGCATTTGGGGGGCCTTCACAGGGAAGCTTACTCTACCCCCTGGATGACGGAGGCTGTAGGTTGCACAGCACCTGTCAAAAACAATCCATTTACATAGCAGCACTTAAACACAAAGGCCTAAGCTTCTTTTCACACTTCTCATGCCTTGAAAGAGTTGACAAATAACAGTTTAATATCTTGAAGTAGTTGTGAGAAATCACAGCTTATATCCTAGATAAGTCTTTAACACATGTCATTCTCAATTTGCTTGAATGACAGTCTCCAGGTAGGGATAGGTTATTACTCATTTGCCAAAATAAATATATGAATGAATATATAAATGGGTGAGTAAAATCTATTCGGAAGCCAAACTTTAAAGTACAGAGAGAGAGAGACTGAAAATCCACGCCCTTTAGGGCTCAACCAGGCCTGCCTGGTTGGTACTCTTTACTTTAAGCAAACATTAAATTTCAAAATTAATCATTAACGTACAAAAGGAGGAGGAAGTTGTTTATGAACAGGTTGTTTTCTTTACAAAGAGATTTACCACAGGATCACCTTTACATAGAGCAAAATGCACTGATCTTAAGTGACCAATTTGATGAGTTTTGGCAAATGTTTATAACCGTGTAGCCAACACACAAATCAAGATATAGGCTATTTCCATAATCCCGGAAGGTTTCCTGATGACATTTTAGTTGCTTCATCCCCAGCCTACCAGGCACCCACTCTTCCATTTTCTGCCTCTTTATGTTAGTTTTGTCTGTTCTGACCTTCATGTACTGAAATAATCTGGCCTCTTTAGTGTTTTAGTTTTGCGAAATTCATTAATGGTGAGTGGTATCAGTATTTCATTCTCTTTTATTGTTGTGTATGAATATATGTCCTATTGATGGACACTTGAATTGTTTCCTATTTTGTTTTTTTATAAATAAAGTTGTTAAAGCATTCTTTTATTTATTTTTTATTAAGATATAATTGTCATAATACATTATATTACTTTTGTGTACAATATAATGATTTGATATATATCACTGTATTGTCAAAAGATTACCATGTAAATTTAGTTAACGTCCATCACCACACAAAGTTACAAATTTTTACCTGAGATGAGAACTTTTAAAATCTTCTTGTAAACATGTTTTTATTTCTCTTAGGCAAAAACCTAGGAGTGGAATTCCTACCTCAGAGTGTTTAGGTATGTGTTTAACTTTCAAAGAAACTGTCATGTTGATCCATCTCACCAATATTTCTAGTAGTCAGTTCTAGTAATTCCACCAAGTATAAAGTACTGTACCTCATACGTTTTAATATGCATTTTCTGATAACGAATGATGCTGAATATCTTTTTATGTGCTTACTGGCCATTCATATATATCCTTTTTACTATAGAGTTATTTTTAAAAGGCTTCTATAAGAAATATGTGTGTGTGTGTGTGTGTGAGCGCAATCATTTTATGTCTAGCATATAGCAGGTGATAAATGTTCAATAAATAGAAAGTTCTAGTATTTTCAAAACATTATGTGATTTTGAAAATTTATTTGTATAAATATTTATCAATATATAAAAAGACATATTTACAAAATTATGAGGCATGTTTATGAGCTTAGAAGTAGGTATACCTCTGCCAATTTAGCAGATATTGTTCTAAAATCTAGTTTATAATAATTTATCAGAACATGTCCAATCGAGTCCTATTCATCAAAGTATTTTCTAGGTTAATGCTCAGTGGAATCACTCAGTGGAGTGTCTTTACATTTGTCATGAAAACATAAAAGCATTGAATCAAAAAGGCCATTCACTTATTCCAGTATTTTTTAAACTACAAAACTTGGGGACTCCTTCTTAGAATTTATTTTTGTGCTAGTTAACAAGTCTACTCTAGATAACATTGTTTTAGACCAAAGGATTATCTACCAGCTTGCCTTTTTCATCATACAGTTCACAATAACTTTTCTCAGTTTCCAAACATCATACCTACATTTAAACAAGACGTAGATGTGTATGTACGTGTGTGTGTGTGTGTGTGTGTGTGTGTGTGTGTGTGTGTGTGTGTGTGTGTTAAATCCACCCATCTCTGGGGGTGACATTAAGAGAGAGACATTCCTAAAACATTTTAAGCAACTGAGTCAAAATTGTAATAATTTTATAATATTTCAAAGAGACAGTTTTGAAAAAGTCAGTACTCATTTTTATGTACAAGTTCTGATTTTTTTTTTTTCTTTTTCTTGTCAGAGGCTCATGGGATCCTATTTCAAGACTAGTCACTCTTTATGTGCTTTTATCTCAGCTAGCATCTTGCTTCTTCAGCAATTCTTTCTCCTAAAGTTTTAGCTGTTACTTCTTTCTGGCTACTTGCCCATGGACATCTTCTTTTTCTCCCTTTTTCTCTTCTCAGCTAAGATTCTTGAAAAAAGAGTCTATAAACACCGTGTCCACTTTTTTTGTCTCCCATTCACATTTCAAGCAGCTGTAGTCCAAGTTTATTTACACCATCTGTTGACAAAGCCAATGGACTTGGGCCATCCTCATCCTATGTGATCCCCCTCTTGCATTTGACCCTCCTAACAGTCCCTGCTTTCTTTAACATTTCACTCCCTTAGTTTCAGTGACACCGCTGACACCTAGTTCTCCTCCCGCCTCTTTGATCTCTAGTTTCTTTTTCCTTCTTGCTCCTTTTACTCTCATCTCCACTAAACCATAGTAGCTCCCAAGGTTATGTCCTTGACTTTTTCTCTTTTCACTCTACACAGTTCCCCTGGGTTATTTCATCCTAATGACTCCCAAATCTATATCCTAAGATGATTTCTCACTTAAGCTCTCTATATATGTACTGTGGATGCTGGATATGTCCTTTGGACGTACAAATGGACATCTCCGAACAGCTTATTCAAAATAGACTCTGACTTCTTTCTCTTCACAACTTGCTTTGGCTTACATCATCTTTTATCTCAGGGACCATTATTACCAATCATCAAGCAATCTAAACCCAGGGAAGGATATAGAATGCCCACCTAAGAAACCTCTTTGATACCTTCTTGCTCATATATTATTTTGAAAATGAATTTAGTTATGCATCCATGTACAAATATATCATACATTAATCTGATCTTGTATTGCCTTTATGTCCTTGACATAACTAATTCCTGAACCCTCTTCTCTATCTTCCCTAACACTTCCGAGAGGTGAAAACACTGAGAATTTAAAGTCAAGCAGTGGCAGGCGACCCTGATGCCTCCCACACTCTGCAGCCTTCTCTACACCATGAAGTCTTCTCAGATTCCTATCTCCCTACAACTCCTGTGGTAGAATTAATTGTTCTTTGCTTTGCTTTTCCCAAAACTTCTTACAAACTTTGATAAACTAGGAAAAGAACAAAAGAAACCTAAAGAATGCAGAAAAAGGAAAAAATTAAAATAAGAGATGATATTGGGCACATTCAGGGTGATATGGCTGTAGACTTCTAATAATAGTAATGTCAAATCTGTAGGGATAAGAAAACATAATTTAAATATTAAACAATAACATAAATGAGAAGAATAATCAAAGTTAAACTCTTCTGAGGTCCTTGTTTTGAACAGGTTAAGATATGAATCTTAAATGTCCTTAAGAAAACTATCCATGATAAGATTTCAAGAAAGACTACTGATACGATATTTGCAATGTCTAAATGCCTTCTATGTGTTAACCCATTTAAATGATCACAATAATCTTTTGAAAATGTCCATTTTATGAGAAAAAAAATCACAAATCATAAGTAATCCAATTAGTATGTAATAAAATTGGGATTTGAACTCAAATGGCCTGGCAGACATCATGGCTTTGATGGTTATGTTCTACAATATCTTAAGTACTCTGAAAGAGTAGACACAGAATGTAGAAAGTCCAAATAAGTAGAGGGATGGAATGACGATAAGAAATAAAACAATTTAGTGTTAAAAAATAAGATCAGAAACCAATAAAATTAAAAATAGAAAAATAATAGAGAAAAATCAGTGAAACAAAAAAGTTGCTCTTCAAAAAGTTCAATAAAATAATGAACATTGGAAGTAACTGACAAAGGAAAAAATGAGAGAAGATGCAAATGATCAATATCAGCAATGAAAGAGGTGTCATTATAGACTCCACAGATATTAAAAGAATAATAAAGGAATATTATGAACAAATCTCCACACATTAATTCAACAACTTAGATAAAATGGACCAATTCATTGAAAGACACAAACCACCAACCAGCTCAGTTTCACAGAATTTTACTCCAGATGGCAAATATGTTCAGGAAGGGCATTTGCTTGAAATGCTTGTTTACCTGTCTGGATTCAACCTTTCTTAGATGTAGATGTATTCCAAATTATTTCTCAATATTAAGTACATATATTTACAAAAATATATATTTATAAAAAAGTACTATGTGCAAATCTGTAGCAATAAATTTAAAAATTTGTCATATATATGATGTTTTTATATGTTGTCGGAATTTTTATGTTGTCGGAATTTTTAGTTGCTTTTTGTAGGAGGATTATTTGAATAACTTATTCTGCCATTAGCAGATGCTACATCTGCTCGAGTACTGGATTCTGTTTTATTATTGATTCCTAAACTTAATAAAAGCAGACACTATGTCATGTTTATTTGTAAACCTAGGAGCTAACCAGGGTCCTGAACACACTGAATGAAGAAGTTTAAGGCATTGAATGTTTTAAAGTTCTTGTTACAAATTCTTTAATTGTCTTCTATAAATACTGTATAAATTTACAGTTCAACTAGAAATCTATAAAAATTAACTTGTAACTGAATTTACTTCGGCACCTGGGATTATCATTATTTTAAGAGCATTAAAATTATTTCTGGTCTAATGGGAGAAAATATTTTATTTTTAAAATTTCCATCATTAGCAGTCATGTTGAACTTTTTTCCCTCATGTTCTCTGTACATTTATGTTTATTCTTTTGTAGAGAGCCTTTTATACATTTTTATCAGCATGTATGTTAAAATAATTCCAGAACATTAAGAACAAAATTAAAAGGGCAAGTATGCACAGAGAAAAACAGTATTTACAATGTACTTGACAGAAGGTTAATGTCATTAATATAAAATATTCCTATCAGTCAATAAGAAAATGATGCACAAAGTAATGGAGAAAAATTGGTCAAGGACATAACAGTGTATTTTCAGAAGAATAACTACAATTTATAAATGAGCACTCTTAAAATGTTTTACAGGGAAATACTGTTGAGACAGAAGTATTCTCTTTCTTTCAACCTTTCTCACCATATCTACTTAATTTTTTTGTGTTTTCTTGTTTTACTCTTAGGCTTTACCATCTTGATATTATATAGTATATCTGCATTCAATCTTAATTATGTTTTCTTTTTTTCCTCACTTAACTCTTTAACTTGAATAGATTTAATTTTTTCTAACATGAGATTTCAAGAATTACATGTTTAGAGCTTTTTTTTAATTTACAGTGGCATTATTTTCAGTATGGTTCACTATCAAACAGACAGTATATAAATTAGTGTTGATGCGTGAAAGTCAATACTCTAAATTTATTTTAGTATCTACGCTGTAATCCTAAACTTTAAGCATCCCACTCAACCCTTATTTGTAAAAAATGGGTAAGATAGCATTCACTATAGTAATAAATTAAATCACTTGGACCCCTGAAATAATCAGTATATTTTTGAGAATAAGTAGAGTTTAACAGTAACAGTAAGATCTGGGAGCAGAATACCTAGGTTCAAAGCCCAGATTGTTCACTTACCAGCTGTGCGACCCTGGATGGTAACTCACTTACCTTTTCCAGACCTCCTCTATTTTCTCATCTATTATATGTAATTTAGATAACTTTTTTTTTTGGGTCACAGGAGCATTGACCTGCCATGACCCAGTACATCCTACACAAAAGCAAACTTTTTTTCCACTTTTTTTTATTTTTGCTAATATTATGAGTAAAAATCAGTATTTTCTTACTCCTTCAATTTATATTTTATGACTAATAATGAGATCAAGAATACTTCTTAATTTATTATTCATTCTACTTTTTTATGTCAATTACCTTTTATTAGCATTTGCCTAGTTTTTTTGGGAGGGATTGTGTCCTTTTTTTCAAAGAAATTATTTTAAAATTAGATTTAGAGAGGGTAGGAAGGGAAAAAATAGTTCTCGTCTCACTCTGCAGTCATATGGATATGAAATCCTTTTTATAATCCAAAGTTAAAGAAGTGTATTCCTTTAAAATAACCATGATTTCAAACAATTTCCATGAATAAAAATGTGACAATTGTCCTCAAAATTTTATTTGAAGCTAGTTAGGTTATTTAAATTGTTACGTGAACTGGAATGGTCTAGATCAATGACACTCAAAGTGTGATACGTAAGCCAGCAGCATCAGCGTCCCATGGAGCTTGTTGGAAATGCACAGTCTCAGGCCCCACCCCTACTGAAATACAATTAACATTTAACAAGGTCCAGCTGATTTATATGTATTTGAGAAATACTAGTATAGATAGCACATTATGATAAAATCTTAATTTAAAAATCACCTTATATCTGCTATCTGCATTAGCCTTTTCCATGTCATATGGGTGGGAAGTGTTTTTTTCTTTATTTATAACCTGGGCGTATTTTTAAAATCCATGATATCTGTACCATACATTTAAAAACTGCTATGTATTCAAGAGTATCTATTCTGTTCTTTAGGAGTCTTAGAGTCTTGGCTCCCTTATAGAAAACTCGCCTAACTCGAAATCATACTCATATTTTGCTATATTTTATTTTGATGTTTTTATTTAAAACACGGTACTTCTACATGTGATTAACCTTTTAAAGAAGAATCAAAACGTAATTAATTTTAAGACATTCGAATGTAGAGTTAATTTATTATGGACAATAGGCTGCTTTAGAATGAGGCAACTTTTTTAGATTTCATTTTCACTAGATGATTAGAGAATATTTTTCCAGATGCTTTCAAGGCCTTTCCAGCCAAGAATCTAAAGGCTTCTGGAGAATAACTGTTAGAATGGAGCAAAATATTTTAAATTAACAGATCAATGAACTAAAAGTATCATGATATCAGCAGGATGGACTACCATTTTTTTTTTGGAATTCAGCCTAAGGTAAATGTGAGAATTTTACAGGCTTTTAAATAATAACCAAAATAATATTACAGAATCATAATTTTCAGGTTCCAGACATGCATGCAAAATTCATTGCTTTTTAATCTTTCTTGAAACAATAGAGAGGAGTGTCCTGAGACCTGATAATTTATGTACCATAAAAGTCTGCAATATGTCTATCTTCTAAGGCAATACATATTTTAATATTTAAGAGCTCAGATTCTGGAGTCCAGCTGCCTGGGTTCTGATCTCAGCTCTAGCATTTAAAGTTGTGTTAGCCAGTCGGTCATGGCTAGCCAGTTAGGTAAGTCCTCTGGTTTGTTTTTTCATCTGTAAAATGAGGATGCTAATAGTACCTACACCACAGTGTGGTTGGAAGGATTAAATCAGTTTTCTATAAAATGTTTAGTTCAGTAACTGGCATGAGTATGCGCTAAGGGCTACTTTTTTGTCTAAATAGAAATGCAAACCACATAGAGACAAAAAAATCATTTAATATGAAGAAGCGGGACATTGTTCTGGAAATTTCCTGTATCAGAAATTAATAGACAAATAAAACTTTTTTCCCTCGGGGTAAATTCATATAGAAATAAAAAGAAGTAAGAAATTTCTTTACATATCAGTTACTAGCTTCGCTATCCCTCTGTCCAATACACACACCATTTCTATTAGGTCTTTCCTCACTCTGTTTAATGTCCTTCCTTATAAAAAACAGGGACATACAAAAACATAACCTCCAATTAAATCTCCGGAACTTTGTTTGTTACATAACAAATGGACTGGGGTATTCAGAGCATATTCACTTATTATATTGTACAGTCACCAATATAGCTTCAATAATAAAAACAAATGAGGGTTTTACTGTTAAAATGAGCGTTACTTTTTATAATGAGCAGACATAGTCTTCCTTTGACTTTAACATTTTGTCTTGTTAACATCTCTGTTCCCCCTCCTTCCATTCTATCATAATAAAGCTTTTACTGGAAACGGGGGTACCTAACAATAACAAAGACTCGCTGCTCTTAAGGGGAGTAGGAGACAATGACTGTTAAGGATATCAAACTGGGAAGCATGTTTTATGTCCAGCCGCCTCCTGCAGCATTTTAACGTTGCTGAAATAAATATTGGCTACCGAAGCCTTATGAAAGTATATGAGTAGCCACATAAATCTGGCTATGACTATGTAATCCATCTCTTTATAGAGAAACAGAACAGTCCTCCAAGACTTGTACAAATATTCTGCCTTTAATATCTTCAGTTTTTTGTAGACTTCTTTAGCAACAAATTTGAAAATAGTTTTGTGGCTATATTTAAAGTTTGAAATTGCACCCATTTTTGTTTCATTTCACAGTAGTTACTGTGCAGATTGTTCCATTATTTCCCAAGTTATAAAGTAATTTTACCGAAAATTTTCAAAACACTTCATCGGCACAAGCTAAAACTGCAATTTTACTTAAAACAAAACGAAGCGACATTTTTGCCATTGAAACCCATTATTACTTTCTTTCCCCAAACTGTGAAAGGTATCAGAATATATATTTTATCTTTTGAAAATGTACCTTTTCTCTTAGATATATGTCTAATGTTTGCAGTCCCAACACCAAGTGGTGAGATAGATTATGTAATTTCTTATCTCTATGGCATGAGCACTACATACAAAGTCCACATATAAAATAACAAGATGAAAATATACGTGTGGTTCATTTAGTAAACAGAGAATTCATCTTCTACTCCTATATATATTTTCATAGAAATAAAATTTAAAAAGAAGACTAGATTCCTCACAATGTTACTGATATGGAAATACTGCATTGATAAAGCCAGAGAGAAAAAGGTCATTGTTTCCAAGACCTCAAATTTGCTAGCTGTTTGTTATGTGCTTTTCAAACCATGATTAAAAGGCCTAGCAAAATACGTTTTAAAAAATAACATGTTTAGATTGAGAGAGTTTTACATCATGAACCCTGGAGATTCTTCTAGGCAAAGACTGCTTCTCTGAGAACAATGCTTTTATAGAACCTCTCATGCATTCCATTTTTTTTTCTTTGTCTGGGTTATTTATTTTTTTTAACTATTTCCTTTTTTTATGATTAGCTTATAGCTCTGTAGTTCCAGCTGTTTCATTCTGTAACTCTAAAACCCTATCGCTGGGGAGTTCTGTGTAATTGCCCATAATATGTACCACATTATCCATTTCAGGAACTGTGCTGAAAGACAGCAGCAATAAGGGGGTTTCTAAAGGCAGTCTGGTTTACACTAATGGACCTAACAGGAAGGAAATGCAATTTGAAAGAAGCTGATGCATATGTTCTATTGCTGAATATAATGCTTGATTTAATTATTAACTGTCAGTGATGGAGAGGCAGATCCTGTTCAGCCCTACTTAGAGTGCAACGCTTTGCATTCAAAGAAAAACAAATGACCAAAGTTTTGTCTTCCAATCCATGACTTCACAAAAGAATATGATATTTCTCTCTCCCAACAAATCATAGTTTTCAAAATTACATTTACTTTAGGTATAAATTAAGCAATAAAAAAATTTCTGGCTAGCATTTTCTTTTTTCTTTTTTAGGTGGAAAGGGCTAGTACCATACATGAAAACCCTCTGATAAGTGGTTTTAAATTAAAGACAGTGTCCTGGAGTGAGTAACTTTCTAAATCTTCCAGTTGAGGATCCTATCGTGTTTTGATTGACAAAAGACATTTCTGCAAAGAGGGCTGAAATTCATAGCTCTCTTTGTCTTCCTCTCTTTCCCAGGATGAGTGATTTGGCGCTCGGCTTCTGTCCATTTCTTTTAATTGGCATTTTGTGACTTCCACGAAGGCCCTCCCTTGCTTTAAAAGCCCATAATTGTGTGTGAAAGGCAGAGAGCAAGATGTAAAGAACAAATTCATTAGAGAGCAAACATATTCATGCCGCTTCTTAGTTACTGTATTCTTACACTGGTACAAAATGACCTAATATATACAAAAAAAAAATGGGCATCGGCTCACTGAATTGTAAGGGAGCTCAGTGGATAAAATGCTCTATTGGGTCAGTCAACTGGAAAGGAGTGGTTTAGTACTATGTGTAAACAGAATAATGGAGCTGTGTAATTTTAGTTGTGCATTTTATATATATCTGGTGAGATTATTATCTTTGACACTAGCCTAGGCAGATGCATAAGTGGGGCTGAAGTTAAACAATAGCAATGATACTTGGAGCTCATCCAAAATGCTTTCTATTGTTTATGTAAGTAGCTCCAACATCATTATTTGATCCATAATTTCTCATTTTTTATTACACATATGTTCTTGCATAAAACAGCACAGGACATCAACTCAGTGGGAGGTATTTTTCTTTACGATTTCAAAAGGAATTGTTTATTTTTGTCATGAGGATAATAGAAAGCAATGAAGCTTCCTGGAAATACAATACCACAATTCAAATGTCTAATTGATTTAGACAGATTAAGTGAAAAATATAGGGTCCAATCTATATTTTTGTTCTCTCTCACAGTCCAAATGTCTTATTTGAGTGTTTCCATTCTTATTCTGAGGGATTCACTGTATTAGTCATGAATGACTCGGATCTGGTTCATAGAGAGTTATTACTAAACTGATGGAGTTTAATTCCAATGTTCTCAATTCTAAGAAATTTATAAGAACATAATTTATCCACGCAAGTGCCTATAAAAGCAGTGCTTGAGGAACTTGAAAAGGTTTGAAAGCTAGTTCCTAGAAGCATGTCAATCACAAATACTGAATTATGCTACTCCAATTCTATCATTTAAATCAAGCCACAAGATAGCCTTGCTTTCATTTTTTTTTTTCAAAACTGTATAGTAACATAGGTTTGAAACATTCTCAGAGGTTATTTTATTAGGACCTTAAATCTTCCACACTTCACTCTTATAGGAAATAATTTTCCAGTAGGCATTATTATCCTTAAATAGCCATCTAATCCATGTACATAAAATGCATTCTATATACACTTATAAATGATTATATATAGCTTAAAAATGAAATTACTCCAAATAATAATAATGAAGTATAATTGTCATTTGTTGTATTGTAAATAGTCATTTGTTGTAATTTTAAATAGTTACATATTTTTTATTGCACTTCAAGATGGTTATTTCATATTTGCTGTTACAGGCTTATACTTAATTTTCATATGATAAATGTTTTAAGTATTTTTAAATGTTCAAAGAAAAGTGTACATTGGGAGCATAGCCTGCCTGTCTTTTTTAGCATTCACAAATATCATGTACGGTGTCTGTCTTATCCTATTGCCAAAGTGGGATATTTGATCCCGGATTTGGATAGTTACCCTCCATCACACACACACACACACACACACACACACACACACACACACACACACACACGGTGCTGGGTAATTTCTGGAAATTATAGCACTTCAAACCAGCTTTCAAATGCAGCTTTTAAAAAATACCATGAGAATCTACAAAATGGAACTGAGGTCATTTCAGATACCACAGCCATCCCTTTGGACTAATGGGAAGATATTTACCCTAACACCAAGAGCTCTGTTTATAAATACAATCCGAACATTTGACTGTGCAGGTGTATCTTCATTTCGAATATGATTCCTCCAGGCTGCAAAACAGGTGTTCTGGCTGCATGCTGATCAGGAAAAAGAACATCTGAAATATGCATCTGCACACTGGCATCTGGGCAGAGATTGTCCGAACATATTCTCAAGTGCGAGTCTTAGCAAATGGGCCTCTTTTGCTTTACTTAGGACTGTGAAGCACAGTGTGCATGTGGGAGAACTCCCATTTGCCAGCCATCGGGGACTGCTGCTAGCACGCAGCGCGGACTAACAAGCTGGCTGAGTTTAAGACAACTTGGTAAAAGTTTCTAGGTTTTCTGGAAGAGTAAAATGTTCCCTGACAACAGGATTGGATCTCCAGGAAGGTAGAGGTCAGGAGCTTTGGGAAGAGAAGCAGAGAGATGAGTGATGTTTATGCAAAAGTTTCCTATTTTGGTTCCTTTATTTAGTTCTATTCACTTTTTAAAAAATTTATTTTAATTCCTCCCTTTTCCTCCTCGGAGACACCTCTGCTCTTCTTCTTAAAATGAAAACTGAATTTTAGTTGATGGGATTTTCAGAATACAAAAATATGGTGAGCTGGATTAATTAGAATATTTCACAGAAACCTTACTGCCTTTAGTTATCCTCTTGACAAAGATAAATGCAAATTCTTACAGGATTCATAAACTCAAGTCACATTTTCTAGATACATTCCTATAGGTGCTAGACAACTAAAGTAGCATAATAAAGAGGGGAAACAGCTTTAAAAATGAGCAAATAGAAGATATACTGTAAAATGTATTCACAGCCCCTGAAATTTGCTCAGTTCTGAATTTTTATTTGGTCCATCTGCCCTACCATATATAAACACCATAATTTGTCTCAAATATATTCATTCCTATATTTAAATATTTAACATCAAAGTGCATTAGCTTGGTTTATTATGCTTCGAGTTGGTATTTTGTGCTTACTTAAGTTTCAAATTAAAATTATCTAGAAGAGAAATAACTGCACCCTTTAGTCCATAAAACTGAACTACAAATTTTGATCATATATTCAATTCTCTGACTTTTATCCATTAACAAAGGAGGAAGCTCTGTGGGTACCAGCCTCGACCACAGCAGTCTCTCCTTTACCAGAGGCCACAATTGCTCACCTGCTTTCTAGAGTCAGCTCCAACTGGGCTTCTGTCAGATTTGTATTCTTCTGTCAGTTTGGTGGCTGAGAAAAAGATTCAGTGAATAGCAAAATCTATATTTTAACACATTTGTTAGATTTATCCAAATCCATGACTGATTTTTTTTTAAATTTTACTAAGCACTATGTGCTCTAGATAAAGTCAGTGTTTCCTCTACAATAAGTTTTCACTTTTTAATTATTAGAGAAGAACACGAGGTCTTAAAGAAACATCTCCCAAGGTTCTAGTTTTCCAAGAGTCGAATATACCAACATCAGTAGTAATAAATGTTTGACTTTGTAACAATGCTAGTTTTGACATATGGTAAAAAGAGCCCTCCCCACATTCTGGGGCCCGGATGGCACTCCTCCACCACTGTCCTTTGATATCTACTCCTTTTTCAAGGCCAAATTCAAATGTCTCCAACTCTGTGATTCTTCTCATCATAACCCTAACTGGAAGTCACATCAAATCAAATTATCTTTATTTAAAAACTTTAAGTATTTAATTCATAATCCAAAAGAAAGAGAGAAAGAGATAGAACAAGAATCATTGCTTAAGTGACTCTATAACATCCAAGACACAGATTTTAAATGTAAGGATTAAAATAACAAGAAGAACCTGGCATTTAATAAATTGAAATTATAATTAAGCTCTTTTGGTTGCTTCAAATCTTTTCAGAACAAGGTGAATAAAAATAATGAAAAGTTTTATTTTACTAATTTCATTCCAATAATGTCCTAGTCTCATAATTTGATTAAATTTTGTAAAGAGATATGAAATGAATGGGCTTTAAGTTGAAGGTGCAGGCAGATCCTTTCTATAGGATGCTGTGTGACTTTCTAACTTGACTGCCCTTTCCATACAACTTCCAGATTGCTTTATAGATGACCAATTCTCTTGAGTCTGAACCATGTAAATATCTTTAGATAGGTTTGTGGCAAGAAAATCTTTTTCTAAGTCATTATTTTGTAAGAGGAATAGTCCACCTGTATTATTTGGCAGCACATAGGTTTGGCATATAGTACGAGAAGTTATTATCTACAAGGAGAATAATATTGATTAGGGCTGTTTTACTGGTGAATAAAGGTAAAAGACACACTGACATGATTGGAGCTTGGATTTAACAAAATACAGTTTTTAGCATTTGCATGAGGAGCTAAAGCATTATTAAGCTTATCTGAGATTTGTTACAAGTTTCCTGAAATACATTTTTTAAATGAACAAGTTCTGTAAAAGAAAGTAGAACATGTATATATGTGTGTGTATATATCTCTATCTATATCTATCTCTAGCTATATATCTATATCTATATATACCTACTTATTTTAGCCATATCTATTCACATAAATTAATTTGAGTAGAGGGAAATTGAAATCAAATAATAATTTTCTTCAAAATAACCGATTAGTTTTTGGCTGAATAACAACTCTCCTCTCTGTCCCTCTCTGTACTGCTCCGCTTACTTTCCATCATTCAATTTAAAATTTTTTTAAGAGTAAAGTGTAAGAAAAGGAGAAAAACAATATACATCCCAGAAATTTTGTAAGTCTACATGGTATAAGAAAATCTGTGTTGTTTGGAGCTTCAAAGAAGCAAGAAAGAATAAATTAAGAGTCTCAGAGGAAGGGAAAAAATATTTCTGAGTAGTCCTGAACACTTCTTGCCGAAAGCAGTGCTTATTGAGCAAGTGACCTTTATGAGATTATTGTTTATGATCATTCGGTGTGTGCCAAGAGTAACAGGAAAGAATATTCCAATTTATTTCAAAGGTTACATATCAAAATTGAATATGCAGTACAACTACATTATCATATGGTATAAGTTTACATAAGAAGTTGGAGTTGAATTATACTATTGTTTCCCTTCAACCCAATGTATTTTGATCTCTGTTCTGTGAGATATGTTCCTTCTGATTCCGAAAATAGAGTATAGTGCAGTGATGCAAAGAAAGGGAAAAAAATGTTTTTGTTATTGTTGTTTCTCCAGCTGAGAAATTTGGTTCAAATGTGAAAGATCTATGGAATTATTTCCTCGATGTAGTCCTTCTAAAAATAATAAAATTTAATTTCTGTTTCCATTTTCTTAACCCAGTAATCACTGTTAGCTACCAAAGTGCTTATGGTAGTTAAAATAACAATACAGAAAAGTCACAGGAGGTACAGCAGAGAGAATTCTGCTTCTAAGAAGGAAGGGAAATTGACCAACAGGGACATAATTTTTTTCCCTGCCCATAAAAGGCTTTTAGGGAGAGGCAACTGTATGTTTTGCTTTCTTCAATTTTCCTGTACATGCAACTTAATGTTCTAGTTCAATAAGTCTGCTCATCCTCAACGTTATCACTTTGCACAGAGTGAAACATAAACCAGGAGAGTGTCCTTTCCTCTTCCTTTCTTCTCCGTTGTCAAACTCAGTTGTCAGAGAAACTCCAGTACAGGGTTGCCCACAGCTAACCTCATTTTTTTCTTTAAATTTATAACTTGAAAAGAAGATCACTGCCTCACAGGATGAAGAAGCAATTCTTTAAATTAGCAGATCAGGCTGAGAGTATTTGCTTAATGTCTGCCTACCCCTTCAGCACACTGGTTCAGGGGTTGGACATCCAGGCGATGGCCTTGTCCAAAAAGTAAATAAATAGGGAACACAGCTCATCCTTTTATCTCTTGCCTCCCAAATCCTCCCCAGGAATTGCAGACATGAGAGAACAGTTCAGTACATGGCCCCTCGGGAAGGACTGCCGTATGAGCCCTAGAGCAGAAAATACCCACAACCCCCGAACTGGGGATTTAAATCAGGACCCTCTATGATTAAACTGCAAATACATTTCAAACTAGTAGCACAGAAGAGTCCAACATACCATCTCCTGGCATCAGAGCCCCTTTATATAAGAGAATCTGAATAGCTCCTGCAGCTTTTGAAATGCCCTCTGATCTCCGCCGTCTCTAATGCCTGCTTTCACGTGTACTTCCCTGGGTTCCCGCGGTAACTGACAACGCGGCTTCCTAGGACTTCAAAGACGAACTTTTCCCTTTGTCTGGTGAAAGGGAATTTAAAGAAGGACAACAATGAAGCAGACATAATGCCAGCAACTGGATCTTGAGGTAAACAAGCTGAAAGACTTTCCTCAGAAAAGACTTTATGCAACAGCACAGGAGAAAGCTAGCAGACACTCACACTGCTGGCTCCTCCTCCATGCGACTTGTAGGTTTCACAGGCCAGTCGTTCAGCCTGCAGACTGGCCTGGATCTTGTAAGAGATGTCTCCTTAGAATGTTTCCTCATTCTACAGTTGAAAAGCAAGAATGAGTGATTCCAGCTTCTCCAACAACTATCCGTTTTACAGCATTACAGAATCCATCCATTTATTTTTTTCTTCATTCATTGACCTCCTCCATAAATGTTTGTCAAGTACCTCATCTGTGATAGGTACAGTGCTGAGGGGCTTTCATCCACTTAATCTCATTGAGAAGTATTTTATTCTCAGGTACAGGTTAAGAAATTGAGACTCAAAGAGATTAACTTAATTGTCCCAAATCATAACCTATAGGTGAGGGCTAATTGTGAACCCAGAACTTTGGACCCTAAGCCTACCACAAGTGCCCCACATGATAATAATACTGCCATGGACGCAGACTAGTTAGAGAGGTTCAAGAGGAAGGGGTAGGGAAGTCTGAGAAGAATCTACGATAGTCAATTAAAATGGGATTTGAAGGATGAATAGAGTATCTGGTTCCATACTCATCTAAAATGAAAATGTTAGTTTATATTGGTGAGGGAGAAGGCATTGACTGTGGATCGAGTTCTGGGAGCAAGGAGAAATCAGATGTGCTCAGAGAGAGGGCAATGCAGAGTTGGGTTCGGATAATAAAGGACCTTGAAAACCACACAAAAAGCTTAACGTGTGATATCGTCAGAGGGCACAATGAAATCGTGGTAAGCATAGGCAGGTAAGGTCAGATTGTACTTAGGATGGTTTTTCAGCACCGGTTTGAAGCTGGAGAAAAGAATGCTTGGGAGACAAAGACTACAGTGCTTAGAACACCACTGAAATATTTCAGGCTGGAAGTAAAGAAAGCCCAGCCTCTAATGAGGGGTGTGGAAAGGAGGTGCATCCCAAGGATTTGTCACAAGGGTGTTGTCTTTCTCCTGTGAAAATAGTCCCATCTGTGCATAATGATAAAGGTCAGTGTAGATAAGGTAGCTAAAGCACAGGATATGCAGCAACTGGATTAGAGAGACTCCCTGGCTAGTTTCGACTTCTGTAAACTGGGACCAAGGATACTTCCCCACACCCTGCACATTTGGAGGAACCGCTGTTTGTGTAGTGTGGCCAGCTCCTTCTTGGTTTACACACACATCAATAACCTTACTTCCCATCAGAGTTCAGCCACTCCTATGAGGTCATTTTTCTTCTGCCCTCCCCTCTTCACTGCTCTACTTCACCTCACTAGTCCTCAGGTAGTTAGACGAATCTACTACTTCACTGCTCTCCTCCCTACAGCTTCTTCAGCACGTCCAGTCTCCAGAAAGCAGCAGTACGTATCCTTGGGTGGCTCTTAAGAGCACCACCTCAGTCCAAGCGAAGAGGTAGACTGTGACATTTGTTTTTGGATACTCTCAGAGCATTTCCAGGGTAGGAGCAAATAAAATATGCCATCTTCTCTTACCTACAGCCTTTTCCCAAAGGACCATTTTAAACCTTAGCAAGAACCATGCATCCATCTTCCCAGCATCTCCGCCATGAAGGAGGGAGGGATGTGGTAACTATTAACCACCCCATTTTACAGAAAAGAATTCGAAGCAGCAAGAAAGTTAGTGACTGCCCAGAGTCACAATGTGAAGTAATCCTTTGGGGTTTGGGGAGATTGATACCAGTATTTCTGTGGCCCCTAAGAATTGTTCTTGCTTTCCATGCAATCCCAGGGGAAATTTTAATTTAATTAAACCCTGGGTGTCATGTCATTTCTTATAATAAAATATTATTCTTGAGATTAGTGATTTTGAAACTGTTGCAGAAGAAAACTCAGAGGTCTAAATTGGGTCTTCAGTGTTTGGGGCAAGTAATAAAATATTTTCTGCTAACAATGGAGGTTTAAACTGCCAGAGAATCCTGACTTTTACCTCATTTATGAAGTCCTGTGCAAGAATTCATTTTAAAAAACTCATCTAGTCTTTCATATGTTAAAAATATTTATTGTATACTAGGTACCTGTCACATTTTGAGTATGAGAAATATGCTGATAACAACATAAACTAAAAACTCTGTTTTCATGGAGTTTTCATGTTAATGAGAGAGACAATAAACCAGACAAACAAGTAACATGTATGGTGGGCTAATTAGTGAAAGTTATTAAGGAAAGAATGAAGAAATGTCAAGGAATTGCTTCTTTTCAATGAGAAATTCTACCACTTAAAAACTCTTAAATACTCTTAACAGAGTGATGCTGGCTCTACCCTTCCAGTGATATTACAACATTCTAACAATGGGAATGCTCTACCTCAGAAAATAACTACTTGCTTGGGTGAATTCCTCTAATTGCTATAAGATTTTTTCTTATAGAGAAACTAAATCTAACTTGTCCATGTCGAGCAAGAAAATGTCAACTTAATGGCAGCATTTGGGATTAGAAAATAAACTATTTTATTTCACTGTTCATCATTTCTAAGGGTATCTCAAAGATCAGTGTCTGACTTTATCTTTTAAACATAGTTCATCCTGGATATATGCAAAGTTATGGAAATGACAATAATATCCTATACTTGTTACTGCTTTCCCCAATCAAAAACATGTTTCACATACTTTACATTTCTTCTTAATCCTCAGAATAAATGCAAAATAATAACATATCCATTCTCCAAATGAGGTCACCAAGGCTCATGTTGAGTGAGTGATTTGGCAGATGTCTGAATTATATACTGAGGAGAAATGACAAATCTGGGTGTATACCAGTTTGTTTGCTCTGAAAAATAAGACTCTCCAGGATGAATAAGGGACAGGTAGCTGTATCATTTTTCTGGTGATTTGGCCCTTATGATCAATATTTGACTTTGTCTTTCTATGATGCTAGTTTAATTAGAGCAAATTATAGTTCTGTACATCTGCTGATAATTGAGAAAAAGTTTCCTTCGCCTCCTGTTCAAGTTATACCATTTTATTACCAAGAAATTAGCAATGTATATAAAAGAAAGAAAGAAAGGAAGAAAAAGATAAAAAGCTAAAATGTTTTAATTTTAAAAAAAAACATGTTACCTGTATGTTTTGGGGACAAAGACCTCCAGATGCTCATCTCTGTGTTTAAGTAGGACTGCTTACTCATTTGGGCACTTCTGCTGCTTCAAAATCTTCAGTATTTTGTTGAAAATAAAGAATTTCTCCTCATGTAAAATTTGAATCATCTAACTGTAAAGGTCACGGAATAATGTCAGTCTGAACAAAGAGATGGAACCCATAACCCATTTAATGTCTTCAGGTATAATTGGGCCCTAGAAAAGTTTTCCTCTAAATGAGAAAATTCTTTCTTAACCAAAGAATTTGGAATGGAATCCAGTCCTATGACATGCCTCACTTAATAGAAAAGATGGCTGAAAGCCTGAATTTACGATGGAGCAACTATAGCTAAACCCTTCCTATGTCCTGGACAGCATCTCATTCCTGGGTTCAGCAGCTCAGGAATTCTCTGTCACCTGTACTAAGTCTTAAGGGAACCTCATCAGAAAAACATAAGCCCTTGAGAACAGATCCACATCTTTTTATGATTTTCATTCCAAGTACCCAACATTTGCTATGTCTTGGGGCTCTCTACATAGTGAGATAAGTAAACATTTTAATCAGAAGAGTAAATGGTTATAGATTAGAGATAATGTCAGAAGGAAAGGATACTGCAGGATGAGTGGAAAGATGTTAATGGAGGCTGGAAGCTGGAGGCAGGGAGATGGAGTACTGAAAATATTTGGGTGGAGATAGAAAAAAAATTAAAGGTAGCAAATATCAATTAGCTTTTCCTCTCACAATGTTAGTGAACAGTAAATTGAGAGTAAGTGATAAGTCTTTCATGCCACTGGTGCAGTCAGTTTTCATGAGGTAATTCCCTTACAGATCTCTCATAAAAGGAAGAATATGGCAGGCATCACTATAAGAGCTTCAGAAATGAAACATTAATGAAAATACTCATCATGTTATCTTCAAGCCTATAAGCTAAGCAAGTGCACACATTAACGATCCAAACTACAGCACCAAGATCCATGTGCAGGTGCAGGGGGAGTGTGTGTCCAGTTTTATAAACAACTACTGAAGTCATGTTGCCTTTTGCTAAACGTGTTACAGTAATTTAAAGGTAAGAGATCCAGATTTCATATTTCAGACGTGTTTGTGCATGCTTAAAAAGAAGAAAATGCCAAGCCTGGTCTATCTCAGATCTCAGAAGGGACATTGCACTATTATTGGGACTAAATGTAATGAATGTATCTATGCATTTAATTGAACTTTTGAATCAAAATATACATTCATTTGCCATCACATGTGGTCACCCACCTAACAAATAGCTCACAATTAGTAATGTGTAGTGATGGGTGCCATGATGTCCCCTAAATACTCTGGAAAATCCCTCATCTTCATCTTCACATGAGTTAAATCTACTTACTGGGTGAGGATTTGAGAAGTGGCTTCTCGCTGCTGTGGTTAAAGTGGCAAAAAGTGATAAAGTGGCAAAACGTGATAAAAGTAATAAAACAGTGGTGTGCCTTTTACTTTCTCATTTGGAATTTTCTGTAGACTATCTTATAGTACTGTGTACTACAGTGTCTGTAATCTGTAGGTCAGCTACATTTTAAATTGAATAAGGTTTTAATAAAAAGCCTAAATAACAACCCAGCATTACAAACCCCACTCCTAGAGGAAGATACATTGTGAATGCTCAAACAAAATGTCCAGGCACCACATGCGTCAGTGTGGGATTGTAGGAATGTGGAGGTCAGAGTTCCCTTTACTAGATCTATAAAGCATTAGGAGAGAGGTGTGGCCTAATGGTAGTGGAAAGTTCTTTGGAAATTTAATAGGTGTTACCACTCAGGAGCCAAGGGGACTTTGACTTGATACATGAAGTCAACGAGCCTCCAAGCCTCCATTTCCTCCACTAGGAAAAGCAGATGCTAATAAAAACTCTACACAGGGGTTTCGTGAAACTTAAATGAGAATGTATAGAAAGTGCCTAGCACCCAACATTCATTCAGGAAATGGTAATTTCCCTTGTCATAATATTATTCTTTTTCATTCTCAGTTTTGCTTGTAACACCACTTCCAGATTCTCTGTTCTCTAGCTTGGTGATGCTTCCTCATTTCTCCTGCTCCTGTCTTTACACCCTTGCTTTCCATCCAGACCTGACGCGACATTACTTTATGGTCCACCATCAACTTAGATGCTTTCCTAACACCCTCCTCTCTGAAGGCACTTTTTCAGAAGGAAGCTCTCTGTAGGTCAGGATCTTCAACTATTGTATATCAAAAAACTTGCCAGGTACTTCACAAATATTATGATCTTGTTTAAGCTTCATAATAACCTTACAGAAACATGTACTGGGAAATCTAGGGCCCAGCGAGATTATATAATATGCCCAGAGAGGAATTGTTGGCATATGAAAGTGCTTCTATCTATAATAGTATGGTTTTCAGTTAAGTTAGAGAGAATTGTTTTCCTTTTGAAGTAAGCAGAGGGGAGACTAAAGGGGGGAAAAAGAAAAGAAAGCACAGAGAAGTGAAAAAAGAGAAACTAGAGAAAATTAATTATAGGCGAGGTTCCCCTGATCCAAATTCCTGCCATCCACCTATTAAGAGGATGCTCGGGCATGGAAACATGATGGCCATGGCTTTGAAAACAATTTCGGTATCTGGGTCTCTTTTCTATACCTTGTTGCAGATGTAAGGGCATTATCTGCTCGTTTCGTTTGACACGACGCAGTCTCGTGGAAGCTCAGCACTAAGGGGTGCAGCGCATCCTGCCGGGGCACAGCCATCGCAGCGGGGAGCAGCCCCCTCACGAAAGCCAGGCCTCTCACGCTCCGCTTTCCTAGCTCGAGCATGCCTGGCGGCTTAAAAAAGGAAAAAAAGAAACAAAGTGACATGTCTGTCGCTTCCCTCTGAGACATGCCACATGCCATAAAACACTTCTAAGCCGCTGGCACTTTGAGAAATTTCTTTTTAGGCCTGGCTCCTCCTCTGAGATTTTCCAGGTGCACAGCATGGGATCAGCGTAGGTGACGTTAGTTAGTAGCTTTTCCGTCAACATGCTTATCGAATTGAAGTCACAGCAAATAAGCACAATGGAATAGTGATTTTTATCATCAATATATGACTGTTATTAAGAAGAAATCCTGGTATAAGGGGAAATCTCAGTAATCTGGATGATATCGCCAAATACGGGGTTTTACAGGAAATTCTCTGCGTCCAGATGTTTATACAGAATTCCAGGTAACCGAAGTTTCTTTCGAGGGCTCTCTCTCCCCAGAGCATGGCGATTGTGTCTGTTTCTCTCTGCTTTCTCTAAGACTAAAGTTTCCCAGCTTGGCAGGCAACAGTGTGGCACAGAGGCTGTTAAAACCATCGCTTCTTCCCCCGATTTTGGCACTGCACTGGGATGCTCCTAATCTAGAATCAAGGAGAGAAGGAAAAAGAATTGGAAAGACAAGACGGGAGGGAGGACGAGGACACAGGGAAGGGAGAGAGACAGGGAAAAAAAAAAGATCACTGACACAAAACGCTACTTGAAAACCAATATTATCAGTACAATTATTGTCACTCGATTTAAAAATGGCACAATTTAAAGTTCATAATGAAGTCTATTTTAACTGTGAAAAATACAGATTTTGAAAGATCTTTTATATTGTAAAAATATAGATGCTGTGAAATAGATATGTTTCTTTTTTTCCTACATTTTAACCTTTGAAGTAACTTTATTCTAATTATATGAAGTTGTAGTTATCAGCCATATCCAATTAAAAATGCTAAGCCAGTTTCATCTTGAAAGAGAAACACTGACAATATCTAAATATATATATGATAAATTAGTTATTGTCAAAGCTATAGCCTCTCATTATTGTGCTTATACAACAGTGTCATCTAGTGGACACTGGTCAGAGAAGTTGTAGTCAAGATTTCCGAAGGAGCTTATTTAAAATGATCTAATAGTAAATGAAAATATGCTTTGTCTTTTTCAATTTCCTGAAACTAAAGCAATTTAAATATTTTTTTGGAATTCAGGTCATCATTTCAATTCATTTTTTTCCAGCACAGTAAAGGAAGTGAGAACTTTTTATGCCTGCAGAAAGAAAATTAATTTTAAGGTAATTTTTCTTTTTTTTAAATATCAAAGAGGAACAGAAGAGAATGACTAAATTACAATAAAAGGTAGATGCTACTATATGTATAGCTATTATGAAGAAGAAGTTGAAGCTGAAAGATTATTGAGCAGAATTCTAGTCTTTAAATCTAAATGAATCGTGTCTACATCAGCAATAACAACAAACAACAAACAAAACAATGGCAGTATATGCAGGTCTTGTCTTATTTCCAGAGTTTTGCCATTTTTCAGGTGCCTTATTTATATATTTTTATATAAAATATATCTCTTTTAAAACAGAATTTTTCAAAAGACTATTATCTTATTAAAAAGCACAAAATGTCATTCGCTTTAGGTATTAAATTTCTGTTTTATCAAAGCCATTTAGCTTTAATTTTTTTTCGCATAATCAAATCCTGGAGACATGTGATGTAATATAGTACATTATTTTGCCGATTCTTTGCATTTTTATTGAAAAATATGGAAAGAACTACATTTAAAAAGATACAGAGATCAGGCTTTTCAGCATTTCGTCAAAATAAATATGAGCAGTAATTTTAAAACCACAGTATGATATCTATCACATAATTTTTTTTTTAAGCAACTATTAGTACCTACATGCCCATCCTGTTGCCGTTGTGCTTTGAAACCACTCAAAGGTAGGATGTTGTTTTAAAGCGTTTTGGTTTCAGAAAAAGAGGTGGAGAAAGGCACATTAAGGCTGTTGATGAGTATAAGGTTCCTATTTTTTCAAATTCTTCATGTATCTAGTTTTAGGTTCATATTCCAGTGCCTCTAAATGAATGTTTTATGCCAATTTGATATCTTTATTATTTGGTTTGAAAATGTTAAAGTAATAATGTAAAAACAGATGCTACGAAATTTCTCACCCTTTGGACACAATATACCTTTTCCTATCTGTTTATGTTGTTTCAAGTAGTGCTAGAAAGAAATACCTAAACTGATATTGACATGTGAACTATGACACAAGCCTATATTGCTATGTTAGACTGGAAGTTCTTGCCAGAATATTCCTCCACATTATTAAGAAAATATTTTGTTATTAATGCAATTTGCCAAATTGAAGTCATGGATAGGTTTAGCAAATTTGACTGTTATTCAAATCAGACTTATTTTTTCTTACTAAATAGAAAATACTTTGCCATGGCCTAATACTATGTAAGCCTTTACTTTTTTTTACCTAAATGATACAAACAAGTAAAAATTTCTTCTATGTTCTGCATATCATTTTTATTGAATATTAATTCAAAATTAGGAGATTTTGGTGTTTCAGGACATAATATTTAAGTTGATTGGTTTATAATTTACTTCTAAAATTGACTAATTCTTTGTAGTATAAAACCTGTCATAAGTAGAAATGTCATAACTTAAAATACATTTGCATGGTGTGTTTATTTGAAATGCTGAGTTTCTAAATCACGATACTTGTAAATTAATGCAGCAGAAGAGTGCAAAGTATTTGGGCCTTTCAGAAAGAAAGGAAATCTAGAATTTCAATGTCACAAGAAGATAGATTCTAATATGCACAGTTTTTCATTTTGCGGAATACGTGAGTACTTTGAACTCACTCAAAATCAAATTTGCAAGTCATGGAATTGAACTGGCAGCTGATAGGCAAGGCCAAGGTTTGGTATTTTCAGAATCTTATTCTATCCATCAGTATTTATTGAGTATCTACCAAAGACTATGAAAGCCACTGTGCTGAGATAGAAAATGGGACACATGTTCTAATACCTTCCCAAACCTTACAATTCAGTTGAAAAGATAAAACATACATAAGTGAGAAATTAAATGCCAGGGCAAGATTTAAATAACAGTTCAATCTGATAATAGATATGTCACAGAGAGGTTCATGCTCATTTATCATGTGAACAGTCCAGAAATTGAGAGAGTCCCCTACTTACACAAGTAGGATAATTTACGTTAAATCCTGGAGAACAGGTTTCTAATAAAGTTCTTCACTGGGCAGATGTACAATTAAGAGAAAATCAGTGGTACCTGTGATTTCACTGTCCATTCTTTCTTTTGTTTTTCATGGGTATTTTAGTAACGAGTAGAGGCCAACACTGTAGAAGTCAATTTTTCACTTTCACTGAAGGTGAATGGAATTCCCTTGATTTCTATGAAAATATCCACTTCCTTTGGAATATTACTCTCAATATTTGTTCCTCTGGTAAATACTACTCAGCAGACAAATACCACAATCTGTTGCTTTGCACTAATAAGAGGCAAACTACATTCCTGATGCTTTAACAGGGACACTGGCTACTAAAGAACCAGGAATCTAAGGGACTTCACAGCAGTCATCTTAACCTATTTTTGAGTCATGGACTTCTTGGAAAATAAGATCAGTACCAGGAACACTTTTTAAATAATGACATCTTCATAAAATATTGTTATGCTGCTCAATTACTTCTTCCTGGTATTGTTTTATTCCTGAAATATTAACATATGACTCTTAATGCTATCTTTTACTACAAGGAAATGGATGAATAAATTTTAAAAAGTAAAAATTTTATGTATTATTCTATGCCAGTATATAATATAGAGATTTTTATATTATTTTTATTAATCTATCTGTTCCGTTTTTTGATGACTTGATAATTGAATTATCTATGTAAAACACTAATATTTTGTTCAAACTTGGCTAATTTTTAGATCGTTACCTCATTGGTTCTTGGTTCAAGATAATAATTTATGATCAAATGAGGTATCTTTTTTCCTCATCTACACTAACCATGGCTACTTTGATTTCATAAGATAGACAGATTTGATTTTATAAATTTTCTCAAGCATAATTTCTGTCATCTAATCTATATTTTTAATTAAATAGTTCACATTTTCCTACAGTAAAAGTTATTTCAAACTTTATTAAACACTTTTGTTTTGGGTACATATAATAGAATTTAAAAATAGATAATGTACATTCCTGGGAAGGAATAAAGAATCAAAAAACATTCCCACTTTGACTCTGTTCTTATATTTCTGCAGCAAACTTTGAGTTTAAATGGTGGCAACTAAAATTGTTTAAAGAGAACAGATTGAAGAACATTTAGAAAACCTCACAAGTGGTTTTTGGGGATTTCAGTTATTGCTTTCAATTCGTTCATTCATTCCAATCATTCGTTCAATGAATATGTATTGATTAACATCAAGTACTTTACGAGGATTACATGTTTATCTCAAGGAGGTCAAAGACCAATAAAAAACACATATAAATCAATATGCAGATCTATGTAAGCCCAGTTTGCTGCACTCAGTACAGTGGCTGTGGGGATGCAGAGCAAAGAACCTCACCTCACCCTGCCCTGCTAGAGACACCTCAGCCTTGACACTCGTTTTAATAGGGTGCACACCTAGAGTTCAAATCCAAAACTTTAATAATTAATTCACTGGTTTACTTTTTAAAAATAACAGTTTGGTTATAGTTATATGCTTGACATATAATGTCAGATAATTATAGATGAGCTTAAGAACAAAATTTGTGTTGATATAGTCTAACAACCCAGAAAGAAAAAACACTGGTTATATTTCATTTTATTTCTTCTTTCTATACTGGGTGTGTATTTCTTTCTATAAAACTACATAAATATAGTTTTTTGTTGTTTGATTTCCATAATTAAGATGGTAAAGTGAGTTTATTTTCAACATGTGCTTCCAATGAATCCAAGAAATAGTGTTTACATGATTTGGGGCTTGGAGAAAGCAATCTTCCCTCAAGCAAATCTTGGGAAAGATTATCCAAAAAGGCAGAGAGGAAGCACTTTCTCTCATATGCTGAGGGAACATTCATTTCCAGGACTCAAGGGAGAAGAGGTTTGTTTGCTTTGTGCCATTATGTTAATGTCACCATATTATGTAACATGAGTACTTGAGCTCTTTCCTTATTGTGCTCCAGGGAAGCTAGTCCTCAAGCACCAAATCTCCATCCTGACCAGACTTCTCCTCCACTGTGACTCTGGGAACATGAGTCCTTTGAAGTCTAGATGCGATTAAAACTGTTGCTTTTTTGAAATCAAAATGAGTGCACAGTGATAGCCAAATTCTACTGTTCTTGGAATGTGACACAACAACAGCATAACCTCTCAGCATTCAATTTTATGTGAGGGAGCAGTTTCTTGAGAAGAGAATTTTTGTTGGAGAATTGTTTTGGTGATGGAGAGAGAACAGACAAACAAATGGTTTCCTGGGCTGAAATCAGAGGAGGGTCAGGAGTGGCCAACTGTAGAAATAAGTAGCTTGTGATAGAAAACATCACCTAATGAGATGGCTTCAAATTCAAGGCTCTGGGTGATGAGGCCCAGGAGTTCAGGAGGTTAAGCTGATTTTAGGGCAGATGACTGTTTAATAGAGTGAGGACCTCTCTGCACTCAAGACAAATAACTTGACAAAGGGCTTTACTTTTTCTTTGGTGCATAAAAAAGTCAATTATAAAATAGTGCATCATACTCACCAGTTCATACTTCTGGTCCCCACTGGCCATTGTTTAGCCTCTCAGAGACAACTGTTGACCGCCCCCCACCAACTACTCTGAAACCTAGAAGTCTTTTTACTTGGAAGCTGAACCCCAGATAATCTGTAGCCCACAGAAAATTGTTCCCTAGGTGAACTTTTATTCTAGCTTTGTTTGATGTCTCATCTATCCGTAAGAGTAGCTTTAAAACAGCCCTCTGACGTACTTTTCTGGACACAAATTACCACTGCAGGTAATTAATAGCTCTTCCTCCAAAGAATAACCCAAGTGGTTAAAAAAAATGCTTTGCCATCATGGTCACTGCCAAACTTTTCTCCTTTATTCCATCTTTAATGTGTTCAGCCTATCTGTAATACAAGGCTTCCATTTGAGAGATGAAGATCTGAATCAATCCATGAAATACATTTACCACAGTAATAGAAATATAGCGTTATTTATGCCAACCTGAAAGAAACCTAATATTAAAATCATACCTTTTCGAAACCTCAATAGCGATTCCATATTTTGTATGAAGCCAGGTGAGAGCTTTCCTTTTTAAGACTCTGCTGTACTACTATGCATCCATGGGTATTTGGTTACATCCTCTATCTAACTTCCAGAATGTCAAGATTATATCTCCTCTAGCTTTGTAACTCTGCAGAATCAAGAATATGTTTTTTATGTAGGCATAAAGTATGCATTATGTAAGCAATATTTTAAATGTACTAAATGTTCCAATTATTAAAAACAGGCAAAAATGAATCCTTGCTTTTAGAAGTCTGGGATGAGATTAACCTTGCAAGAGGAAATAGGGGTTTGGGGGAGCTGGTGGTTATGTTGTATTTTTGAACTAGGAGCTAATTATATAGGTGTGCTCAGTTGAACTATACCCTTATGTGCACTTTTCTTCATTATATTTCAGCAAAGTGAAAAATATATCCCAGGTGCTATATAGAAAACTTATAGTTGTTTCCTTGTCTTGGTTAATATGTTAATGATGACATTTTTTAAAAGAATATGATAATTGTGGTTGGTGGCTGGATAGGGAGTATATCTGGTAAATTTTATAGTGAAATTAAATGCTTATTTAATTATGTAATTAATTTCACTCAGATGCTCTCCAGAATGACTAATTTAGTGCCCCAGATGAAGAACATCTTCAACTAATTATAGACATAGCTATATAGATATGGACATATACATGTATAAGCACATATAACTTCAGAATATCATCACGGTTTTTGTTAATTGAATTAATAATCACATATGGAAACTAGCTATTTTTATTAAATTTATTGGGGTGACATTCATTTTAAAAATTACATGGGTTTCAAGTGTACTATTCAATAATACATCATATGTATATTGCATTGTGTGTTCATCACCAAAAGTCAAATCTCCTGTCACCATATATTTGACCCCTTTACCCTTATCAACCTCCCCACTCCCCTCTGGTAACCACTAAACTGTGTCAGTGTCCATGAATCTGTTTGTTTGACTTGTTTGTTGCTTTCAATTTTATATCCCACATGAGTGAAAGCATATAGTTTTCAATTTTTTCTGCCTGACTTATTTCACTTAGCATGATAATCTCAAGATCTATTCATGTTGTTACAAATGGAAGTATTTCATCTTTTCTTATGGCTAATATTCCACTATATATATATGTACCATACTTTCTTTATCCAATCATCTATAGAAGGGTAATTCAGTTGTTTCCATGTCTTAGCCACCATAAATAATGCTGCAATGAATGCAATGAACATAGGGATGCATATATATCTTTGTGGATAAATGTTTTCAAATTTTAGGGGAAGAGTCTCAGAAGAGCAAAGCTGCATCATATGGTAATTTTATTCTTAATTTTGAGGATATTCTCTACTGGTTTCCATAGTGGTTGCACCAATTTACATTCACACCAGCGTTCCTTTTTCTCAATAACTTTTCCAGCACTTGTTATTACTTGTCTTGTTGATAATAACCATTCTTACAGGTATGAAGTATTATTTCATTGTGGTTTTGATTTGCATCTCCCAAATAGCTACTGAGGTTGAGCTTTTTTAAATGTCTGTTGGCCATTTATATGTCTTCTTGGGAGAAGTATCTGTTCAGGTCCTCTACCCATTTTTTAATTGGATATTTTTTTATTGTTGAGTTATATGAGTTCTTTGTATATTTTGGATATTAACCCCTTATCAGAGGCTTTGTTTGCAAATATCTTCTCCCATTTAGTGGGTTGCCTCTTTGTCTTATTGCTGGTTTCTTTTGCTGTGCAGAAGCTTTTTATTCTAAATTAATTATTGGAGTGAAATGTAGGCTCATTACTTAGTCAGTAGGTTAAGAGAATTTTAAAAATACTTTAATCAGTCTCCCTTTTAAGGAAGGGTTTATTCATTCCTTCAACAGATATTTACTGCCCCATGCTGGGAGCTGTAAATAAGTAAAACATGGGCCCCTCCTGAGAACTCATAGTCCACTGTGGAAGACAGGAGTGTTAAGTTCATAACATCAGTGAGGTGCAATAAGTCTAATAAACAAAGCTCATATAAGGTATTTGTAGCACAGAGGAAGGAAGTACTTCCTTCTCCTATATGGCATCAGAAAAGTTTAGGGGAAAATAATTCTCTTGAACCAGGTGTTGAAATGTAAGTAAGAGAAAAATTAGGTGAATTGAAGGTTTACAGAAAAAAAAGTCATTTTAGGCTGAGATAAAATCAAGAGCCAAGAAGAAAGCTTGTAGCCCATTTCATCAGAAGCTTCCGGATAAACGGCTAGCAGCAAGCCTCTGAGCAATGCCTAAGCGTATGAGGAGTTGTTATGACCTCATACCTCTTAAAGTCTCTTCCTACTCTCTACCTCTCCCCCTCACTCTTATTCTAGCCCTCCATTTTATTTCCTCTACTTAGTCTAACTCTCCAATTGAAATCTTTGCACACAAATTGTGCCTGCTTAGCTGCAAATGTTTACACATCATACCCACACCTGAGCATCTCAATGACCTGTATCCTCTCCAGGTTTACATAAATCAAAATCATTTTGCAATAAATCATACCTCTGAAAAACTCAGTAGTAGTGGAAACTTCAATTCATATTCAAGATTTCTTCTTTAGCTATTCTTGTATATCCACAGAATATCACAGAAGCAGATAGAAATTAATACTCTGCTTCTTCCTGAATGATATTCTTTGTGTTCTTACCTATGATTAGTCTATGTCTCTCAAATGCTTTTTGGTGTCCTTATAGCAAGAGTGACAGTCTCAAAAGTCTGTGGGACCAGGAAACTAATATATTATAAACAAGAATAAGAAAAACAAAAACACAAGCTTTCAATGAATGACAATTGTCACTAAACCTCGTTGTGGGCAGACAGAGTAGGGATAGGGAATCTGGAAAGCAAGAAAATACACACCACTACTAAAGTGGAAACTTCTGGTAGTTCTAGCCAATAATTGCCAAAAGGGAATATAAACTTTGTGTTCACCAATATTTAGGTTTTTTAGAAGAGAAGATTCAGATTTTGTGTGAAATCTCCCAATTTTTAAATGTGGTCCTTGAATAAAAATGTTCAAAGCCACATTGGATTTTGACAAATTAAACATATATGAGGGCCACATCACCATCAGGCCACTTATTCAAAACCTCTGTCTTCTAGCAAAATATACTTATGCTTGCTCTTCAATAGGTGGACCCCTACCGAACCTGCTGACGGTTCTCTCGGTGACTGGTAAATTCTGAAGCAAGAAGTGGTGTCTTAGAAGTCTTTCTATGCTTAGACCATGTGCTAGCTCAACAAATGATCATTATTGAATTAAAACCTCAAAATGGATTCTTTAAAAGGCACAAGATTCTCTGATTCATCACCTCCCCCGTCTTACCTGATTGGCTGTATTTTGTAATTTGGAAAAAGATGTTTTCACAGTCATGTCAAAACTACAAATTTTCTTACATATAAGGAGTTGCTTAATAATTGCCCTCCACTCCACCATGTCAAATTGGGACACAGTTCTTTTTATAACACATTAAGCTGGTTCTGGGCTCATCTTCTAGATTTTTTTTTCTATATAATTGACCTTGGCCCTGTTACATTTTCTCTCTGAGTCTCCCTTCCTGCATGTGCAAAACGGAGTGGATATTAGTATCTCCCTGATAGGGTCATTTGTGATGAGTTTAAGTGATACGATATTAATCAGAAAAAAAGAGCTTGACATAAGGCCTGCTATGAGATTCTAATTAAGGTTGTTGCTATAACCAGTGGGTTGGTTATAACCTTGGAAAGGAGGTCTATTTGAAAAGAAATGACATTAGGTGAACTAATAAACCTCTCTTATCCTTAGATATTCAGATCTGGGATTCATTCACTGTCAATGCCTAGATTTAAATAGCATTTCAATATATCAAACTTCTGCTAAAAATAAAACAAAACGATACAGCCACCACCACAACAAAGCAGACCTTCGTTCTCTCAGGAGCCAAGGCCTCGTCATTTCTTTCGGTTTAGTCTGAGTATCCTTTTTCATGTCATAATTTTGCTCATAGCCCTGGAATTACCGATTTTCCACTTAAGCCAAAAAGAAATAGGTTTCAATGAAATCTCAGAATGACACCTCCTCAGCCAGCCCTCCAACTACATTGGGGCGGCATCACTATGTGATGACACCTTCTGTCTTTTGGAGAAAGAAAAAATGAGAAAGTTCCATCTTCTTGGCCTAGCGTTTGTCTTCACAGCCACCACACCTTTTCATATGATTCTTTTTAGAATGTAATGTCAGAGAGAAGCCAACAGAGAAAAGTTGCAATGAATGGAATCGCCATAGCAACACCCTCCGTTTCTCATCAAGTTTGGTCTTGTGTGGCTCCTCACGTTAAAGCTGGTTTTTCAGCTTGGTGAAAGCCGTGGCTGTAATCTGCAGTGTGAAAATCTCTTCAGCCCAAAAGTTAAAAATAGAAGAGAATAACTTGAATTATTTTATGAACAAAAAAAATCTGGAATTGCAGCTCCTCTGCAAATGGAACGAACACATAGAATACTGGAGTTTGGGACCACTTAGATTTCCCCCACGGTTCCAAATTGGGTTCAGTACTTGTCATTATGATGTAGTACTTGTTGAGTGCTAACCAAGTCCTCAGAGGACACAGTACTCATCTCTTTCATAACATAACATTGAATGTTATAACAGAAGTGTAACATTGAACGAGTATCTGGACAAAGGCTCAGTGTGTGTGTGCGTTTGTTTAATAACTAGAACATTAGTCTATCTTAGGTCTTCCCTAGCCAAGAAAGCATTATTTTAAAAAGCTTTGCATTTGTGAGTTTTACACTGTGGTGAATTCACAGTCTCTTTAAAAAGAAAATTTAAGAAAACAAGAATGCTAGACTAGTACATTATACGTTAAATGGTTTTTAAAAATATTGTTCCAGGGTTGCAAACTAGTCTTTGTTTGGAAGCCTACTGTTTTCATTTCAAATGCCTAATAAAAAGTAGGACTTCTGAAATGTAAGGAACATGAATGTTGGGGATACTTTTTAAAAGTGTTCTCTATGGTAGTTATTTACATAAAAATTAAATGTAGTCTTAGTACAAGGGAATCACATATTCTTCATCAATCCCAGTAAGTTGTCTGTCATGTGAACATTTTACATGTTACATTTCAAGGTTATACATGCTTATTAGTCACAAAAGAACCTAAACCTATAAGTAAATAATACTGAAAATATGCTTTGCCATTTTTTCCAGCAATTGTATATTATAAATTCATCCTATTTATCAAGGAATATAAACTGAACTACAATTACTAATTCAAATATTAATTAACTACTTTATGAATTCTTGTCTAGAATTTACAGAATTAGTAAAAAAAAAAAAAAAAAGGTGAACCTGTAGAGAAGTATTCAACATTAGGTTGATTGGTAGTTTTTAAATAAAAAAGAGATGAAAACCTATTTATCAGTTAATATATAAAGTATATGTATAATTAAAATTGATAATTTTCAAAAACAGATATTGTTAGCAAGACTTTAGAGTAAGGACTTCATTTTATCCAAGAAACAGAGCAATTGTAATTAAATTTTAAATGTTCCTTCTCTGGCACTGAAACAGACATAAGCATGAAAATGACACATTTTCACAGCCTTTGGCAATGATACATGCAATTTTAATCATGAATATTAACTCTCTTCTTTAACCTCTAGCCCACCCATTTAACTACTCTATTACTTCACCCCGGTATTTACTTCACTGCTACAAGCAGTGATGCATGGAAATTTAACTATATATATTATATTCCTGCTTTTGCCTCAATCATAAAATTTTCAGTTGTATGTTGTTAAAAAGTAAAAACTTCATTACAGGCCTACTATCATGTGATCTCGACCTTGTGGTGATTAAATGTTATAAGAGTTTGGCATAAAGATATCAGCTAGCAAGGATGAGCTCCAGTAACCGGTGACAGGAGAAGACAGCTATGTAACTATGACAGCTGTGAAATAACCTATGATCTTAAGGAAAAGTCAGCATTATACACTATAACCTTAGCCATCTCTTTGAAAGCTAAGGTTTCACAATGAAAAGACCAGAAATTCAATTGTTTTCAAATGACATATCGGGTTACAATATTTTTGTCAGCAATTACTTTGTCACAAAATCATTTCTTCTTCCTTTTTTCCCCTGTGGAGTTTGATGGGGATGCAGGCTTTTCCCAAAATAACCTTTAATTATAGTTTTTGATCTTGACATTCTTGAAAAATATCCTACTGGCTAGTCTTCTATAAGAACCATCTGTAAGTTTTGAACATAAACTAACTGGTCCTAGAATCTGGCAAAAAGCATTACGAGTCATTTTAGAAAAAGTCAGGCATAGTCGATTTTCACAATCTTGAAACTTGAAATGATTTCTTTCAGGTTTCAGGAGAAAAAAATATTTTCTGGCATGAAATTCTGTGTTAGAATTTTCAGAGAAAAATAGAGGGGAAAGCTAGAATATAGCAACAACAAAAAAAGATACAGTAGAAATCTGAATATAATAGAAACTGCATTAATCAAGAAAATAAGAAAAAAATTTGCGAATTTATTTTCACAGGTAGACCTAATTACTTATACCTAAAATATGATGAATGTATATTTCTGATGAACACATGTAAGAATGGGAGGAAAATAAAATGTGTGTGTGTGTGTGTGTGTGTGTGTGTGTGTGTGTGTGTGTGTTATACCAGTAATTAAGAAGGAAGTACTGGAGAAAAACAAAGGAGCGTTTCTTCACATCTTATTCACAGAGCTCTAAAGCAGATCAATGCTCAATGACACCAACCTGTCACAATTGGCCCTTGCTTAGTATCAACAGAAGTAATCACACTGAACATTCACCTTAATAGTGAAACATTTAAGACATTTACTTCTTTGAACAATCTCAGTAACTAATTAAAATTTTGGCAGAAAGTATTCTTGCAGAGAGGTGATAGTCTCTGTCATAAGTGGTATTTTTACAGGTAAACTTCTGCTTGTGTCAAACGGCTTCATTTGCCTTAATTTGTAAATATAGAGTCCTTGAAATATGGCGTCTGATAGGAAGTAGTCTTTAAACAGCAAAACTTTCTTCTCTTTTGATAATTTATAAAAACACATCTCCCAAAGAATTCTGGGGTTTTATTTGCATGCCAATCCAGAACAAACCATATTTATACTTCTTCTAGAGAGTCAGAAGTCCCTATGGAAGGTCTACCTACAGTGTCCCTGAGTCATCAAATTAAAATGGTCTGATTTCTGATAATAGTCTAAGCTTGTATTTACCAGAAAACTCATGCCAATGTTCATTATGAACAAGTAAAGCTATTTTAAGAGAAGTCGTTTATGGTTCACATTGTCTTCTGATCTCAGTTTCCTAATGACTCCAATATATCTTTCTGGAAATGGACACGAAGTGCTGTGATTATGGCTTGTGCTTCTAATATGACTTTTGTTTCTCGTACTACCGTTTGCTATCTTAAAAATATGAAAAAATGTGTCTTTGTTCACTCATACTCACACTCATTTTTTATCTTGCTTTGTATGAACATATATCAACATAAAATCCTTTGCTTAATATTTCAATAATACTATGCTATACTAATGCTAATGATTATTAGTGCTAGTGTGTGGTTATAACTTTGGAGCCTACAGCCTGTTAACTGCTGGGCTAAGCAACAGCTTCTTCTTCTCCTTCATTGTCATCATCATCATCATGGATATTGTTTATTGAATGTTTATCTGGGACTATACTCCACATATGCTATCCATTTAAAATCCTACAATCAGAAGTTCAAAGAGAACTTTTACTGGTAAGAAGTAGAATCTAGATTCAAATCCAGGCCTGTCTACTGCAAGATAACAGCCCCTAAATAACAGTACATAATAAGTTTTAGAATTTAATACATTTTTTAACATTCCCAAATAGTTCATTTTCAAAACTGAATGTACAATCCATATATTGAGTACCTATTGTCTCCTGAATTTATCTGTTTGGACCAAGACTTTCTGGATATTGCAGTCTCCCTTTTCGGAGCATCTTCTCTCACAAAAGAAAGAAATATTCATATTTTGCATTTCATAATTTTTCAAACTTCTGTTAATGATTAGAGAGCTCACAGCATGTAATGGCACTGTGTGTACCTGTACTGCACATTGGCCTGTTTTATCAACTCTAGTCCTCCATTCTTCTCTCTTCCTTGTTCTTACCTAGAACTACAAAAGCTTTTGCCCCTTATCTCCAGGGGAGTAGCACCCTACACATCACAGAAGCTCTTTGGGATGGAACTTTGGAAGCTGCATCCAAGTCCCAAGGGAGCTTATGAAAGTTTTCTTCTGAAAAATTTAGTGTCCCTGGAAGAAATTGTGGTAAATATAATTTTCTTTATCTCCCATGTGTAATTCACTTGGAATTACTCAAAAGTAATAGCATTCCAGTTTCTGAGACTGTGCATAGAACATCTTTCTTAAATAGCATGTATTTTTAAGTCGCAGTTGCTAAGTTTTGTCCACACATTCTCATTAAAAACCTGCCTTGTACACAACTTTTCTATAATGGGTGGTGAAGAATCATGGGCTCAAAGAGACTGTTCATGCAAGGTTGGTTCTCCTCCCAGTGGCCTCTGGCTGAAGGACTTAGAGATGTATCATGTGGTCAGGTAGAGAATATATAAGAAAGAATTTGATCATTCACCATTTCTACCCCTGGATTTTGGTGCAAAAAGATGATGGAATATATGAAAAGATGCTCAACATCGCTAGCTATTAGGGAAATAAAAATCAAAACTACAATAAGATACCATCTCACACCTGTTAGAATAGCTATAATCAACAGAACAAGTAATAACAAATGTTGGAGAGGATGAGGAGAAATAGGAACCCTCATACACTGCTAGTGGGACTGCAAATTGGTACAGCCACAATGGAAAACAATATGGAATTTCCTCAAAAACCTAAGAATTGATCTACCATATGATCCAGCAATCCCTCTACCAAGTATTTACCCCAAAAGATTTAAAAACTCATATCCAAAAAGATATTTGCACACCAATGTTTATAGCAGCATTATTCACAATGGCCAGGACATGGAAGCTACCGAAGTGTCCTACGATAGATAATGGGCTAAAGAAGGTGTGGTACAGATATACAATGGAATATTACTCAGCCATGAGAAGAGATGAAATGTTGCCATTTGTGACAACATGGATAGACCTCAAGATAATCATGCTAAGTGACATAAACCAGACAGAAAAACTTGAAAATCACATGATATCACTTAGGTGTGGGATATAAACTTAAAAGCGACAGATGAACAGGACAAACAAACAAAGACTTGTGGACATGGACAATAGATTAGTGGTTACCAGAGAATAGGGAGAGGGAGGAGAAGGGAGATAAATGGGGTAAAGAGCGTCAAATATGTGGTGACAAAAAGAAATCTAACTATGGGAGGTGAACACACAGTGTAAATATATATATATATGCTTTACTGTTAAAATGTACAACTGAAATGTATTGAATTACGTTAACCAATGTCACCATAAAAAATAAATTAATTAAAAAATAAGAGAAAGAAAGAAAGAAAGAAAGAAAGAAAGAAAGAAAGAAAGAAAGAAAGAAAGAAAGAAAGGAAGGAAGGAAGGAAGGAAGGAAGGAAGGAAGGAAGGAAGGAAGGAAGGAAGGAAGAAAAAGAAAGAAAGAAAGAAATGGAAAAAGAAAGAAAAGAAAAAAGGAAAAAGAAAGATAGCTGGATGAATTTGAGAATCAGTCTTCTCAAATGATTCCATAAGATTCTCAGAATTTAAGAGCCAGTGGTACCAAAAAACCCAAGCCAATACTCGAAGGACAAGCATTGGGTAGAGAGGAAAGGTTGCTTTGTTCAGGAAGCCGGCACCCTGGGAAGGTGGCGGACTGATGTCCAAAGACCATCTCTAAAGTTCCAGACCAAGCAGAAGAGTTTTAAAGGGAAGGAGGGGAGGAGGCCTTCCAGGGAACAGAGAGAAGTCTGTGTTTCCTCAGTCACAGATAATGCTTTTTCACACCAGACTCCCAAGCGCCAGCAGCCGTCCTAGCGACCTTGGAGACATTCTTTTCCTTCTGCAAAACAAACTCGTAAATTCTCCTGAGACCCTGGAGTTATCGCCTCCTGCTTGACAGAGAAACAGCACAACGGGAATGCGGAATTATACTGTGAGAACAAAAGGAGTTGAGCAAGAAGAGAGGTTAACATGTGAACAAAGGCCTAATTAAGAGTTAAATTATTTCATTCCAGCTGCCAAAAATACTAGGGGCATTAAAATCACAGGGGGTTCAGCTACACCAGGATTCCAGGGGGGCTGGGATAATTCTTAGGAGTAGGAGAGATGAAAAGAAGGCTTTGAAATTCAGGTTCCGTTTCTATTTGTCTTTGAAACCCTTTTTTAATAGTACATTCGGAAATAGAAAAATAAAAGAGAGAAAAGAGCTCCATTTGAATAGTATTAATTCCAATTTGAGCTGGAGGAGAAAGAGTAAAAAGCTAAAAGCATCTTATTTCTCAAAAATAAAAGGAGGGAGCTCGAATAGTCTTGAAGACGAGTCTCCCCGATTTTGTCCCGATAAGGAGTTGAGAGAACAGCTCTCGTTTTCCACTGTTGGGAATGTCTTAGGTTACTTGACTGAAGGTGGAAGGACAGACAGCAGAGCTCCACCGGTGAGCAGGGTCTGAAAAGTCTACCTCAGACTCGGGGAAGCAGCACGATGTCCTCAGGAGAAATGAATTACAAATTAGACTTGTCCGTTGCTCAAGGTCACCGTTTCAAAGACGAGTCAAGTAAAAATCTATAAATCCCACGAAAAGCTTGTTGCGGGGCAATTCTTTGTGGGAACAAGTGAAGAAACATAATTGTGTTGGAGTACGGGAGGCAGAGCAGAGCTGGTCCAGGTGCACAAAGTGTAAACGTCATTCCCTCCGCTATTGACAAAAGCCCTGCTGTGGCAAAATTCAGGAGCGTGTTTATTACTGCTTTCTTTGGTTCAGTCGTTAAAGAACAATGGACTTTCTCATTTAATAGATTAATTCTGCCAGTTTTTTCTCTTCTTCACATTCACTATAACTGGCCTAGAAATTACTTCTGTTTTTCACATCTTAATTTTCATTTCAACTGGTTTCACCCCCTCTCCCTACAAATGTGATCTAGATAACTTTTCTTCAATTATCCTTTGATAAGATATGCTTAATAACAAAAGCGAGAACTGGATATTGACTCAAACTGTCTAATGCATTGCCGATAGTATTTATTATCTATATCACATTATCTTATATATAACAATATATCATGCTTATTTTGTTAATCTATTCTCCCACATTACAAGTAATTTCTTCAAATAGCAAAGACCATATGTTCGATGTTATTTACACCCTCCACAACATCGACCAGTACTAATCACAAAACTAAAATAATAATTATAATGGCAATAATAATATAATACCTAAGATTTATTGAGGATTATTTTTGCTAGACAATGCGCTAAGTGCTTTAAATTAATTAAAACATCTTAATCATTGGGCCAACTGCATGAAGTAGATGTGATTATCATTCCCATCTTACAGATGAGAAATCTAAAGTTCACAGGGATAACTACACAGCTGTTAGGATCTGTGAAGGAGGTAGATCTGAGGAGTCTGATTTATATCTCAATAATCATTTTAGTAAAAACAAATGTATGCACTTATATTTATTTCCATATATTTCCATAACTACAGGTTTCATGATCAGATTTTTTTTTATCTTTGAAGTGCACTTTGACAGTTGTGAAGAAAGGCTGCATGAGAGGAGCAGGGAAGACCAATGTCAGAGAGCTCTTTTAGGGACTTCCACCTCCAGAACCTCAGCTTTAAAAAAAAAAAAAAATGACATATGTATCACTTCTCTTTATTTCATAGATGCTTTTAAATAAAGAACTAAGATATTAGAGTAAAAGATCCACTATTTCTCAGAAACTCATGATTGATAACATTAACATCACCAACTTAGTCAACTCAAAATAATTATTGCTTGAATAACTTACTTGATAATTTATACTTATACTAGATTTAAAAACACTTTAAGCATTTTACTATGTAATAAGGTATTCTATTTTATCTAAATAGACACAATATTATCAGTTTTTTTTAAAGAAAATCCTTCTCAAAAATTTATTATTTAATTTTGTTAATTTAATTTAACCGGCTGTAGAACAGAGTTTGAGAGATAATTAGATAAAACTGGACAAAATGGCATTTTGGCCTTCTCTGTTTAAAAAAATTAGTTCAAAATCCAATAATGCTTCCAGCCTGTTTGAATTCTGTGTTGTCTCTGTGGTTATATTATCCATTAAACATAGAAATATATTTCTAGAGAAAACAGTAACATTTATTTACCTGACGTGGCAACAGTCTGAATTGTCCGAGACACTGTGATAGGCTGAATGACTCTTATATTTTAGAAAAGACCAAGAGATAGTTGGTTGACTGCATATAAATGTAAAAAAATAGTTAATGTATTTATTTCATGTTTTAATGGTAGCTCCTACCTTTCCCTTTCTTCACTTGGCCACTAAGGGAAGTGTTATCACTCTGCTGATAATGAAAGTCATACCCATAGTGAGAAGTCCTATCTTTATTCTCCATCAGGGACTAGTTTTTATATTGCTTCGATAACTCTAAACCTTAAACTACTCTTTCTAGGGCAAATACTGCCCTCCAACACTTAATTGGGCAGCATCTTATGTTGACTCAGAGGGAATAAAATACTCTCAGAGTAAACCACTCACCCATTAATTTTTCCAAGGCATCACAGTATCATTTAGTACCTGCAAGGAGGTAATTTACCACATGGTACTTCATCGGAGCTCCTGACTGAGCAGTTTACTCCCAGGGAGAATGTGACTCACCCTGGATGGCTGTAGAAACAGCCTCCTATTATAATCAGGATTATTATCCTTCGTTTACTCCCTTTTTCTGCCTGAGTCTCTCAGGAACAGCTGGGGGCCTCATTTATAAACAACCTGTGCTATAAAATGCCCATGATGCTCACAGTTTGAAAACATAGGAACACAGTTTATCCTTGGGCATATTATTATTTTATTATTATTTTATACTTATTCAGTACATTTTCTCCAGGGAGCTGAAAGCATTTCATAAACTTTAAATAAATAACTAGTGGGTATAAATCTTTGTCACTGTCTGTAAGTTAATAATAAAAACAATTTGAATATATAAATTATTATTATTTATTTATAGCTAACTCATGATAAGGAAAAGGCATTTCAATAATCATTAACACCAATGTGAATTTCTTTTCTTATTTTATTTTTTTTCCTATGGAGTTAACTAAGTTTGTGAATTCAAAACATTCACTGCATAGAGTACAACCATCTGTTTAGAACGGCTGATTAGTAAATGTTATTGACTGATCACTGAAATTATATCTTAAAGGTATAAACAGTATTAAATGTCTTTAACCTAGATACCTACAGCCTAGTTATTTCTAAGTTCCCAGGCTTAACAGAACAACTTTTCTTGAATATTTTGGCAGATTTGCTGGATATCTCATCTTACTAATGGAAACCCATCCTC
Source organism: Macroglossus sobrinus (assembly GCA_004027375.1). Lineage (NCBI taxonomy): Eukaryota > Metazoa > Chordata > Mammalia > Chiroptera > Pteropodidae > Macroglossus > Macroglossus sobrinus. The sequence goes on along the minus strand of PVKZ01000095.1, from coordinate 721,102 downwards.
ACTCGAATGCACCCATAGATAGCTCCTAAATTCATGAGATTGCATCCTCAGGTTGAATCTTTCTCTAATATCTTGCTTCTATTTTTTTTTAATATATATATATATATTTTTTCAGTTTCTACCTGGTCTTCTCAGGCTTCATGAATTATTTTCATGCTACTTTGCCTCTCCACTCCTCACTTCAGATAGTTCCTATGCCTTCATTCCCTTCCTCACCCTCCCCCAAGCTATATCCAAAGGACACTCCAGACTTTACAAAGGTTTGAGCATACTGAATATGGACAGAGATGACAGCACAGGTCAAGTTCAGGTGAAGTTTAAAATCTATATCAGCTATAACTATCCATCCACTGGAAATATTTTACTTACCATGTGACCTTTCCGCCCAACCCCAGTTTTTAGGTGCTAAAGTATTGCTGTTTTCTCAAGTATCTCTTTCTAGTTTAAGACTCTTCTTTTCTCCATATTTTAGCCAACTTAACATTCACTAAATTTCTGTTTATTTTTCAAATAGAACAATTCAATTCTTATTTGTGGAAACTTCCTTAGCTATCATAGGCTCAAGAAAATATTCCTTTTATAAACAAATATGTACATCATGGTGAAGGTTTTCTCCCTACCCAATCAAAAAAAATTTTTATTTTAAACAGATTTCAGCTTTTTTGTAGGATGGATCTCAGATGGCATGGGACAGTCCTAGTTTATTCCCATCATACTGAAGAATTAATAGTATACTTTCTCTCTTGAAAGCTCTCCGGTTTTTATGATAGAATTTTACCTACCCACTTGGCAAATATTTTTTTATAATTTTTTAAGAGAAAAGTTTTAAAACACATATAGCAACATATATTTAACTCACACACATATGTAATTGGATAACAAATTTAAGTAATTCTACAATACAGAAGATATGTAATATCTTAAACAGCCTAATCTTGTTAGGTAAAATGTTCCTTTGATTGGATACTACTTGGTATTTCTTACCTCTGAAACACTATGCCTAATCCAGGAGTTCTTCGAGATGGTGTTCGAGTGTTTGCAACCTTATGGTAGAGGTGAAGAGGTTCTTGGATAGGATGTTTGCAGGCTCCTTTCATCCCACTCAAGTGTCCTTCATTTGTGTATTGTGTACCAGCCAACAATTGTGTCTGTAATTGTGGCCTGGAGTCATCTGAAGTAGAAGCCTCTCTCAGCTTGGTCGAAGCCCAGTGGTCCTCACTTTCTGACTTGGCCTGATCTTAGCTCATCCCAGGTACTCTGTGGTCTGGCTGTGCACAATTCTACCCCTGCCTAGATCGAGTGGCCTGTAGCCTCTCTGAAGAACCCTTTCATCCCTTTTCCATTTCCCCTCTTGCAAGCACTTGAGGTAGACTCTTTCATATTTCTGGGTTCCTTCTGTACACACAGGAAACAAAGGCACCTTATGAAAACTAAAACCCATGTTCATATCAAGCTAGTCCTTCCCAGATCCTCAAGTGGGGACTCAGGACAAGAGCTTCCCATTCTCTGCCCACCCCACCCCCCGCCCCCACTTCCCCACCCTGGTCCGTGAGTTATCTTCATCTTTTGGTTACCTTTTGCTCTCCTCCTCCCAACTCCACACACGTCAAATTACTCTGAGTTGAAGTCCTTGGAGAGGATTAGCACTCACGCACCTGACCATCCCTTCCCCTATCACCACATCCTTTCACCATAAAATAGAAAGTCCCTATGTTTTGCTGCCCTAGGTGATATTAGTATCTTCAATACACAGTGAGCAGAGATCCCTCTAGGCTTCGAGTGTGATTAGTTAAAGAAGATTTTAAAAATTTAGAAAATATACCCTCGGGGTAGTCACCTGGCTTGTAAGAAAATTGACTTCTTACATAATCTATTTTGAATGTTAAGAGGGTGAATTCCTGCCTTCTTTTTGCATTCCTTAAATAGCATTTCTGGTTTCTCCACACTGTACCACACCCACACCCCCACCTCCATCCTCACTGAAGACAGGCGAGCCTTTGGAGAATAATAATCTGTTATTAAAGCTGAGGTAGTAAACCCATAATCCTAGTCTCAGATTCCCATTCATACACTTGAGGAAGTGAAAGGCATGGGATCCCAGCCTGAACTGCCTCAGAACTTCTTGTGTGTTGCTTCCAACTTTTAGAAATGTTCGTGAACAGACTGCTAATGTCATGTGGCTGCTTTTAGACCCAGCAGCCAAGCACAGAATTTTTCACCATTAAGGACAGTATCCCACGTACTGGTTCTTCTGTAACTATAGAATTACTGTTCTATTACTACTATAAAAATTTTCTATGGAGTTTTATGTCAAATCTTTATATATTTACCATTATTTTTATTTTGCTGTAAAACCTTATTCAGAAAGCATTCTTCAGCTGATTAGAACAAATTCTCATCAGTCTTCTGATTATGACTTGCCCGTATAAAAAGACCAAAAAAAAAAAAAAGAGAGAGAGAGAGAGAGAATGTCTGTTGTACTTAAAATTCTCTGCACATCCTTTCAATACACTGGGAAAGGTGGATGAGTGCCTTCTGCAAAGATGATGAACAATAATCATAAGCAAATGGTGGATTTCAGAGGACACACATTCAGGAAATATTTGAAATAAGCAATAGGGAAAAGAGAGACTTCTAAATAAAGTTTTACAAAAACGATCTAAAAGACAAACTTACAACCCAGGGTGGTAATTTGCATAAGGGAAAACTATAATAAATTGGGCCATTAGGTTTTTTAAAAATACAAGAAGAGAATGTAATGAATAACGATAACCTGTATAATAGATTCTTAGGCCAGTGAGGTTGAAAGTACCTTTAATTAGAAAAAACAATTGAGATAAATAAATTATTAATTAAAGATATAAAACAACATTATGACAAATTTTAGTAGGAAATGCTAAAATTCAGAAATTCATGAGACAACTCTTTATATGTATTCAGTTTCTTTCAAAATTCAGATAAAAATCTACAACCTTTGTTAGATTAATATTCTAGTTTTCTTTTGTTATCCATGATACCTAATACAGAAATGAACCTAAACTGGGTCCTTAAGCCACACATACTTATTTAATTAGAGTATGAGAATTATACTAAATCTTAAATTACAAATATAGAGGCTGCCATATTATTTATTTATTTTGTCTGCTAGTGCTCACTGCAATCAAATGCAAACTCTCTATTAATATGAATAAAACATATTTATATTAATTAATTGAAGGCAGTTATACCTTTCTTTTCTCATCCATTCATTCTCCCATTTATTCAAAAGTATGTGCGTGTTCTCATTTAGAGAATATAGTAACTGCTATCTTTTCCCCTCTAAGATTCTTGAGGGCACCTAAGTACTGAGATGTAGGCAGGCTCAGGGGAAACTTCCCTTGGCATCAAAGATCAGGATCTAAATGAAACATATTTTCACCATTCACCATGTCAAGCTCCCACCGTAGGTCAAACCGCACCCTGGGCAAGGGCAATATAATAACAAGCAGGGAGACAGTCCTTGCCCTCAAAGGGCTTGATCTGAGAAAAAGCAGGGATTACTTTCCCAATGTGGGGACACTCAAGGTCACCAACTACAGAAAGTATATTAGTAAAATAGTCCATTCCAACTACATTGTAGTGCAGTAGTAAAAACATTTTGAAAGATGAAGCTAGGGCCGTTCAGGTATGGAGTGTGATTTACATTCGAAGATTAAAAATTTACTCTTTTTTCATCTGACTCTAAAAGACTATTTAAAGTTTTAGACAAGGAAGAAAAATCATGAGGTGCACTGCCTTCACAAGAGCAGCTTAATCTAGTGGTAGAACAAAAGACATGACAAAGAGATGAGCAAGTCAAGGCTGCATGCATACATAGAACAGTTTTTAAAATTTTGCGTGGATAAGCATAATAAGATTTTAAAGTGCTATGGACTTAATGGGAAGGATTTTTTTCTAAGATAAATGTTACCCAATCATATATGTTAGGCAGACTAAGAAGTCATTGGAAATAAAGAAATTGAGCAAATATAAAAAGATGATAAATGAGGCATGCTCCATAGGGCAATGGAGGAAGTATCAGACCAAGAACATCGCTGGCAAAATTTATCTCAGAAAGGAATAATGTTCTTACCTGAGAAGGAAGTCATGGTCTCAAGTGAGGAAACAGGGAAACACTTCAGTCGCAAGTAATTTCTCTCTGTTCCCACACAGGTCATACTTTTCATGCCTCTGTGCATTTACACAGGACGTTTCCTCTCCTTAGAACTTCCTTCACTATCTTTTCCACTTAGCCCATAAAAGTCTTCGCTTAACTCCATCCCCGCTTCTATCCAAGGCAGATTTTTTCAGTATTTCTGTCCTCTCGCATACATTTTACATATAGAAATTACAGCCAACATTTGTTCACTTGATTATTCAAAAATTTTTTAAATGTCCACTGTATCATAGGCAATGGTTTATTCTATGGATTTACAGGATATGCATTGTCCTTGCCTTCATTAAGCCTACCTTCTAATGGGAGAGTGACACTATTAACAAGAAAGCAGACAAATAAATGAAATACTTTCAGTTTTAATAAGTGCTGTGAAGGAAACAAGCAAAAGGAAGAAATAAAAAATATAAAAAAGACAGAGAAGGATGGGAAGAGGAATGGGGTGCCTTTAAGCCAAGTTCTAAAGGAAGAGACGTACGTAGCACAGGAGCAGTTCTGTGAGAGTGTGCCGGGTGCATGGTAGACACTCCAGGCAGAGAAAACAGCATGTGCCAAGGTCCCAAGAAGGAATATCACTTGCTGTGTGAAAGGAACTAGTAGAACTGATAAAACAGAAGAGTGCTAGAGATGTGCTGTCTAATACAGTAGTAACTCATATACATATTTAAATTTAAATCAAAATTAATATTAAATAAATTTATATTTTGGTTCTCAGTGTTGCTAGCCATGTTTCAAGTGCTCCCTAGCTAGGTGAGCCCTGTAGCTATTTGTAGATAGTGCAAAAAGAAGATATTTTTGTCTCTGAAAGTTCTCTTGGACAGCACATGAATGGTACATGGACTATAGAGTACAGTGAGCAAAGGGGAGAAAGCAAGAGCTGTGGATGCAGAGAACATGGCCACACAGACTGTGCAGGGCCTTGAACATGCAGTTATCACAGAGCACGTGAGCCTCTTGGTATAAGAGATCATCCCTGTTGTTCTACACAAAGTAACATCAAAACATTTTTGATAAAGGAGCTAATAAATGAATCAGCGAAAATTGAGTCATTATATCAAATTGGCTTAATCTTTTCAACTCACTTAAAGAGAATGGTTCAAATGACACTGACGCTGGAAAAATGAGGACAGCAAAAGAGGAACATATTTTAAGGAGCTCATTTGGATCTTAGCAAATTAGAAGTCATCTGTTGAAAGTGAGAGTGACAGGATGATTTCTAGAACAAATGCTACAGAAAATGTAAAGGAAAGTTAACAGGTGATTTGAGAAAGAAAACTAAGTTCCTTAGTTGAGATTAGATGGTTTCAATTTATGGTACTTTCAATCATCAAGGTTTCTCCATGTCTCGGTGAAAGAAATAAGGAAAGAACATTTGTTTATTTAACAAGTACTTATTAACTACATCATTTATGCCAGGGAGTGTTCTCGATGTTGGTGATTTGTGTCAAATAGAAAAAGCAGAGAACGACAACAAAAACAAAAAAAGGGAATTTTAGACTTTGACTTACTGTGAGGAAATAGGCCGACAAAAAGTAATTGGGGGCAGGGTACCCATATTAGATAGATAGAAGAACATGGAGAAAGACAGTAAAATTAACCTGTATGGGACGTTCTAGTGTTCAACCTGACTTTGACAATAGAAGCCAATTCTGGGTAGGGAGTCAAGTGGCAGGTATAGAAGGAAAATATAGGTAAGTTTAGAATCTGGAGTTTGAAATAATATGTAGCATAAAACATAGTACCATTAGAAGGTAATATGACTGTAATTAAATAGAAACTCAGAACTGAGATAATGGGACTAGAGCAACATTAAATGATAGCAAGGCATAATTTTTTCCCCACATTTTTTTTTAGATTTTAACTTAATCACGCTTTCACAGGGAAACCCAACCCCAACCTCTAATTAGGTTGATTCCTTTATTATACAGTCATAGAAAAATACACTTATCCTTCATAGCATAGTTGTAATTTTAAGTGGCTTTGTTGATACTATGACAGGAAGGTTGACGTCTTGGTTTTTGGAAATTGAACAAAGACAAAAGTAAATAAGTTAAAATCGAGGAACTATAGAATCATGGTATTAGAAGAAATGACAACAACACTGACGTGAAAAAGGATGATGCCAAGAGGTGAGTTGGACAGAAAAATTATATCAGGTGCTAAGGTCAGGAAAGGTCTAAAGTGCATCAGCCAGGAGCACCATAACTAAGTAAAGGTTATTGAGAACTTACTCAGAACAAAAGGGATGCGCTTCAGAAAATCTTTTTAGGCATAGCAGAACGAGCTAACAGTGAGAGCACAGTGGAAAAGAGCATGGAAAGAGGTAACTTGCAGTGGGAAGCATTTGGAAGATTGCCTGGATTGTATGGAAACAGGTGTTCCCGTGGACAGTTTGGGTTTTGGAAAGGGTTAAGAACCTACTCAATGGAGAGTTCCAAGGGAAGTAATGGCAACATGGGGAAAATAAGATTTAAATTAGGCAGAGCCTTAAGATTCTTATCAATTAACCAGTATCTGTATTATACTTTTAAATAAGCAAAATAAATCTTAAATGAAAGTACATAGAAATCAAATGGTTTGCCCATTTTTACACTGCTGGTAAATGGCCAAATTTGGACTCAGACATCAGTTCCATTTATTTTATATTACATCGCAAGGTTACAGGTGAACAGATGGTCAGCAGTATGCAGGTCTAAGAGTAGACCATAGCAGATGCAATAATAATAATGTTAATGGCTATAACAGTAACTATTTGTTGGGCATCCACTTTATGACAAGAACTATACTGGAAGCTTCTCATGAGATAGTAGTCATTTGGGCTGGTCTAAAATTTATTTCACTGTCTCCTTCTAAGAACATGATAGGATTGTGCATCCTACTTTGTTGCACCCAGTATGGCCATGCTACTTTCTTCAGCTAACGACTTGTAAGTGGAAGTGACATGCCTCTCTTCCAGGCTGAGCATTTACTTGCCTGTGTATCACCCTCCAGAGCTCTCTTTCCCTCTGCCACATGCCTGGCGATATTCCAAATACTAGCTCTTCCAGATGGTAAGGACAACAGTGATGTTGGCAGGGCCCCTAGCTGCCTCTTGATTACACAGGTACTGGAATGAGAGACACACCTTTGTTGATAGGCTTCCTGTGAAAATCAAAGGAGAAAGTGTGAATAGTGTTTAGGAAAGTTTAAACTGTGCTGTAGCAACAAACAACCCAAAACCTTAGTGGGAGACCTTAAGGACAGTAAAAAATGATGTTGGAGACTAAACAGGAGAACTTTTTTATTCAGCAGCAAACATTGCAGTCACATTGCAAATGGAAAATGTACCTAACAGTTGGTGGATTTGATTTAGGAGATCTTCCTGCACATGTTGAAAGTGACAACTGGTTTTATTTTAGCCATATATGATAAGGTATGGATATAGAAGAGATGAACCAAAACGTCTCCTATTCAGTTTTTTAACAAACATTATAGGAAATATAAAGGATTTAAGGACTTTCTGGGTTAAAAAATAAAATCGTTTTTCATACTCTCTTGCCTTATGAAGTAAGAAATGCCACAGGACATTTATCAGATCCAGGGCATTGTCAGTAAATTGCAGTCCCAGAGTAAAGTTCAAATCAAAGATGTGGCTGAAAGCTCCTTTAGAACACATCAAAAGGATTTAAAGCATGCTCTAAAAGAAGCAAAGGGAATTGTCCCCTATGATGATGTTTCTCAGCCAAAGGTAGAAAATACACTATTTCAAAGAGATTTATGGGTGAGGCTTTTTTTTTTTACTAGATTAATAAGATTCATAAAAAATTCACAAAGTTTTAAGAAAGTTGTATTGGCAGAAGCAGTACCAGCTTGGACTGGTGTTCAACGGATGGACACTTCAAAATGAAAAGAACCATTTAGTCTCCAGCCTTTTACAGGCAGAAGCAGGCTGAGAAAGGTCCTCAGTGGCGGACATAGGCCATTTATAATGAAGTGAAGAGTGGACAGTCACTCCCAGGGCACAGGACTCACCCCTAATTGAGAAGGGAGTGATGTGTGCCTGCCTGGATTTCAGAACCGCTGTGAGGCACAGGTAGATACTCTGTTTCATGCCAGCTTTTTAAATGCAAGTGTCTATTGTATCTCATTCTAGTTTCTGTTTTATGTCAGATGTGTATGTTGTGTGTGTCTCCCACACACAAAACCTAAGTTATTAGTGTGGGAGACAGACAACTTGTGTTCACAGACCTCGACCTTATTAAAATGATAAGCTCCTCAACTTCCAGTTTGAGCCAATGTGGTGATAGGATGAGACTTTGCACGTCTTAGGTGAGGATGAGAAGATTTTCCATATATAAAGGATGTAGATCACTGGGCATCAAAGGGTAGACAGTGGTAGTTAGTTTATGGAAATAGTCTGAAAATGAGCTACAACGCTCAAAATTCGTGACTCTACTTAGTGCCCTCCACTCAAATCTGGGCTGGCTCAGAATTTTGACCAATAGCATGTATGAGAAATAATTCTGTGTTATTCCCAAAGCTAAGTCTTAGTTTTGTAGCTACACCTGGGCTTCTTGAAACACTCACTCTTGGCTCCTCCTACTTGGAATCCACCTGTTGTGCTGTGAGAGGTTCAAGACACACGGAGAGGCCACACATAGGCGTTTTTATCGTATGTTGGATTCCCAGCCTACCGCCAGAATCAGTTGTTAGTCATGTACAATTCATATTTATCACTTCAAGTGGAATATTGAAAACTTACCACCACATAGGACCCTCTGACCTTCCTGTTTATATTGCAGGTTTTGTATGTATTATATCTACATATATAGAAAACCTTATCTGACCATGTTACGATTTTTGTTTTGAGCTATTATACATATTTAAAAGGATTTAAGAAAAGAAAAATAGTCAAATGTATTTACTCATTTCTATTTTTTTTCTTTGTGTTTCAAGTTTCGCTCTTGTATCATTTCCCTTCTGGCAGGTCAACTGGAAGTAAATTCTTTTTTTTTTTTTTTTTTTAATCTGAGAATATCTTCATTTCACCTTTATTCCTAAAGAAAAATTTCAGTGGACAGAGTATTTGTGGGTGACAGTGCTTTACTTTCAGCATTTTAAAGATGTTCCATTCCCACTGGCCCACATGGTTGCTGATGAGAAATCCATAGTTATCTGCATCATCATACATTATGCATCATTTTTCTCTAGCTGTTTTAAAGGTATTTTTCATGGTCTTTAGTTTCAGTAGTTTCATTATTGTGTGTCCGAGCATCAATTTCTTTGAGTTTATCTTTTGTAGAATTTAATGATTTTTTTTTCAAATTTGTAAATTTAGGCCTTTTAACAAATTTGAAAATTTTGTAATTGTTCAAATATTTTTTCTTTCTTTCTTTCTTTCTTTCTTTCTTTCTTTCTTTCTTTCTTTCTTTCTTTCTTTCTTTTGTTCTTTCTTTCTTTTTTGATTTTATTAAATTTATGTTGGTGACATTGGTTAATAAAATTATGAGTTTTGAGTATAAAATTCAATAATACGTCATATGTATATTGCATTGTGTATTCACCACTCAAAATCAAATATCCTTCCGTCATCATATATTTCAACCCTTTACCCTTATATAACTCCCCAGCCTCTGATAACCACTAAACTATTGTCAGTGTCCATGAGTTTCTGTTTGTCTTGTTTGTTCATTATTTTCAGTTTTATATCTCATATATGAGTGAAATCATATGGTTTTCAATTTTTTCTGCTTGATACTTCATTCAGCATGATAATCTCACGATCTATCCATGTTGTAGCAAAAGGCAGTATTTCACCCTTTTTATGACTGAGTAATATTCCATTGTGAATATCTACCACATCTTCTTAATCCAATCATCTCTCGAAGGGCACTTTAGTTGTTTCCATGTCTTAGACATCATGAATAATGCTGCAATGAATATAAAGATGCATATCTCTTTATGGGTAAATGTTTTCAATTTGTGTGTGTGGGGGGCGGGGTAGATGCCTAGAAGAGCAGTACTGAGTCATGTGGTAATTCTATTCTTAATTTTCTGAGGAACTTCCTTATTATTTTCCATAGTGACTGTACCAATTTGCAGTCCCACCAGCAGTATATGAGGGTTTCTTTTTATCCACATCCCTATCTAACACTTGCTAATACTTGTTCTGTTGATAATAGCCGTTCTAGTAGGTGTGAGTTGGTATCTCATTGTGGTTTTGATTTACATTTTCTAATAGCTAGCGATATTGAGCATCCTTTTATATGTTTGTTGGCCATTTGTATGTCTTCTTGGGAGAAGTGTCTATTCAGGTCCTCTGCCCATTTTTTAATTGGACTGTTTAGTTTTTGTTGTTAATGAATTGTATTAGTTCTCTGTATATTTTAGATATTAAGCCCTTATTGAATGCATTGTTTGCATTTTCCCATTTGGATGGTTGTCTCTTTTCCTTGTTGACAATTTCTTTTGTTGTGCAGAAACATTTTAGTTTGATGTAGTCCCATTCATTTATTTTTGCTTTTACTGCCCTTGCCTTTGAGGTCAAATTCATAAAATCCTCTTTAAGTCCAAGGTCCTTGAGTTTAGTTACTATGTTTTCTTCTATATAATTTGTTGTTTCAGATCTCATATTCAGGTCCTTGATCTATTTTGAGTTAATTTTGGTGTGTGGTGATAGACAACAGTCTAGTTTCATTCTTTTGCAGGTGGCTTTCCAGTTTTCCCAGCACCATTTATTGAAAAGGCTTTCTTCTCTCCACTGTATGTTTTTGGCTCTTTTGTCAAAAATTATTTGCCCATATAAATGGGGGTTTACTTCTGGAGTCTCGATTCTGTTCCACTCATCTGTGTGTCGGTTTTTCTGCCAATACCATGCTGTTTGATTACTGTCACTTTGTAGTATAATTTGAAGTTAGGCAGAGTGATACCTCCAGCCTTTTTTTTTTCCTCAGGATTGCTTTGGCTATTTGGGGTCTCTGTGCTTCCATACAAATCTGATAATTTTTTGTTCTGTTTCTTTAAAAAATGCTGATGGGATTTTGATGTGGATTGCATTAAATCTGTAAAATGCTTTAGGTAATAAGGTCATTTTAATATTTTATTTTTTAAATTATAGTTGGTATATAATATTATATTAGTTTCAGGTGTACAACATAGTGATTAGACATTTGTGTAATTACAAAATGATCTCTCCAATAAATCTAGTATCCATCTGACACCATACATTGTTATTACAATATCATTGACCATATTCTTTATGCTATACTTTACTATTTTTTTAACTACCAATTTTTACTTCTTAATCCCTTTGCCCTTTTCACATTTTAAAATTTTTGAAAATATTTTATTCTTTTTTATGATTGAGTAAAATTCCATTGTATATATGTACCACCTTTTCTTTATCCAATGCTACAATGAACATATAGATTCATTATGTCCCTTCGAAGTGCTGGTTTGGATTTCTTTGAACAAATATCCAGAAGTCGAATTACTGTGTCCTTCTTTGTCTCTTGTAATAGCCTTTGTTTTAAAGTCTATTTTATCTGGTACAACCATTGCTACCCCAGGTTTTTTCCCCATAAAATACATTTTTTCATCCCTTTACTTTCAGTCTGTGTGTGTCTTTCGATCCAAAGTGAGTCTCTTTTAGACAGCATATGAAGGGGTCTTGTTTTCTTATCCATTCAGCCCTCCTATGTCTTTTGATTAAAGGGTTTAATCTATTTACATTTGAAGTAGCTGTTGATAGATATGTAGTTCTTTCCATTTTATTATTAATATTTTTTATTTTTTCTTCTTTTTCTTCTTCTTAAAGAAGTTCCTCTAACATTTCTTGTAATACCAGTTTAGTATTTATGAAAAAGTTACCTTTTTCTTATCTGGAAAGCTATTTATATGTCTTTCAATTCTAAATGATAGCTTTGCTAGGTAAAGTAATCTTGGTTGTACTTTCTTCACTTTGAATTACTTTTCTTCACTTGAATATTTCATGTCAATTTCTTCTGGCCTACAAAGTTTCTGTTGAGAAATCAGCTGACAGTTTATGGGAGCTCCCTTGCAGTCAACCTACTTAGATTCAGGCTACAATTTCCATACTATTTACTGTGGGCTATGGTTCAGTATATTTGCAAAATAACTCAGTGGCAAGTCTGAGACCTAAGAAGTGATTTTGACAACAATTTTAAAAGACTTAGTATGCTGCTGTGGGCCAGATCCATCCATGCCTGTATAGCATGGGGATGTGATTCCAGAAGTTTATATACTAGTTTATGAAATAGCTCCTAGAAACCCCTTCTTTCTCTGATTATCTCAATACTTTCTGGTTCTCTGGGTCCCCATTTAATGGTCTTCTAATAGAAAAGCCAGGACTTTAGTTTTCTTATTTTTCGCTTTCTACACTTGTTACTCTATCTTGGGTCAAGTAATGAGAAGACAGAGAAGGAATAGAAAGCAAAGTAAATTCATCTCTTGCCCTCAGTATTTTAGGTATGTGCCTGGCTCTGTGCCAATGAAGTATGGCTTGGGGCTGAAATGGAAGAGAAAACAAAACAAAACAAAAGATTCATCCGTTTTCTCTGGACTTTAGGATTTTTCTTTCCAGCTTCTCAGTACCAAAACAAAAAACAAAAACAAACAAACAAACAAACAAAAAACAAACAAAAAAAACAAGCCTTCTCTGTACCCACCAAGTGACACTTCTAAGTTGTCAGATTGCCTTTGAGTCCATGGCAGGTGATAATAGGGATGAAATATTTACCTCTGGCTTAGTGGTACCTCAAATTCTGGACTCCTTCCCAAATTTGCCTGCTACCATTTAAGTGCTCAGATAGCTGTTTATCTATGCCTTCCATTCAGAGTTTATATTTGCAGTTGGGGAGAAAGGGTAGAATGTGCTTTATCTTCTCCAGAACTGGATTCACTGCAGAAGTTACTTGAATAAATATTTACATAATACATATAAGATAGAAATAATTTAATATGCTATGGTCAAGGTATAAAATTGATTTTTTACTATTAAATAAACTTATAAAATATTCTCAGGTTATTTGGAATAATATAGAATTATTTATAAAATTGCTATATAATAATATAGTCATTTTGAATGATAAGATCTTTATATAAATATAATTAAATTTTAAATTAAGTCAATCATTTTCCTGTGATAGATTTTAATTATACAAATGCTAAAAGTATTTGTGTTTATTAAATGTCAAATCCATATTCTCCAGAAGACAAATACAAATTTTTGATAAAATTACAAAGAAACAGAACTGAAAAAAGGAGAAAAAAGAATCACAGGGGAAAAAATTATAAAATAGTAATAGGGACTAAAAAGTTCAAAAATTTGGTCATTCAACATATTTGGACAGGGCAGTCTATTAAACATAGGGCTACTTATTTTCCTCAATAACTCGATTCATGATTGAAAGCTTCATTTTTCACTTTGTTGTAGACATTGTTCCATTTCTTCAACTAGAAAAATGAGCTCATATATCAGAAAACAAATTAAAATTTAAGGAAAAATGGCCCCAGCAATATACTAGGGGGAAAACCAAGAAAAAAAAAAGAAATAAAAGGAAATGTAAATCACTCTGTCTCATTAAGCAAATGTAAAGCACTACTTAAAGACTTTGCATACAGGAAATACAGCCTTCATGCCAGCTGTGGTTTCTATCTATTGTTGAGTCTAATGAAATGTTATTTTTCTTCTGTTGTTTATTCTAGAATGCCAATAAAGATCATTGATTTCAAATTCTAGGTTGTTTTTGCCAATCATCTAGCTATAGTTTTATATATTTTTTACATAACATTTACAATTTTTTCTCCAAATATGAGCATAACAATTTTTTTAAAAAAGAAAGATTTCTTAGGTTTTAAAGTAATTGTTACTCTATCACCAAAGCTAAAAGTCCAGGGCAGCACATTTTCTTAGATTTTCTGTTGACATTATGTTAGGGACTTTTTTTGTTTGTTTTATTTTTAAGTCATGTACTAACAACCTATTTTTCTCTGCTATGTTTTAGAAAATCTCTAAGGAAAAATAAAGGATGTCTTTGGAAATGACATATTTTGTTTAAGAAAATGGGAGAATGCCCATGGTAAAAAGCTTATTTTTTTTTACTTTCTGTTTTTAATTTGAATATAAAAATATGATATTTCTCCTAAGTGATAAAATGCTTTGATTGTATTTTTAGGAAGAAGGAGATAGATGTTAGTCTGGGCTCAACATTCTTATCACTATAAGCTTCAATAAAACAGAAGCTTCACATTAGTAGACTAAGGAAAGTGTAAGAAGCTTTGGGAAAGGGTCAATTTGTTCAAGCTGTCTCTGAATAAGAAACTCATATCCACATACCCCCATTCTGTGCTCTATCAGTGAATGTTCCAAAATATCCCCATTTTAAACATTTCTTTTCATCTTATTCTTGGTGTTCCCTTATCTTTGGCTCTCCACATCAATAATAGCATTCTAACATGCTGGAGCACAACTTATAAGCACCTTTGAACATTAACATCAAAAATTCTATGTCATCAATGCAAAGATTACATTAATTTTAAAGCAAGCTGGTGAATCAAGGGAGTTTTATTTCAATGTGGATGATATCGAGCTTGTTTAAAAAAATTTTCCAACATTTTATGCCTGAAAAAAATAGTGATACATATATACGCAAATGTATTTATAATAATTTTTACTCATACATCAAATATGTTTTGAGTACTTACTGTATATCAGGCAGTACTCAAGGTATTAAAAACAACAATAAATAAATTAGATAAAAATCTCTGTCAAAAGAACTTACATTCTACTTGAACAAGACAGTCAATTAACACAATAAATAAATTATAAATATGTTAGAAAGTGTTAAGCATGATAGAAAAAATAAACCATGATAAGAAAAATGGGGAGAGCTAGGGTTAGAATTGCAATATTAAGTAGAATGGTCAGAATAGACCATAACGAGAAGGTCACAATTGGTCAAAGACTGCTAGAAGTAAGGGAATGGTCTTTTTAGTTATCTGGAGGAAGAGCATTCCAGACAGAAGGAATAGCCAAGACAAAGGCTCCCAAGCCAGAATGTTCCCAAAACTGTTGGAGAAACAGCCCAAATACTAATGTATAGTGAAGAGGAAAGCGGCAGGAGATAAATTTAGAGAAGTAATAAGGACCTGAAGAAATATGAGCTTGTCGGCCATTCAACATACTTATACCCTTAACAGGGAGGTCATTTGTAGGATCTGAGCAGAGGAGAGACTTGAGTGTGGTTGCTTTTCCAATGATTGCCCCTAGCTATCCTTCTGAATATAAATGAAGAAAAGGGAGGGAAGAAAGGAATGAAGCAAGGAGGCTAGAGAGAAGACTATTGCAACAGTCTAGGTAAGAAATATGATGATCTCTTGGACCAGGATAGTGATGATAGAAGTGAAAAATAGATATAATTTTAGATGTGTTATAAAAGTAGGTTTTACAGAGTTTATTGACAAATTGAATATTATATGTGTGCAGAGAAAAAGTCATGGACTGACTCTAAGAATTTTGGACATAAAACCTAAAAGAATGAAATGCCCATTAACTGAGATATTGGAAGACTAAAGGAGAATAAGACTTTTTTTTTTTTGGAGAAGAAGAGTTCGGGAGTCTGTCTTGGGTATTTTATATTTATGTTCTCTATTAGAAATTTAAGTTAAGATGTTAAGAAAGTATTTGGACATATCATTGTATAGATAAGGTAAGAGGTCTGGGCTGGATATATGCATTTGGGCATTTTCAATATGTAGATGGTATTTAGTGCATTTAGACTGCTTACAGTCACCAAGAAAATAAATGCAAAAATTAGAGGAAAAAATGCTTTATCTTCTCATACTCTCCTGAACCCACTCTGGCCTAAATTTTACCCCAGCATCCAGCAAATAAACTCTTACAAAGAGCACAGTGACCACCATGTTGACAAACAAAATGTTCAAAACTCAGCATTCATCTTACTTAACTCCTCAATAGCATTTGATGGAGTTTATCATGCTCCTTCTTGAAATATTTTCTTCTCTTGGATTTCAGGATACCACACATTCTTCTGATTTTCCTCTTACCTTAAACTCATTCTCTCGGGCTTCTAATTCAGTCTCAAGGCATTTAATTTTATTAATATGCTAACAACTCCCAAATCTCTATTTCTAGATCTCTTTCTTAAACTCTAGACTTGTCTATTCAGTTGCTTACTAGATATTTCCACTTGGGTATTGCCTTAACCTGAGGCAAGGATCTCGTGTTCCATATTATTTTATTATGGAATACTATCCTAGGGAAAAAGTGAAGCAGGAAATTAAGAAGAGCCAAAATAAAAATCCATCACAGAGTCTTTTTTGTGGCTAGATGCTTAGCTGAATGATCAGCAGCATCTTAATTGAGTAGAAAACTCCTTTGTGAAATAATTCACAAGTAAATACATACCTATGTTCAAAATTTTCTTAGCAGCAATACAGATTTTCTTTTATATTATTTTTTTATTTTAGCAGAGAATCATAATTAACATTACACATAAATTTCCTATATCTATAGACTTACTTGATTATAAGACCAGCAAAAAATGACATAAGCTAATTGCATGTGTGGTCACCAAACCAAAAGTTGGAAAATTTTTTATCAGTGTAGAAAATAGCCCAGAACTGTCTGAATGAAAATAAAACTAAATCAGAATATGTAAGAGAGAGTTCTACCTATAGCATGTAGGAATACTGTCAACTGCTTGCTTTAAGTACACATTTATTGTACCATGTTTCTAGTAAATATCATGGGCCATTGCATTTGATATACGGTCTCTCCCTTGAGCTCTGAATGGTTAAGTCATTTTCTGGAAATGCATCATATAGCTATTTAACAAAACAGAACCCAGTTTTGAACCCAAATCTATTTGACTTCAAATGGTCATGCTCATCATACTTATGTGCAGTCTTTCTCCTGGGGAATTTGGAGATTCTCTGACACTGCAAAAATACCCAGAGAAAAAGGAAAGGCTGTTCACAAGTGGTGACTCATGTGTGAGCCTCCAAATCCCTTCATTTTGGGGGTCTGCCAGCCCTATAAAGGCTCCTTCATGAGCTATACAGTACTTTATTATTGCCAGGAGAGTCTCTGTGGCCAGTATGGTGGTCAGAGTTCCCTCCTTCTTACTTCTCCAAGCACATCTTCAAACAGTCCTCATAGCTATTTCCTGCCGACAAATCTTTCCTTTTTCTTTTCCTCCCAATGTTTATTCTTTCATTCGTATACATATTTACTCACACGTATTTGTCGAGTGTCTATCATGGACCTTAGTGCACAGTTCTAAGTGCTCCTTTCTTTTATCCTTTAAAGTCCCCGTTCTTTATTCTAAGACTGCGTGGTTCATGGGTGATCTGAACTAATCATCTGCAGGGGAGCAGAGGTAAATATCTTGCCTGGCAAAATGCCATGAGGGCTTAAAAGAAAGGCTTTCTTTTAATTATTCTGTCTAGTGACCTTGGTAAAAACTTTCCTTCTCTGCTATCAGACGCCCCCACACACTTCTTCTTTTTTTTTTAAATCCCTGTGAGTATATTTAACTGTTTGCTAAGGCTGGGTATTGATTAACTTCAGCAATATTGGCTCACCTCTCAGTCCTGCGGTCTCCATGGGGGAGGCTCACTGTATTGTGTTAAGTTGCACACCATCCCAGGGAAACTATTCTGATAATAGTGACATTACATCATTATCCACAGTTTATACTTTCACTCTTCTCTATTAAGACAATTTTAAAATCATTTCTTCCACTATTAAATGGTACTCTTCAAACAGTAACCTCTTTGTGGAAAAGAAATAAAAATGTTTTCACTATTTAATTTTTCCAGGAGAAAAGCTAACTTTGCATAATTCAAAGTAGTGCAGGTTAAAATCCAGCCTTTTACACAATGTATAAAAGTTCATTCTTCAACATACATACCTGCTTCCCATTCACCTATTAATTTATGTATACCAGAAGACATTAATCAGAAATTGTGCCCATTTACCACATTTACTACCAATTTAAAATATGTCAGAGACCCTGATCCCATAGCAGTGGCAACAAAATGATGCACTGAGAAAAATCTACCTTCTGAAGGGTGATCAGGTGAGCTGTCTGGCGTCCCTGACTGCCACACATATCTGATTTTGTGAACACAATGTAGGGTGTGTTTCTATACACTCAAGATAGAGATATTAACATGAGAGAATAAAATAATGTAATTCTAAGAGGCTGAATTGGTCATATGTTTAATTTTACTACTCCACAAAACTTGAATAAAGCTCATGGATTTAATTTTTGGAGGAATGCAAATTATGGTACTTTTTTCCTGATTACCATGGTAAGGTGTTTTTTGGAAAATAGTAAAGATAATTCTTCATGTGTTAAAAAATATTTTTAGAAGTGCAAAAATTAAGACAGCAAATGACAGATATCAAACCAAGTGTTTATGTTATGTCATAGGAAGTTATCTTGGCACTCTGACAAATTCTAACCTATTATGCTGAATATCTATTAAAATGTAGAGCTCTTTGAAACCTGTGACACCAACTTTCTATCTGCATGTCTACGAATAGAAAGAATATCAAGGCTAAGACACTTGACCACATAAACTATGTCTGAGAACGCCGTCCTCTGGTAGAAGAATTTGTAGAGCCTGCTGCACAAATACTGACTGATAATAGCAGAGCAATACGCCACAAGTGTGAAAGCCAACTACCCCATCCTATATGAAAATGAGATTTCTCATCAGCCCTCATTCATCCAGGTGAATTCTTTTACTTGCTCTCCACCAGTGGGTTTTGGGTTGTCCAAGGCTTGGGACTGACTGATTTACTGACTGACACTTATTTAAATGTTTACTAGCAGTGTGTATTTATGAACATGCTATTTAGTACAGAAAATTGCCTTGCCTACATATTTCTGCAACTTTATCTCAAGGCCCCTCATGCTTCTCACGGACATCCATTCCTGCGAGCGTTGACCTTTGGTCAGTGCTTGTTTTTTCAGTCTTTGTTTTGTCAGCCTCAATTTCTGAACCACACGTGATTCTAATTTCCAAGGTCTGCCCGACTGCTACTGCTGAGCTCTTGTCCTCTCCTCTCTTACCATCTCAATTGCTTCTAAATGTCCTCTAATAACTTTGGTCTCTGGGTGCTCTGAGATTTCGAGTAAGATTCCCACCACCTAGTCTCAGCTTGGTAGCCCACCTGTGAGCCAAAGCTCACAGGGCTGGTCCAACAGGAGGGCAGAGTCTATTTCTACATGTACTTCCTCCTGACTACTTATATTTTTAAAACTAAAAATAGTATTAGAAACTTAAAGTGCAGGAATGAGTAGCATGCGTATAAGTAGAAATCCCAGAAGTTGTTGTCGGTTGGTTGGTTGATTGGTTCATTGGTTGATTGGTTGATGATTGGTTGATTGGTTGATTGGTTGATTAGTTGATTGGTTCATTGGTTCATTGGTTGGTTTATAGCAAAGGCTTACCCTCTCCGCAACTCCTCTTTCATAGGACTTAGCAACCCAATTTTGTTCTTGTTTTTGAGTAAAGAGTTAAGATCAAAATAAAGCTCACTGTCCCCAGGTCCAAAGAGCTCAATAGTAAGCATGCAGTAACTATTTGTTAATTATTCAATATTGCTGTTAATGATTGCCATTTTTGCCCTTTTAAAAATCAAATGGTCTCATTTAAAGCAAATTCAATTATTTTTAAAACGCTTTTTAAAATTTAAGAGAGTCACCCAATAACCTAAGTGAGTTTGCTCTTTTCTCATGGAAAAGAGAAAGAAATAATAGAATTGCCTTAAATCAATTTTAAGATCTTTATAAACTTTCACATATAGAAGCCCTTTTAAATGGTACCGTCGGGCTGTGACCTTGGATAAGACACATGATGTATCTAACCTTCAGTTTCTTCATCTGTAAAATATGGGAGATGGACAGTAGGAATTTAAAGAACCATCTCCCCCTGACATCTCACAGATGTATGATTTTAAACACATAGGTGAAATGAATATTTTGAAATGTGTTGCAGTAGCAATCATGCCTTGTAAAATATATTATTCAGAGATTTATTGGTTTTAATAAGCAACAATAAGTCCAGTTTTTAAAGAATTAATTATTTGAACTGATATTCATGATTTTAAAAATACTTAATATTGAATAGATACAGTTTTGAAATCGGCAGAAATCCAATTGATAAAGTGCTTTTGAGGTTGTTTAAGATGAATCTGGATATTGATAAGGAAGTTAAAATGAAATCAAGTACAAGTTACCTACATTAGGAGAAAATAGTAAATGCTTGAGTTTGATATAGTGACAAGGATCATAAATAAATGTATGAACTTTTAAAATGAACACAAACTGAAAGTTGCAAACCTAATTAATTTCTAAAGTAGAAAAATAATTTTGTAAATTTATAAAATTAAAATTCTACTTATAAGAATCGCTTGAATTTTTATTGTAATTCTTATTATAATATTTTCTTATTTATAATTTTTGTGAGTCACCTTAAACTTTTTTGAAAAATTGTGTGTTGGTGTATTTGATAAATAAGCAGATTTCAAATTTCACTCAACTACCTAAATCAGATTCTGCAGTCACTTTTAATATATTTTTTTATACCCCATACCTAATCAAACAATAAATGTTACCTATTCTGTTCTCTTGACATCTTTCCGGTCTGCCTTTCTACCTCGATCCACGGCTGCTGCTTTCACTGTGTGTTCAAGTGTCTTTACAGAGCTTCCTAATGGTCAAAGGCCTCCAGTTTCTCTTTCTCTAAGGTTTTCTTCTTAAAGCTTCCAGAGTAAACTTTCACGAAGTAGCAAAACAAAAACAACAGTTCGTTAATGTGTTACTCTCCTGATCAATGTCACTCCCTGGCTCTCCGGCTTTCAGAGTCTAATCCAAACTCTATGCTGCAGCATGTAAAACACCTAACAAATCTCGTTTTGCCTTTTGCTGACCCCTCCTTCAACATTGTCCAGCCTCATCCCTGCTAATGAGACTCTTGAATGCTGCGTTTTAGACCCACTGAGATACCTGTGACTTTCCACCATACCATGTATTCTCAACTTTCTCTATTTGGACTAGTCTTCCGAATCTGGGCAGAGCCAGAGAAAACTGTCCTTGAATTAATAAAGCATCAGATAGCTTTTTAAAAATTAATGAATATTGACTAGTAGCCAATGTCTATGAGCAAGGCCATCTTAAGGAGCAGGTGTCAAAATGGATGGATGAGCACCTTGTCTGGGGAGCCAGAAAGAACCGAGGAAGAACAGGCAAGTCTCAACTCCATTCGGCCTAAGACAAGAAAACTAAAAGAATACCTTCTTCTATCCCCATCGACCACCAAGCATCTTAGATTTTTAGGGAATACTTGGTGGTTATGTGCTCAACAATGTGATTGGAACTTTTGGTTAAATGGAAACCATAACTTCCTCACTGTCAGGATGCATTTCTTATTTTTTGTAAAGGTGGAATAAAAAAACTTAATTTCTGACAATCCCTCTGCAATCCCTAACTTCTTCAGAGAATCCATACAAAGTGAAAAAATAGTGGATCTATCTACTCCAACTTAGGGAGATATACCCACCTGATTTCAAAATATATAAAGTATGTTTATTATGTAAAATAAAGCTCAAAATTCTATGTTTTAAAATTTTATATTCAAAATTCTGTTATAACTTTTCTAACAGCTTATCAATTATTAATATCCAATCGCATCTTTGCTTCCTGGCATGGAAGACCAACTTTAACTTTCCTTGGGAGAATATATAGATTCTTAAATATAGCATCATCCATGGCAAAAAGGAGAACAGTGATTACTTGGAAACAAGAAACTGCTCCTTCAACAACGGAGCGGATGTTGGACTTCAGCGATGCACTCCATTTGAGAAAAGTGTACCCATTAAAAAATCAATACTTCAAGCTCTAGGGGGTCACAGAAAATGTTTTTAGATCTTGACAAGAAAAAATTAAGGACTTCATAGCATTTCACCTGGCAAACATTTTAGGCTTAAGATTTGTCTGCAGACTTTCAAACTTGAGAAGATGTAAAAACAAAAACAAAAACAAAAACAAAAAACCCTCTAAGTATTGATTAACAAAAGATTTATAGAATCAAAATATCATAAAAATGGTAACTATAGAAACAAGCTGCCCAATCATATCTATAGTAGAGTTGCCTAAATCAGATAGGATATACATATTGTTTATAAACCTATCTTTTCTTTGTATGCTAAAGACTAAATGAGAAAATAAATGAACTTAGTTTCCCTAATGATATACGTTGAATGAGTTCTGAACACTGGTTGGCACTAATTTAATGTGTTTTGGGTTATTGAGGAGTTTGGAGAAATTTTAAGTCGTGCCATTTTTTAGGGTAATGTACACTGCTAGATGTTCATCTATCATCTCAGTGGCGTATTTGATGATTCAGCTCAAAATCAATGACAGTTCACCATTCCCCACAGGACTTCAATGTTTCTATTTGAAATCTATTGAAAGCTGAGCCAAGTACAAATATAAAATTTTATTTTGGACCCCCAACTGGGATAATTATGGGTAAACTAAAGAATGGAAAGTCCTATTCTTCTAAGGATAAACCAAAATATCTCAATTTAGAACCAGAGAATTATCAGTGAAAATAACTTGTGGAATCAGTTAAATGTGTTCATTTTTTTCCCTCAGCTCACCATATATTAACAGATCTATCCTTCACAATAAAATAAAAGGGAACCTTCCACATTCTCCCATCCCACTATTTTATGATTTATAGCAGCAGTCCCCAACCGTTTTGGCACCAGGGAGCCATGATCCTATGAGAAGCTAATGATGATCTGATGTGGAGCTGAGGCAGTGATGCTAGCGCTGGGGAGCGGCTACAGATACAGATGAAGCTTAGCCTGCCACTCTCCTCCTGCTGTGCCACCCAGTGATTCCTAACAGGCTGCAGATGGGTTCTGGGGTGTTTGGGTTTCCTGATGTATAGGAAATAAAAACCAAACAATATAAATATGAGCTACTTAGAAAGTTGCATCACAGAGGCAAGATAGTGTGAATCAATTACGTGGGATGTCCTCCAAGGCATGAGATCTAACTGGACACCTGCAGAATTTATTTGTTCATCAAATATGAAAGGGACTATTAGAAACACTAATGACATCTTTTGCATGTAAGTAGGAAAAAACTAAAAGCAACTCTGATTTTTTTATTGCGTGAAACAATCAGACTGGCTAACGGGAGCAGAGGAAATTTCGGGCAGGTGTGGTTATTTTAGTTGTATGCAAAAAACCTCACTCAGTCTGTGCATTTAATTTCTGCGCTAAAATAAACAAAGAGATTTAGGGCTTTAAATTCTTTTTTCTTTTTCCATAGCCATTTCCAAATGCTTATAGGCACCTTACAAATTTATATCCTTTCAAACACTGTTTTCTTCTTGCAGGGGAATTTTTTCTAAGCAACTAGTAAATATTAGCTCAAATCCTAACATCAATTTGATTCCTGATTTGGGTCAATTTTATAAGTCACCTTTGTATTTCTCCTTGACTTTGTTTATCTTTCCTTGAGCTTCTCTCGCTAAATCACTCTCTCTTGGATTGCTTTTCAATAAACAGAGCTCTGGACTATTCTGTTGATATAAAAGGCTGCATTTTGAAGACAGCAAAATGGCAGTTAGATATTGATTTGTTGATACACTAGAACTTTACAACCACATATCCCACTAATCTCAGACTTCTGGACCATGATGGATTCCAAACTTGTTGATGCTGTTGTTTTGAACTGTTCAAAAAAGTAGTACCAACAAAGGCAAAGAATCATACAGGGTCAATGCACAGATGGAACTTCAGAAATAATCCCTGCAGCCCCCTGTTCTACAGATAAGAAATGAACCAAGAGACATTAAGTTAGGTACCCAAAGATGCGTATATAGTAGGTAGCAGTGACAGCACTTTAAACTGGGCTTTATGATTTTCTTTCCAGGAAGGAAAACCACAGATGATTTACCATAAGCCAGATATGAATATGTGTTAGTAATCTAGTATGTGTCCTTTATAAGTGTTAATCACTTATTTGTTTTTAATTAAATGATGATTGTGTAGATGATAGATGATATAGGTATAGATATAAACTCCAACTCTGTAATAAACAAACAACTAAATTTGCTTAAGATTAAATGGAAATTTAGAAAAGAAGTAAGAATGATCAATGATCATATATAAAGATGCTCAACATCATCAACAGAGAAATGCAAATTAATAGTGTAATAAGATACATCACACACTCACTAACTGGCAGAAATATAAACAACTGTTAATACCAAGTGTTAGCAAGAATTTAAAGCAACTGGAACTTTCTATACTAGTGATAGAAATATCAAATTGTATAGACAGTTTTCTCTACTTGGCAATCTCTTACAAAGTTTGACCCAGACATTCAGCTTTTAGATATTTACCGCAAAGAATGGATAACACATGATACACATAAAAATGTGTACACTAATGTTTATACTAAATTTATTCAGATGCCAAAAACTAAAAATAACTCAGTATCTCTCAGTAGCTATATGGATAAATAAATAATATTTTTACAATAAAATACTATTCAGCAATAGAAAAGAATGCACTACCGATACACACAAAAACATTACAGAATTTGAGCCAAAATGAGTACATTCTGTCCAATTTCATTTATGCAAAACTCAATGAACAACATATCTCATGTATAGATTATTGGCCTCCAGGTGCTAAGAACAGGTATGGGAAATATTTGGCGAAGGCTCAAGGCAACCTTTGGGATGATGAAAATGTTTTTTATCTTTACTGTAGAGGTAGTTACACAGGTGTATAAATTTGTCAAAGCATATTGAAGTGTACACTTAAAATAAGTGCATATGTAAATTATATCTCAAGTTGATTTAAAAATATTGTCATTCATCTATCAGTATAAAGAAATAAAGAAAGTGATCATTGGATGTGGAAAATAGATGTTTTCAAGCAATGCCATTTAAAATGTATCATTTTAAGCCAAGGAAATTTCTCAATATTAAAAAAAAAATTTAAATGTACATACTTATCTTTGACTCAAGGCTTCCACAGCTAAGAAAGTGTATAAGAGTTACACACTTCCATGTTCAACATGATATATGTACAAGGTTATTCATTTCATAATTGTTCACAGTTGTAAAAAAAAAGAAATAATCTAAATGTCTATCAATACAAGATTGGTTGGTAAAACAAATGAGGTTATATTCATTGAATGAAATACTATCCAGCTCTAAAAAAATAATGAGAATGTGCATTATATACTGAAATGGAATAATTTGTAAGATACACTATCAAACAAATAAACAAAAAACAAGTGCAGATCAATTTTTATAGTATACTATCTATTTGGCTTATATTATACTTGCTCCCAGGGAGGTTATACAGAAAATCTGCCAAACTAGCTGTTCTGAATGGAAAACACTGTAGTTGAAAATCAGGAGTTGCGGAGGAGGACTTTTAATGTATACTGACTTTGAACCATTTAAGATAGATAAAATTAAAAATCAATATCAGGTTTTTAAAAATGAGAATGTCATTGGTAAAAGGATAGACAATACCGACAAAGGAATGGATTGGTATAAAGGAGCAGACTCATACATTTTTGCAAATTTAAATCATAAACATAGAATTAGTTATTTCATAAATAGCATTAGACAATATTGGAAACATTAAATATATTAAATATTAATATTAATATTAAATAAGAATAAAACATTAGACCTAAACTGATGAGCAATGTTTTCAAATCAAGTGTCAGAAAAGCAAACTCAGACTGGTTTCAGAGAATTTATTGGCTTACCTAATGAATGTTTAGTGGAGTTCTGAGTTCATGTGTGGCTAGGTACCACAATACACACAAAATTACCAGGATTTGGTTCTCTTCATATCTTAGTTTTGTTCTGCTTATTTTCTATGTGTTGGATTCATTCTCAGATAAGGTCTTTGTCCAAGCTAAAGCAGCTCTGTACATTATATTTCTCCTCTTCACATTCAGTGACTAGTCCAATAATTATAAAACAAATTGAATTTCATCTATCAATTGTAATTAATGACATTAATAATATAAAGAGAAAAAATTATGTAATTTTCACAATTAAGGCTAGAACAGACATTTGATAAAAGGCAAGCTCTATTTTTCACAAAAGGCATTAGCAAATTAGGAATAGAACTATCTTTAACTTGGTAAAAAATATATATACCAAAACCTACAGCAAGCTTGCACATAATTGAAAAACTTTTAATACATTCCCTATAAGATCAGAACAAGATGAAAGGTCTTCTAACACTGGTGTTTTTTAACATACTACTGAAAGTTCTGGCTACAGCTGTAAAGAAAGAAAAAGAAATATACAATATAAACATTAGAAAGTAAGACATAAAACTGCCACAATTTGCAGATCATATGAATATCTATTTATGAGATTCATTTCTCTATACCAACAATAACAGAAATTATTTTTAAGAGGATAATATTTACAATAGCAACAAGAACAACAAATTTCCTAGAAATAACTTTAAAAAAATACAGAAGACCTCTAAGGACAAAACTCCAAAGCTCTAAGTAACATGAAAGATAATCTGAACAGTCATTTTATGGATGATATGTTTTAATAGTATAGAAAGTCACTACTCTCTAAACTAACCTAAATATTCTAGGAAACAACAAATAAACTTTGTTGTACATTTTGGAGGAATAATTAATTTACTCTACAATTTATTTTGAAAAAAAAGATTGGTCCACGAGTAGTTAAGTCAACCTTTAAAAGCAAAAGAGGAAAAATTTGTTCTAGCAGATACAGTAAAATATTCTACAAAACATAGTAATAAATATAATATGAAATTGATACAATAACAGGTAGATGAGTCTAGACAGATCTATATATGTATGAGAACTAAATACACAATAAAAGCAGCACTATAAATCAGTGAAGAAATCTGTCAAGATCAAATGTGGCAGAGTATTTGGTTCAAAGGGAATTTTTATACAGGGAAATTTTAATTGCTATAATAACTTTGGAGTACAATTTGGAGAGAATATTCTCATGCATTATGATACAATGTTTGCACAAGTTCCGCGCGAGTCTTGCATAACTATGTCCATAGCAGCGCTATTCACAATAGAATGAATATGGAAGCAATCCAAATGTCCATCAATGGGAGAATCAAATGTTGAAAAATTATATTGATTCAAGTTATATTCACAAGATAGTAGTCATAAAAATAAATAACAGTAGTAAAATAACATACATAGTAGTAAAATAAATAACCTATAGGTATACACAAAAACAGATGAAATTTGGAAACATGATGTTGAATGGAAAAAAAAACAAGTCCTAGGAAACTATGTAATATATAATATCACATTAATGATACCACAAACTAAACAATATATGGCTTACAAGTGTGTGTGTGTGTGTGTGTGTGTGTGTGTATTAAACTATATTTAAAAAGAACAAAAAGCAAGTTGTCTGGGGCTTCTGACCTGCCTAGTCCACAGAGAAATCCCCTAGGCAGAAAGTTGAAGACTCTTGCAGTTAGACTCTGCCTTCATTTTCAGGAATGGTGGGAGCCAACAGGATGGAACATTGATAAAGTCTACTACTCAAAGACATAAAAACATGAGTTAAAGATAGGAAACAGGTTCATGCAATAGGGGAGAGCACTCTGTTTATAATATTCACGGCCTTCTAGTTCTTAAATTTTAGCTGGCTTGTTAGTTTTATTATTATTTATTTTATTATTATGTCTCATCTCCTACACATATTCTTTCAACACTTCATTAAAATGATAAAAGGAAAAATAAAATATTTTTCTTGACATAAAAAGTTAAAAAAATAAAGAATTCCCAATTAGGAAAAAAATTGCTCCCAGTTATAAAAAGCTGTTGATTGCACAGTCTGTTTTCTGCACAGTACAAATATGAAAATGTTTAATTTTTTTCTCCAATAATTGCTTTGCTTACTTTTCCTTTTTGGTCTCTTAAGACATCCTGGGCAGAATATATAGCCACACATTTATTTTCAAATGTTAAAAACCCAGTTGGTTCTATCTCATAGATAACTCAGTGCTCACGTCTTCACTGCCAGCACCTGTGAGAGATCAAGAAGAAAGCAGGTGCCATGTGGTGGACGATTTCATTCCTCTTGCTCTACATACCTCTCCTTCTCCTTCCAGCATCTCCAGGGCTGAGAAAGGAGAAGGGGCATTAGAAAGAAGGGGTAAAAGTCTGGCTAGCAAAAGTCTTCCTATTAAAGCTACATAGAATAAAAAAGGGTAAAAATCTTCCAATTTTAGTAATATTATATTATTATTATTATTTGTTATTATTATTACTCTAGATGATAATGTTCTTGGCACAAATGGGTGCCTCTATGCTTCTCTCTGAGTCCTTCAGGAAGCCCCTGAGAGGGGTCTAAGTGCTCAATTCCCTCACGTGGAAGATGCATTCTTTCTTATCGTTAGTCTTCCCGTGTTCCCACATGTTTCTTTTGGTGAACCCCATAGCCTCTGGTTTCTGATGTCCTGTCATTGCCATATTCTTGAAAGGGGTGCTGGTTTGGAGTGCCAGTAAGAACAGTGGGAACATAGATCTCTGCCATGTCCATTTTACTTTTGTGATGCCCACTTTAGCATATTGGCCTGTACTGCCTTATTTAATTCTCACAACAATCCTATGAGGTAAGTGCTATTCTTAACTTCATTTTACAAATGAGGAAAGTGGACTCAAAGCAACTGAAAAGTCTGCACCTAAATAATGAATTCTGGGGCTGGACAGAACTGAAGCATTCTTACTTCAGAACCTGAAGCTAATGCCAATCAATAGGCTGCTCGGAGGAAATGAAATCAAACCAATGGAGGTAACTGCATCCAGGCCATGTTCAGATATGATGAATCATTCTTGTCTACGACAGAAACCGTACTCATTTTCCTTAAGGTTCAGTGTCCGTCTTCCCTGAAATGCACTAGTTGTTTATTTACTAATCTGTAAATGTCAACACTTTGCCCTTTTGGCTTATCTTTTCTAAATTCCATTTCTATTAATATTTTCTTTAGATAGGTTTAAAAACATGAGGGTACAGTTTTATTATAATTAGAATTATGAGAACCTGTTCTCCCCATTTCCTTTAGTATGGATACATTTAAAGTTATTTTTGTAAGCTTAGTTTAATAAATAATCTTATGCATTTTACTTGTTTTTTTAAAGACAATAATATTCTCTTTCCAAAATCTAAATTACTTGGAGGACATCATACTATATCTCACCTATTTAACTACACAAATAACTCTAATATCTAAATATATGATTACATATGTGGGAAAACCAAAAAAATCTACATAATAGCTTCCAGAAATAATTAGCATTTTTAGGGTGGTCTTAGCATACAAGATCAATATACAAAAGTCAGTCATCTTCTTAATTACCAGTAATAAGCAAGTGAAATTTGTAATTTTAAAAATACCATTTACACCAAAATATACAAAGAACTCATACAACTCAATAACAACAAAAAAATAAATGATCCAGTCAAAAAATGGGTAGAGGACCTGAACAGACACTTCTCCCTCGAGGACATACAAATGGCCAACAAATATATGAAAAGATGCTCAACATTGCTATTAGGGAAATGCAAATCAATGAGATACCATCTGATACCTGTTAGAATAGCTATAATCAACAGGACAAGAAATAACATATGTTGGAGAGGTTGTGGAGATAAAGGAACCCCCATACACTGCTGGTGGGACTGCAAATTGGTACAGCCACTGTGGAAAACAGTAGTATGGAGGTGCCTCAGAAAAATTAAGAATTGATATACCTTATGATCCAGCAATCCCTTTACTGGGTATTTACCTCAAAGACTTAAAAACCCATATCCGAAGATATTTACACACTGATGTTCATAGCAGCATTATTTATAGTGGCCAGGACATGGAAGCAACCAAAGTGTCCTAAAAGAGATGATTGGCTAAAGAAGCTGTGGTACATATATACAATGGAATATTATTCAGCCATAAGAAGAGATAAAATACTGCCATTTGCGATAACATAGATGGGCCTCGAGATAATCATGCTAAGTGATATAAGCCAGACTGAAAAAATTGAAAATCACATGATATCACTTATATGTGGGATATAAACCTAAAAGCAACAAATGAACAGGACAAATAGAGACTCAGGAACATAGACAGTGGACTAGTGGTTACCAGAGGGTAGGGGTAGGGGAGGAAGGGAGAGGTAGACGGGGTACAGAGTTTAAATATAGGGAGATTGGGAGAAGGTAAAGTAGGTAAAGGGGATCAAATATATGGTAGCTGAAGGAAACTGGACTTTTGGTGATAAACACACAATAGAATGTATGTGTCAAATTATAATGCACATCTGAAAATTATAGAATTGTATTAACCAATGTTACTCCAATAAACTTAATTTTTAAAAAAGATTATATACCAATTATGCTTATACTGTAATGGGTCATGAGAACTTATGTATTTAAGACGGCGATGTAAGATCTAAGATGGCGGAATGGAAAATTTTAAATTTCCCCAGCAAGGTAGACTGCAATCCCCTCTGACCAAGGGCCGGAATTCTCCGCCCAGACATCCTGTTTGCTTGCTTAAAGGTCAGGCCATAATCAGGCCATATGGTTAGCCAATAAGGAACTGCAACCTGTCCCGCGCGCGCCAAGTTAGCCCGCCATAAACCTAATATAAGCAACCCCATGCTAAGGATCGGGGCTCTTGTTCTCGCTGCTGCAGCAGTGGAGGCTTGAGCCCGGATTCGAATTCATAATAAAATTTTCTTTTTGATTCTAATTCGGCTCTGGGGTCATCTTGTCCGGGTGCGGTCCATAACAATACAGTTAAAAAAATTTTTAAGTTCATTTAAAAAATTCTATCTTTGAAAAAAATAAAATAAAATTATGGTAAATGATGTACATTTGTTAAAACAATAAAAAGCCACACAATATGCTTTAAAAAATACCATTTACAATAGACTCTAAATATGAAATTATTTGAATAAAGTTAAAGAAGTTCATATAGAATCTATTGCTGGAGCCAGCTGGCTAAGATCGAACAGTTCCTGAGAGGGGGAGTGAGGAATGAGAAAATAAAGAAAAAGAGAGAGACAGAAGATAGAGTGGGGAGGGCGAACAGTGAATACTGAGCCCTGAGTTTATTTAGCACAGCATATATATATACCCTTGGAAGAGCACAAGAAGCAACACCCACACATATGCAAATAATTGCTGACCTTTACATAAGTTCTCTCAAAACATCCTTGTTCCTGTTTTCATCTCTTATTCCCTGGGGCAAGGAGTGTCTCTTATTCCCTGGGGCAAGGAACGTTCAACTCTTTCCATTAAGCCAAACTTCCTCCTTCACTAATGAGCTACCCATTAAGCCAAACTTCCTCTTTCAGTAGCAAGGTATCCATTAACGAGCCCACCTGCTCTGCAAACTTCTAGCTTGCAGGCAACTCCAACCCTGTCTGCAGGGCATTCACAAGAATGGCTCCCAACAATCTATTTGCTTAAAACTAAGATTACTGATAAAAGAAATTAAGATCTAAATAAATAGAGATATACTGTGTTTACGGATTTAAGACACAATATTTTTAAGATGTAAATTCTCCTCAATTTAATCTATAGATGCAATGTAATTCTAATCAATATCCCAAGGTTTTTAAAAATATATTTACAAGTTGCTTCTAAAATATAAATAGAAAGGCAAAGGCACAGAATAGTCAAAACAATTCTGAAAAGATTAGTATAGGAGCCTCACACTGCCTGATTTCAAGACTACCTAAAGGAACAGTAATGAAGAAAGAACGCATGGTATTTGTGAGAAAACAGACACACAGATCAGTGAAACAGAATAGAGAGCTTAGAAATAAACCTACACAATATATTCAACTGATTTTTTGTCATAGGTACAAAGGCATAGTCTTTTTAACAAAAGATGCTAGAATAATGGGATGATCATATGCAAAAAACTGAGCGTGGGCTAAATGTCACACCTAACATAAAAGGTAAAATGTAAAAGTATAAAGTTTCTAGAAAATCTCTATGATCTTAGTCTTTAAAGGGTTTTTAGATATGCCATTAAGAACACAATCCATAAAAAATAAAATATTGGACTTAACCAAAATTAAAAATAATTTGGCAGTTTCTTACAAAGTTAAACATACACTTACTATACAAACCTAGCAATTCTGTTGCTAAGTATTTACCCAATGAGCTGAAATCTTTTATTCATACCAAAATGTGTAGGAGAATGTTTATAACTTTATTCATAATTTCTAAAAATGGAAACAAACCAAATGTCCTTTAATGAGTGAGTGGTTAAACAAATGAGTTATACCCATATGATGGAATATAACTCAGCAATCAGAATTAATGAGGTACACTGATTAATGTAACAACAGAGGTAAATCTTAAATTCTCTTTGCTAAGTGAAAGAAGCCAGATAAATTGTCTATATGCTGTATGATTTTGTTTATACGACAGTCTGTGAAAAGCAAAGCTAAAAACACAGGAGGAAATCAGTGATTGCCAGGGATTGGAGACAGGAGGAAGAGTTGATTACAAAAGAGCACACTAGAGGAGGGCACGTTATCTTTGTGGTATTCTTTGCAAAACTTCAGTCTAATCATGAGAAAATACTAAATAAATCTAAACTGCTGAACATTCCATTAAAATACCTGGAGAGTACCATTTCTTTTTTATTTCTTTAGAGCTTCATCTCTTTTCCTCTTCTTATAAGGCTACCAATCAGATCTTATCTAAGTTATTGATTTGATTAACATAAAGGATTTCATAAAATTCCCTTATCTTTTTAATATCTAGAAGAACTATAGTTATGTCATCTCTCTCTTATTCCTGATAGTGATAATTTGTGTCTCCTCTAATTTTTACTCGATGGTCTGAATAGAAGTTTATTAGTCTTATTGATCTCAAATAACAAGCATCTGGGTCTGATTTATATTTCACTGACTTTCACAATGACCTTTATTATTTTTTCTGTTTAATTTGGGTTTAATTTGTTTCTTTTTTTAGTTTATTAAGATGGACACTGAAGTAATTGATTAGGATCTTCAATCATTTCCAATATTAATGTTTAGTGGCATAAATTTCCCCCTAGCACTGATTTTGTTTCATCTCACCTATTTTAGCATACTGTATTTTAATTTTTGTTAACATAAAAATATTTCTAATTTCTTCTTTGATCAATGGTTTGTTTAAAGGTATGTTATTTACTTTCTGTGATGGTTAATTTTATGTCAGCTTGGAATGACCAGTTGGTTAAGCAAACACAAGTCTAGATGTTACTGTAAAGGTATTTTTTAGATGTAATTAACATTTTAGTCGGTCAGCTTGAACTAAAGCAGATTATTCTCCCTAATGTGATAGACCTCATGCAGTTAGTTGAAGGTCTTAAGAGCAAAAACTAAGGTAGCGCAAAGAAGGAATTTTGCCTCCGGATTGCAATATAGAAATTCTGCCAGAGTTTCTAGCCTTCAGATCTGCTGCCTTGACCTACAGATTTCAGATTTGCAAGCTCCCACAATCATGAGCCAGAGTCAAATCCTTAAAAATCAATCTCTGTAAGTCTCTCTCTCTCTCATATATTTATATACGTATATAAATGTTTCAATGCCCAGAATATGGAAATCTTGGAAATACAATGTGTGTATTTAAAAATAATGTGTACTCTGCTATAGTTGGGTACAATGTTCCAGAAATGTCCATTGGGTAAAGTTAGTTGACAGTGTTATTTGAATTTCTATAGCTTTGCTGACTTAGTATTCAGTTATACGGAATACTTGTTTCATCCATTTTGCAAGAGGACAGCTAAAATCTCCCCCTGTAATTGTGGATTTATCTAGTTCTTCTTAAAATTTTGTCAAGTTTTGCTTCATTATTTTTAATTTCTGTTAACATGTTCATAAATGTTTAGAAATGTTATGTCTTATATTTGAATTGACACCTTTATCATTATGAAATGACTTTTTATGCAAAATATGTTTATTGACCTGAAATTTGCCTTTTCTGATATTAATATAGCCACTCCAGCTTACTTTTTTATTAGTAGAAGCATTTGTTTCTATGTATTCTGTTCTGATTTTCTTTTTACTGTTTGCTTTCTATTTGTCTCATCTGCTTTTTCTTTTTTCTTCTTTTTGCCTTCTTTTGGATTGAGTATTTTTATTATTTCATTCTATCTTCTTCATTGACTGATTAGTTATAACATCGTGTTTTGTCATTTTAGTGGTTGATTCAGCATTTATAGAGTACATCTTTAATTTATCATAGTCTGCTTCTCAATAATGTTATTCCACTTTACCTTGAGCATAAGTTCTTTACAGCACTATACTTTCATTTCTCCCATGTAGACTTTGTGTTGTTGTCCAACATTTACTTATATATATGTTATAAACCTCAACTCATAAACAAAAAAACCTGTTGCTCTCATCTTGTTGGGTAAAAAGACAATCATATATAAATTATTAATAGCATATAAATCACTTTATATGCTAACATTGATAATTAACAGGTGATTATTTTATGAGCATATACAAATATGATTTATTACTTTAATATTCAAATATATACATTGTATAATATTTAACATATCAACTATTTGCATCTTAATACAATATATAAAATGTTTATAAAAATTGCAGGCACACCGGAATCTTTTGGTTCAGACTCTTGAAAAATTGGCTTATGGCTTCTGGAAAAATGGATATAGTTACAGACAAGTACATGGCAACTTCTCAAGCAATAGATCACTGTCATTAAGTATATGAGAACACACTGAAATATATGAACAACTTAATAAATCATTTCAATGTTTTAGTAGCTAGGAAGATCTAATGTGAAAATAAAGTTATTGCAGAAAACTAAAATTTTATTGAAATATGTACAATATAACCTGAATAAATGCAGAAAGTCTATGTTCCAGTATTTGATCTAGTAGCCTTAAAATATCAATCTTTTCCAAATATGTGTATTGTTAATATATGTATATTTAATGCAATTAAATTACATTGGATGTGATCCCTAACAAAATTTTTAAACTGGACAAAATTATTTAACATTCATAGATGAAAAACTAGATGTGTGAACATTTTTAAGAAAATCTCCTTGTCAGAAAATAAATCTTACTAAAAAGCATTGGTAACTAAAATACATAGTAGTAAACAAAAAATACACAGAAATATCAGTGAAAAAGAAGTCTTGATAATGGATTCAAGCATATGTAAAAATAATATTCATATAGGAAAAGGGGAAACTCACTGTTTCCAAACTATATTCCAAAGCTATAGTAATCAAAACCGACATAAAAACAGATACATAGATCAATGGAACCAAACAGAGAGCCCAGAAATAATCCCACACATACATGGTCAATTAATTTACAATAAAGGAGTTAAGACTATATGATAGGGAAATGACAGTCTCTTCAACCAATGGTGTTGGGATAACTGGACAGATACATGCAACAGAATAAAATTGGACCACTATTTTACACCACACACAAACATTAACTCAAAATATATTAAAGAACTGAATGTAAGATCGTAAACCATAAAGCCCTCAGAAGTAAACATAGGCAGTGAGCTT
The DNA here is from genome assembly GCA_004027375.1 of Macroglossus sobrinus. NCBI lineage: Eukaryota > Metazoa > Chordata > Mammalia > Chiroptera > Pteropodidae > Macroglossus > Macroglossus sobrinus. The sequence continues at coordinate 685,233 of PVKZ01000095.1, read as the reverse complement.
TGTGACATGGGTCTTAGCTATGATTTTGTGGATCTGACACCAAAAGCAAAGGTAATAAAAGTAAAAACAAACAAATGAGACTACAGTAAACTAAAAAGCTTTTGCATAGCAAAGGAAACCATTAAAAAGTGAAAATGCAACTTATTAAATAGGGAAAAATTTTGTCAAACATATATCTGATAAACAGTCAATATCTAAAATATATAAAGAATTAAAACAGCTCAGTAACAAAAACAAAATAATAATAATAAAAAAACCAATTCATCTAAAAATGGGCAGATCTGCTGAATAGATTCCTTTACAGAGAAGACATACAGATGGCCAGTATCACTAATCATCAGGGAAATGCAAATCAAAACCACACTGAGCTATCACTTCATGCCTGTTAGAATGGCTATTATTAAAAAGACAAGATGAGCTGCTCAAAGTAGGGAACCCAAAATTTAACTAAAGCCTTAAGCACAATTAATTAAAAGTGAAATGTAACTGTACACCCAACATAGGGCATGGTTAATAAAAGTAACCTTTCCTTCCCCCCAGTGATATTGTGAAACCCCCTTTTCTCTTGCAGCTTGCTTAAATATTCCAAATTTAAAAAAACTTAAGGCGGCCTACAGAAAGAGAAAAAAAGGGCCACAAAAGTTGTCTCTCTCTTTAAGTAAATGAAATAACAGCAGCCAACAGAAATAAGTGAAATAAATATTGTCTTGTGCAGCATTAAAAAAATCAAAATCAAAATTAAATGTGAGCAATAAACATATAAATTAATTAATACGTTAATTTAAAAAAATTAAAAGACAATAAATAACAAGGGTTGGTGAGGATGTGGAGAAGCAGGAAAACTTGCACACTGTTGGTGGGAATGTAAATTGGTGCAGCCACTATGGAAAACAGTATGGAGTTTTCTTAAAAAATTAAAACTAGAACTACCATATAATCTAGCGATTTCACTTCTGGGTATATATCTAAAGAAAACAAAAACACTAACTTGAAAATATAATGCACTCCCATGCGCATTGCAGCATTATTTAGATACAGAACTAATTTAAATATCTATCAATGGTTGAATGGGTAAAGATTTTGTCACACACACACACACACACACACACACACACACATCACAATGGAATATTATTGTTTAAAAAAAAAAGGATGAAATCCTGCCATTTGTGACATCATGGGTGGATTTAGAGAGTACTATGCTAAGTGAAATAAGTCAGAGAAAGACAAATACCATATGATTTCACTTTATTTGGAATCTAAAAAACAAAACAAATGAACAAATAATACAAAACAGAAACTGTCTCATAGACACAGAGAACAAACTGATGGTTGCCCAAGGAGAAAAAGTTGCTAGGAAGGGCAAAAAAGGTGAAGGAGAATAAGAAGTACAGATTTCCAGTTTAAAATAAGTCATGAGGAGGTGATGTACAGCATAGGAAATACAGTCAATAATACCGTGATACTACTGTAAGATGACAGGTGGTTACTAGACATAGCATGATCATGCCATTAGGTATATTAATATTGAGTAACTATGTTGTGCACCTGAAACTAATACAATATTGTATATTGACCATATTTTAATACTCTGTGCATCAGCTCAACAAAATGAATTTCTCTCTCACTGAAGGAGAACTGGCTACTTCCATGACTAAGTGCTCCCTTCACCACAGCAGCAGCTAATCCTGGTCCTCGCCCTGCCATATAATCTGGAACAGGTCACAATTTGTTCTTAGTGGAAAATACATTGGGTTTGCTTTCCCTGTTCAGGAATTGTCTCTCAACATGACCATCCATGAACTTACTGACTGGTTTATTTCAAACAGACTTTGCACATAACGTATTTTCTAAACAATTCAATCATCTTTCAGCAAAAGAAGTGAAGCCATCAGACAATGCTCATGGGTGACTTGTCCTAGCAGAAACAGCTGACTTTATGGACAGGGAATGGCATATTAAAGACTGCTATGGTCTCAGATCATACATGGCAAGTGTGTGTGAGAGAGAAGGAACGAGATGTATATTTTCAGAACAAAACTTTAATATATGATATTATTTCTCCTATAATCAGAATAAAGGAACCAAGGGACAGAACTGGATAGGCCACCTGTTAATATTATACCTAAAGTTTTGGACTATACTAGTTTAGAGGTTTTGATATTCAACTAAGAACTCTTCCATTAAAGAACCCAGTGATTATTCCATTTAATGGGAAGCTGATGTTATGAAGCAGTTTAGAATTTTTCATGCCACTGAATAAGCAAGCGTTGCATTTTAATAATTATATTAAAAAACTTAGTTCATAGTTACAAAATATCAACAGGATTGCAGCTCAACTTCAGGAGGAGTAGACATATTAGACTTGGAGCTACACCAGTGAGTAAGTTTGGGTTTTCTTCCTTTGGGGAGCTGAGAACTATGTTCCTGAGTGCTTGAGGCATAACTGAACTATGTTCAGCAAGGAATGAGGATAAAAGAAAGTATGTGAAGAAATGTGTTATGACTGTTGGGCATCCAAAGGAGTGAATTATAGTAGAGATTTTTTTATTATTATTATTATTTTGTCTGAGCAGCATAATTATGGTCTGTTTAGAAAATTCTTTGCCTTAGAAAGCTCTGTGACATTTGGCTACGGGGCCAAGGAGAGCTACCCTCCTGGATTTTGAAACTAGAAGTATTAACGCAGAGAAACAGGACTGTGGGCCATTTTTGTGGCAGTAATAGCAGACACGGCTCTCAGAGGCAGCTGTGGTACTTACGCTGGTGACAGCACCTAGAGTCCAGTGACATCAGTGTCAAAAGCAGTGTGTGGCCTTCAGTGTCTAGCAGTGGTGGCAGCAGTATCTGCACAATGAGTTCTGTGGCATGATTTTGGCTGTGATCCGAGCTGTGTAGTCTTGGTCTGTTCTGCCCATTTTCTGAGCCTGTCTCTATGCTTTCTGGCCAAACGTGGGTCACAGTATCCTTAAGGATTTCCTGGTTCAGAGTGCAAAGAGAAAACCTTGAATCTTCCTCAGGAAGCCGGAATAGCTTAGAGAGGAAAAATAGTCTTTTAATGACTTGTATTCTTTATAGACCTTTACTAATAAATAATGTGATTCCTAACCTCAAAATGTTATAGTTTAATAAGGAATATAAGGTATTTAGATGAAATAAATATAAGATGGAATAAGATCGAGTGCTAACTTGGGAACAGACCGTGTCATTTGTAAAGTCTTCCTAAAAGATATGAGACTATAGTTAATTCCTGAAGGATGGGCAGATGGTATTTAGGGAATGGGGACCATGTAGCATAGGAAGGAGACCCAATATTCACTGGGCAGGGAGACTGGGCTGACTGAAGAAAAACGGATATGAACTGAAACCAATAAGCGGTACATTTGAATGGTTAAGAGGGAACCTTGTCTTCTGATCAGAAATAGAGAAAATCTCTATTTCTTCAAATGTCTTACATATACCTTTTAATTTTTTGAAGTCAAACAATTAAAGCATTGGCCAAAAATTTTTGCCAGGAAAAGTTTTAGAAATCAAGTCTGATTAGCCACCCCGCGGCTATGTACAAACTTCTTAGCCGTTCTTTCCAGGGCCTATGGGATGAAAGAGCTAGGCCTAGGGGAGTAAAACCTGAAGATAGTTACAAAATATATCAACTTGCACTCAATATTTCCATTTTTGTGGATTTTTTAAAAGTAATAAGCAGCGAACAACTAAAGAATTGCAGCATCGCAATGGCAGCGCACAGACTGAAGTTTATTTCTCGGTGGCAGTGTCCACTCCTGCTCATTGCCCGCAGCTCCTTGTAACCAAACGTTTTGCTCGTTAACTTCAGGAAGACGACCTGGAGTAAAATTACACTTGAAAGTGGCTGAAAATAGTTTCTAAATCCAACTTCTCCGGCTTGACAGCGAAATGACCACACAGTCCAGTCTCTAGGTCAACGCTCAGTCACAAAACAGAAGATATTTTCATGTCTCTTATTTTTATTTATTTTTGCATTAGCCTCAGTAAAAGACAGGCTCAAAAACCACAACCAAGAAGAAAGGCAATCATGAAAATACAGGAAATACAGTGCTGGCTTTCTCTTGGCGGGATGGGTCGGCCGCCTTCCAGCCCGCCGCGGATCCGCCGAAGTGGCTGCTTCGCTCTGACGCCAGCGGCCAGACCCCAGCGCCACGGAAACCCTCGCTCGGCAGCGCCGGGCTAGCTCGGTGCCAGGACGCCCTCCTCCCACCTTCGCGGGGTACAGCGTCCCTCTCCGGACCGGAGCCGGAGTCCGCCTCCTCCCCGCGCCTCCCGCGGGCGCGGGGCCAGCGGGGGACGAGCCGCGGCCCCCGGCGGTTCCGCGTCTGCGCGGCGGGCGAGGGGCTGGAGCGGCGCCGGCCGGGGAGGCGCCGCGGCGCGGGAGCCAATGGGCGCGCCCCGGGGGGCCGGGCCGGGCCGGGCCGGCGGCGGGGGCCGCGGGCGCGCACTGCCGGGATGGAGGGCGAGCGCCGGGCATCTCCGGAGCGCGGCTCTGGCCCCCCGGCCGGGGGCGCCGACGGCGGGAGCCCGGGGGGCGGCGGCGCCCTCCCGCGCAGCCGCGGCTCCTCCGGCCTGCTGCAGGGCGGCGTGCTGGACCTGGACGAGGACGAGGACGACCTGGAGGTGTTCAGCAAGGTGAGGGCGGAGGAGACGCGTCCCGGGAAAGTTCCCCGTCAACTCCTGGAGCTGGCAGCGCCGTGGGCGGCCGGCCCAGCGCGCTCGCCCTGCCCGGGCGCAGGCTCCGAGCGGGCGGTGGGTGGGGTCCCCCGGCTGCGGGACCCGGCCGGGCCCCGATCCGCAGCCTCTCCTCCCTCTGCACTGTGACCTTCCGTGGGGCAGGGCTTCGTGCTGGCTGCAAAGTTGTGATTTTCCCCCCCATTTTTGCCCTCTCTTTTCTCCTCTGACACAGACTGCTGGGGACAGTGCCCAAACCCGGGAGGCGGTGGCCCGAAAGTGCCCCAGCCTCTGGCAGCCTTTTTTCGGGCGCAGCCAGCCCCGATCTCTGGGAGAATCACCCGAATCTAGAGAAATGATTGTTGATTTAGTGTTGCGGGTTGGGGATTTGAGACTGGGTGACACCCGAGGTGAGTCTCAAGTTTAGAGGGAAAGGGTGCGAAGGAATCCTCTCTTCTGGAGAAAAGGATTCGGGTGGCCAACAGGAAGCTCCTCTGCCTCGGAGCTCGGGATCCCCCAAACTGTAAGTTACCGCCACCCAAACCACAGCCGCCGCTTCTCCCCCGCCCCGCCCCGCAGGGAAATCTAGGACCCGAGAGTCCTCTTAACTTGTAGTTTAGTTGGAGCGAAACTGACACGGATCAGTTGGTAGACTTGTGCGTGCAGACTGATGGTTGCAATTTCTTTTTGGAAAAGAAAAAATACTATTCTCGCAGGGCCGTTGAATGACACTCCAGTTTCTCACGCTGCTGCTGGTAGAAGACTTGATCTGAAATGAGAACATTGTATTACTAAGAAGCCCAGGCTGTACTTAAATGTTACCTTCGGGTGTTAAGTAAAGCAACATATCTAAGCACTGCTTTATTTCGGGAGGGCGAACTGAAATTAGAAAGTGAACAATTATACTCTGACCCTAAAAGGGAATATGTAAAATTCTTTTTGCCTTTTTTTTTTTTTTTTTAATCCTCAGGATTAAATGAAATGGTAGGCACTAGTCTAGATGTTCAGCCAGAGTGTCAGTTTTGTGCTCTGGGTAAAGTTATGTGACATTTCAGTGTGTTTCAATGATAGAACAATGGACTTATGGAGGTTGCTTGCAAAAAGTTAACACTATCTTTTTATATTCCACACATACTTTATTTTCAGATGAAAGACAATTGGCCTCTTTACTCGCCTTCTTAGATGCTGCTAGTTGGCGAATATTCGGGTATGGCTCTGCACTGTGAAACTGCCAGGATGGGAGGAGGCAGTGTTAGAAGTGGTAACTGTGATCAGAATCATCTGGGATTGTTTTAAACTTGTCATATGGCTTATTTCCCCTATTCTAAGTGTCCCAGTCTTCTTTTAATCACTGTTTTAATGAACCCCAGTTGTCAGGGAGTAGAAGCTAATGATGAAACGTAAGCTTTAGGTGTAGCTTTAGGTGTTCATTTGCTTAGGCCTCTGGAAATGTTGGGAGTTGCTGGGAGTCCCACACCTTCCAGGTGGGAAGGGAATGACAGGTTGCAGCAGAGGCATTTCTAAGTTAGCCCTTCAGCAAAATTGCCTAAAGCTATTTCAGAAGAAAGGATTCTAAGTCTCTATGGTTCTCATCAGTTAATGAGATTTCTTTTCTCATTCTAAATATAAATTTGTTTTTCCACCTGATTTTGTATTCTTTATAAAAGCCTGTAAACTTCAAACCAGTACACCTGGATCCACTCTGCTTGTCAATGATGTATAACTACGTGTATTGGCCACTTAGGAAAAGCTAAGAACCACTTCTATAGAACCACATAGATTAAAGGAAAGATATTCTGCTGGTTAAAGCCCAAAAAGAATACTTGGAAAAATTTTAAATTAGCTGCCCGCTTATAAATCAGTAAGTTGAATTTTTCAACCATTAACCACAGCCACTGAGACAAGCATATTTAAGAAAGTCCTCTGCATTTGCCTCTCTTTCTACTACATTTCTAGCTGGCTCCTTTATACAACCTACCACGGGCCAGCCTGCCCAGGATGGTATCAAGAATTACTTCTGAAGTATATAATGTTACCCTTTAGTACCTGAGGATTGACGACTTTCATATTCAGTATACATTAACAATTTTAGTCCCTTATCCCCGTAGACAATTTGTGAATCTATATCACGCCACTGTCCAGGAGCTTTTTAAAGAGTAGGATTGTGACTTACATTTCCTTTTCCCCCACAGTATATTGCCCATACATGGCAAATACATGTTCAGTATTTTTGCATAAGACTTTGTGCTAAGGATTCTTTAGATAGAAAGAAATGAATGATTCAGTGTTTGCCATCACAGTCTTGGAGTCCAGGTGGAAGATGTGACAGGAACTTTAAATGGCCATATAAATAAAGATGGAAAGTAAAACGAAGCATTGTTCTAAATTTTTACATAGTCCAGTGAGAAACTGATACCAAATCTTAAGAGAGCACAGGGAAGGCCGAGGATATTGACTTAAAAGAACAAGTATAGATGTTGGAAGGTCGGAAAACATGACCTATGATTCAAAAAAAGAAAAAGAAAAAGGATAGAAATTATAATAATGTGTAAGAATAGTGTTAGAACTGGGCTGAACTGAGATGAGGCTTGCAAAAAATTTAAGTAGAGAAAAGGCAAATTTCTCTATATCTAAAGGAAAAAATTATTCTTTTAGGAGAAAATTAATATAGTAAAACAATAAATTGACTTCATTATTAAATAGTATAATATGTAGAAGAAGTAGTAGCTGAAATAGAGCGTTGGTAAATAGGTCACACTGAAACACTGAGATGCTTATCTGGCACTCAGTAAATGACAGCTCTTAATATTGGCCTTTTCAAAGATATTTAGTAGCATAAAATAAGATCTATATCATCCAGGATAATCAAGGAATTTACAGATGTAATTATCTTCTTTACCACTAGTCATCTTTGAGAATTCATGGAATTCAGGCATGGTGCCCAAAAGTTAGAGATAGGTAAATAGGAAGGAAGGAAGGAAGGAAGGAAGGAAGGAAGGAAGGAAGGAAGGAAAAAAGGAAGGAGAAAGAAAGGAAGGAAGAAAGGAAGGAAGGAAGAAAAAAAAGAAAAGAGAAAGAAAGAAAAAGAAAAAAAAGAAAAGAAAAGAAAGAAGAAAGAAAGAAAGAAAGAAAGAGAAAGAAAGAAAGAAAGAAAGAAAGAAAGAAAGAAAGAAAGAAAGAAAGAAAGAAAAGAAAGAAAAAGAAAGAAAGAAAATGGATAAAAAGGAAGTTCTGGAAAGCATAAAGCAGTAGGCTTGCTTTCAACCTCCACAAAGCTATGAAAACTACAGAACTCTTTTGTTTATAAAAACTGTTAAAGGAAGAGATGATTGTGTTTTATGAGAATGATGGAAAACTATATATGTTGGATATCTGTCAATCCAGAAATTCAATGTAATGATGGAGGGACATAATTGTACTATTCAACAATTCTATCAGATATTAGAAGAAGATATTGAAAGTTTGGTTATTGATTTTTCACATTTGTTCTCTGAACCATGTCTATGTAGTTCCTTTTGTGTGCTTCTATGGCCCTAATGAGAATCAGAACTCTCTCCAATAATTTAAGTGAAAGGAGTTTAATGTGGGAATTATTTATAGAATTTGGTGCAGGATTCAGAAACAAACAGGGGATACTGAGACACTTAGAAATTTGCAGTAGTAAAAAATCATTAGCACCTAAAGGGAAGAGGGATGGAAATGGTGTTGCTGGACATGGTGACAGCTAGAGCTGTGAAGGGAGCTGTATTTACAAAGAAATGTAGCTAGGAATGTGCAACGGCCAGAAACGTGGCACAAAGCAGGAGGGACGTAGGGAGTACATCCCCGAGCTCCTCTCCTCACTCTTGGCTCTTCTGCTTGTGGCCCCCACAGGGTGAGCTGCTCAGGTGATGTCATCCACAGGGCTCAGCCTTCTCCCAGGACACAGAGAATAGGTGGGTGGGAGCTGGGCGGTGGGGGAGAAAATGAAGAATAACCATCATAATACATAGTACAAAAGTAGCTTTGGGTACCGATAGCCATGTTTTGCCTCCCACCCCATATGCTCCTCTATAATGTGACCTCCGTCTTCCTTTCAAGAGGTGGGATCGCTGCTCTCCGTCCTGAATATAGGTGGGTTTATGACTGCTTTGATCACTACAGTATGGTGGAAGTGATAACATGCAGCTTCCAGGGTTAGATCATAAAAGGAAATGTAGTTGTACTTTGTCCATTAGGACACTGCTTTTTGAAGCTTTATAAGAGATGCATTTTAAGGCCTCTATGTTGCGAGGAAGCCCAGGTCCCCTTGAGAAATCACCTGTAAATGCTCTGGTCAGTCCCCCCAGCCAAAGTCTCAGGCACCGTCCAGCATCAGCTGGCTGGCTTGTGAATGAAGATGTCTGGATGTTTTCAGTCCCAGCCATCCAGTCTTCTCAGCTGAGGCCTCACATACAGTGGAAGAGAGACAAGGCACTAATGCTGTGTCCTGTCTGAATTCCTGACCCAGTAAACCAGTGAGCATAATAAATTATAAAAACAGTAAAATTATTTTATGCCACTAAGTTTTATGATGGTTTGTTACACAGCGGTAGAAACTATAGCGATAGCCAGTAGTCTGTAACATAATCAGTCTTCCAAATCTTTTGATAGAGTACTGGGATCAAACAGACAATGAAATTTGATCTGAACGAATGGGAAGTCCTGAAGAAAGCTCTGGTAGTCATTGTAAATAAAAACATAGCCATGACATAAGCTTCGTGGTTAGGAGCAGAGACTCCGTAGCTACACTGCCTATATTTGAAATTCCGGTCCACAGCTTACTAGTTTTGTTTTGGGCAAGTCACTTAAACTCCCAATGCCTCAGATTTTTCATCTGTGTAATGAGAATAAGAAATATGAGTATAGATGATTTACGATATGCAAAGAACTTATACGTAGCGCCTGTCCCTTAGTAAGCACTCCTGAGTGTGCATCAGGACCATAGGATCCTGCTGTCCGAGACCTACCTGCAGGGATGGGTATGTTCTGTATCTGCCTGTCTCCTGTGGCAGCCACTGGCCACACGTGACTTTTGAGCCCTTGAAATGTGCTGGTACATCTGAGGAACTGATCTTTTAATTCTATTTAATTAATCTGCACTTTAATGTAAGTAGCCACCTATAGCAGGTGCTGCCACTTTGAGCACTGCAGGCCTAAACACATCATTATTTTATTACTAGTGTGAATTATAGTTACTCTAGAAATATCCTTGAATGAATGAGTGGTTTCCTCCCTTGATGATCTGCTGAAATATATAAAACACACATATACACACACACACGCATGCACATATATGCACACATATACATATATCCGTACAGGTGTGTATAGCATATACATGTGTGTATGCATATATATTAATGTGTGTATAGTGTGTAAGCATGTTTGACTGTGTGTGTGTGTGTATACATTCTTAAATGTCCAACTCACTTAGATCTGGAATAGAGGACTACAGCAGGCAGGTTGTTTGTTCTCCTTTCCCTGGCTTACCTCCTGATCCTGTCTCAGAGGTCTTAATATTTTTATGGTCAAAATAAGGGGAATTAATAAAGCAAAGGGCTTATCTAGGACTGTTTCTATTCCTACTACTAGAAGCTCCACTCTCTCCCAATACAGGCTTCTTATGTGTTCACTGTTTTTTGTATCCCTCCCAGAAGAGGAAGAGTGGGTGAGCAAAGTAGAAAGAAGCATCCTCACATTCTCCTTAGGAGTGTGCATGTATGGTCAGCATCAGAATTAAAACAAATAAGAAAATTTTAAATAAGTTTGGGGAGCCCTTGCATAGGACCATTTATGTACAAACATTCCTAGTGGTTTTCTGTGACTGAAAGATCAATTTACATAAGTGACATGATATTGAATCTAAACAAACCACATTTTCAAGGTCATGCGGAGTATTAATTGTCCTGTAATCTGAACTGTCCATGCTACCTCTGAAGCTCTCTTCCATCCTCTGTATTTAAAAGGGAAATCGATGGTCTGTGACAGAAAGTGGCAGAGGGATAGTATCTCATCTGAGGATGCCAGTGCCCTGTTATTGATTCTTTCGAATGCTGTGTTTAGATGGAGCCGGCGATCTTGTCTGGGCTTGGCAGAGAAGGGGCGTGGATCCATCAGCACTGTCTTCCCTTGGCACAAGAGGTGGGGAGGGCTGCAGTGGCAACAGTTGGGCCACACGTTTGCCGTCTCAAAGGAGAAGAAACAAAGGGGTTTCACCGCCGTGCTCTGGCAACTATGGCCTACGAAGAGAGGCTAGAAAAGAACAAAATGTAATTTATATTGGAAAAGACTTGAATCTTTTATGAAGACTTATTATGATTCAGATGGGTTAAGTGTCATTTTGAAGGCAAATACTAGTCAAACAATACTAGTCAAAAACTTGGAGACAAGTTTTAGGTTCATTTAAAAAAGATTTTTCTAATTGAAGGTTCCAAAATGAAAGGGGTTACTCAGCATGGTCATGAATTCTGTCACTAAAAATGTTCTAGCACGAGCTAGATGACTAACTGTCCCAGAGGACGGATGGGCGTGACAGTTGGACTGTCACTTTCCACTATTAACAGGCTATTACAAATGGAATTTTAACTTACTAAATTTAACTGCAAGAGCAGTGGGAAGTCTTAATTAGATGGTCCTACTCACCCGTCAACATAATCCCCAAATTGAGACATTTGCCATTTCCTAATTCCTATATGTTTATTCTCATACCTGTTATCTTTTCCATTGAATTCTCTGCTAATGATGTGACAGTTTCTTAGATCTCTAGGATGAAATACTTCTGTTATACCTTTCACTCACTCTCCATGTCCCCTACGTATCGAAAAAGTCCCCACCAGTTTTATCTTCCTGCTATCTTTGGAATTAGTGCCTTCTTCCTGTTCCCACTGCTATAGCCAGAGTAGTTCCATGGTTACCTCTTAGAGCCATTAAAATTGTCTCATCAAGTCTCAGTCTCAGATCTTCTGCCTCTAGTCTACCTTGAGTGCCCACAGCAAACATGTTTCTAGAGCACACAGCCCTTACCGTATTTTCCCATTTTGCCATTCAAGGCTCTTGGTGATCAGGCTGCACCTGCCTGTCCTGACTCCTGTGTCACCACTCTGCCCTCACACCTACTACTCCAAGCATGTCCCATGCACCCACTGCATCACCTTGGAGCATATTATAAATGTGATCTCAGCACCCACTCCATAGCCAGTGGATCTAGGTCTGTACTTTAGTAGGATTCCTTGTGGCTTGTTTGCACCTTCCAATTCGAAAAGCACTGATCTAGATCCACTGATCTAGATTGGTCAGCTTGCCACTAGGCGAACTTAACTCCATGTTTTTCTACCTCTTAGTAATTATTGTTGGGTCAAAACGAATCCTTTCTATTAGTTATACCCCAATGTAACACTGCCTCTTCCCTAGGGGCTTCTTCATCTCCAAGTAGAATTAATTTCTCCACTTTGCACTTTTTAAATAGTGTTTTAAATCTTGTAATACTTAACACATTTTGCCTTACAAACAGGTATTTATTTCTCTTCTGTAAAACCTTGTTTGCTTCTCTATCTTCAATGAATCAAAGTTCTTAAAGATAGGGGAGTAAGAAATCTAAATAGTTATGAAATAAGTATGTTAATGAATGATATAGCCTGTGACATTTTTCCTGTGAAAGACCTAATTATTACTGTAATTTGCTAATGATCTATTTTCAGTAAATTCCGTCTGTATTGTGTTGGTCTTTCCTAGCAGGATACTAAACCAAATAGAATTAAAAAACAAATTGGTCTTAATAAATACTAAATGTTATTGCTGGACATGAGCAATATATAGAGCTATGTTGAGTGTCAACCTACACAAAATCTATTTGCATTGTATTAGAAGAAATAAACACAAAGTATTATTTAAAAAACTCAAAGAGAATCATTTAGGAACTTTTTTATATTTAGAAAAATAAATTCTCTTAAGCTAATTGCAAGTGATGAAACCCCACTCCAGTAGGAAAGGAATGAAGGTGAATTTTAAGTAGCTCCTCAAATATATCTGAAGTCTGGAAATGCAGATGCAGAAAGAGAAAGGCACCAGCAGAAACCATCCTCAGTGTAATGTTTGCAAAGGGGAATGGCTGTTGTATAGCCCAAAGCGGTGGGTGGGGCGGGGCGGGTGGTGGAAAAACCATGGGAACCTGCAGGAAGGGGAACTACAGTTCTTTAATGCAGACCACAGTATTTCATTTGTTTATTGGTAGTGCCAATGGGAAAACTATTACAAATATTATGGAAAAATGATGTCAAAAGACTCCAGATTTGAACTAATATACTCTAAAGAATGTACTTTATAGAGTTTTAAAGGGGCAGTTATATTTTTGCATCCTTATGTTTCTGATAAGGTACTCTAGTATAACTAACTGATAGCCTGCTACAGTTTTGCAAGTGGTCAGTGTGGTCTACGGCCATGCTACCCTGAACAACCCCGATCTCGTCTGATCTCAGAAGCTAAGCAGGGTTGGGCCTGGTTAGTACTTGGATGGGAGACCACCTAGGAAAACCCGGTGCTGCAGGCATAAAAAATGATAGAGAGAGAGAGAGAGAGAGAGAGAGAGAGAGAGAGAGAGAAAACAAAAAACAAAAAACAAGTGGCCAGTGTAATCCAAAGGGAACGGATTCAATAGTAGTGTTCAGCATTAATTAGTTACGTGGTTGTAGTGTTCAGCATTAATTTTATTCATGCATTTATTTATTTGAATTCTACATTTTTCAAATAAGACTAAAAGTTAAAATAAACATTCACCATTACTCACTTTAAGAAGATATTTTAAAGTTTTCTCAATAAATAGATGAAAAGTTGTATGCTTAAAATATTTTGTCTGTTTTAAACAGAATAATTGATCAGCTCTGACACTGTATATGTCAGTCATTTTGGATAACACAACATTATCTATAGAATTAATGAAAAAAATATAGAGACTAGGTAATCAAAATTATTAGCAATACTGACATAAAAATTAGTAAAACACACTCAAAATAGAACAGATTAAACCAGTAGATTTTAAAAATTGAAATTGAAATAATTTTTTTTTACTGTGAGAAATGCTTTGATATGACATATTATTTTTAGTTGTTTTATTAACCAACTAATTTTATTGAGATGTAATTTATATACCATAAAATTTATCCATTTTGGGTGAATGATTTTTTTAGTAAATTTACTAAATTGTACGATCACTGTAATATTGATTTAGAATATTTTTCTCCTCCCAAATCCATTATGCCTTTTTGCTCCCAGCCATACAAACTATTAGTCTACTATTTTCTGTCTCTATGTATTTGCTTTTCAGGAAACTTCATTTAGTGGAATCATACAACACGTGACCTTTTACATCTGGTTTCTTTCATTTAGCATGATATTTTTCAGGTTCATTTTTGTTCTAATTTATTTTTTTTAGTCATAGCTTTAATTTTTTAATATAAAATAATTTTTGTTTAATAATGAAAAACAGCACAATCTCTTTAAATTAAACATTAAAAATAGAAACTCTACCTAACGTGACAATAAAAGCCTTTTCATGTGTGACCAAAAACAAATGGCAAACTCTCGATATGTGAATCTTCAAAACTGGGGTGAAAATCCCTAATTTGTTCTTTTGTATTGAGGAAGTTAAGTGTGTGTATATGCGTGTATACATACATCTGTACATATATGTTTTTAATCTAACCAAACATTAAAGGGTATTTTCTTCTCGTGTACCTGTCAGCTGTGACTGGGCTACGAGTTTGTTGTAGGCTGTGAGTCTGCCTCATGTGTCTTCTTCATTTGGGGATCAAGACCGAAGGAGTGGCCCCTGACAGGGACATGTCACTCCTGGAAGAGGAAAAGCAATACAAGGACCAGCGGAGGCAGGCAGTGGCTCCCAAATCTCCGCCCAGATACATGCCGTCATCCGAAGCAAGTCACTGGTCATATCCATTGGGGGTGGGGAATGGTTTTCTTTCTATAAAGAGGCTCTGAAAGTTACCTGGCAATTGACCAAGGGTGTAAGCCTCCCGTCAGAAGACAGGGAGTTGTAGGGGACGATTATACCATCTCCCACACAGTCTCGAGGCAAACTCATAGGCAAACAGTGTGTTCGACTGCTGCAAATAAGGAAAACTGAGGTTTTTTTCTATGGAATGTTAAATACAAAGAGGAAAATTCTCCACTAGGTAAGAAGTTACCCAAGCATAATTGAGATAAATGAGAGGACATTTGTCATAATTAATAATATAACAATAAAATTGGCTGATGCTCACGAATAGTCTAAAATCTTACAGATCCTTAAAAACCTCTAGATGTGCAACAAATGTCTTAGTTTTGAATTTTCAGGTGCAACATTCATTGATCATGGAATTCTCCCCTCCTTTTTTTCAAGACCCATAAGATAAAAACGTGAACACTTACAGTTCTGACGTAGCAAATGTCCAGAGGAGTTTTGTCGGTTATGCCTTCGTTCCAGCCTGGGTTTCAGCTGTCCGCCTCCTTTTTCTGTGGTCCAGCTTTCTCAGTCCTTCCCTGCCTTAGGCCTTACCGGTTCCCCTGATGGGAATCTTCTCCCCGCAGTGTTGTTCATCGCCGGCCCGTCTCACGTTACCTCCTTGAACACACCTTCCCTCATAGCTCCATCAGAAGCATTCCTATTGCTCCCCACCTTCACTCTTTATCCTACTCTTTCTGGAATTCACTCCCTTGTTTACCAACACTTATTCATATCCGGAATTATCTCACTTTTCTATATTTTTATTTGTTATTATCTGTAACCCTCTTCTTTAACTAATATGTAAGCTTTACGAGAGCAGGAACCATGCCTGTCTTGGCTACTATTCTATCCCCAACCCAGTGCCTGACACATGGTTGACATCCAGTGAATGTTTCTTAAAGGAAGTAATGCTACTACATGGGGTGCTTTCTGTGTGTGCATATGGGTGGTGGTGGTGCTTGAGTCTAGCTAGGTTCTGCCAGTTAAAATATAAGTGATTCTAGGAGAGTTATTATCATTCTTATACCTCAAGTTTATTATCTATAAAATGCAGACAGTGAGTTTCTGTATTTAAGGACCTTGTACTTATTTAAGGGAGGGTATCGTGGTAATGTGAGGCTGTGTGTATAACTGCCAAGGTTAAAAGTATGGAAAGTAGGGAAACAATCCATGGAGTCAAAGGCAGCACTGTGGAGAGAAAATTAACAGGGTGGGATACTTTTCATTGAAAATAACTGAGACGTATGCTTTCATTTACTGTTGAGAGAGTCACCAAAATCCCTGTACTGTCTCTTAAACTCTATATATGTGTACAGCTCCCCTTTGACTGAGTCATTATGTGTAGTAGCTGCCAGGCTATTTAGAAGTACTAGGGGATAAGAATATTCTTGGTATAGCAGTTTTAACTGACAAGTAGCTTTCCTGATATAAGCATATATTAAGTCCCTTCAGAAATGTTCCTAAGTTTGTAGGTTGGCTAGATCTCAAGGCAACTCAGCCCTTTCCTGGAGAATATCTACGAAGACAGCACTTTGGTTTAGAGAAGTTTTCATTTGCTGTACCAGGAGCCATTTTCGCCATGCCTATTAAGTGTGCAGTCAGCTGGCTGTGCTCCTTAGGAAACATTTTTATTACATTCCTGAGTTGGGTCTGCAGTGTTATCTGCCCATAAGACATATTTTAACCTCTTCAGGAGTTCTGCTTAGAGTAATTATTTTTCTTGGCTTGGTGTGCTTCCAGTTAGTCATCACTGAATCTACAACAGTCGTTGGCTGATACGGTGTTTCATATATGGATCTAGTACCCCAAACTTATTTTAAGGCAGGTTTACTAGACCCTTATCATTTGTGGATATTAGGATCATGGCTTCCAGTGTGGTAATATGACATCACTAAGGCACACAGATAAGAGTGGTTTGGAGGACACTTAGTGAGGGAGCTTTGCCTGCCTTTCAGCCAGAACATTTTGCTTATCTTTCATTTGTTCTTTCCAACATACACAGTAATCTTTCCTGAGGTGATTAAAAACATTAATTTTTGATTGTATGTATGTGTGTTTGAGTATAAAAACAAAGCATCTGAAAAAAATGTAAATGCCAAAAATCTAGAACAAATTTTTTGTCTGCTCAGCAATGGTCAAGAAGAATTTATTTTTATTTCAATGGTTCATGAAAAAAACTGAAAACAAAATAGGTAATTTTCAGTAATCAAGAATATATCCTTATCCTATTCGAACATACCTTTTTAAACTTTTCAAAACTTTTAATATGATTTTTTATAGAATATTTTCATGCATACGAAATATATATATAATGTATATATCTGTATTATACCTGTCTCTGTATATTGTATAACTATGTAACATCTATAGTGTAAATCAAGGGAAAAAAAACAACCCCTGGGCAAAGTCTGATCCTCTTCATCTTTGTAAATAAAGTGTTATTGGCATGCAGCCACACCTATTCATTGAGGGATCACCTATAACTGCCTTCACACTACAATGGCCAGGGTAATTTTGGCAGAGACAGGATGGCCCAAAAGGCCCGAATTTACTCTCTGGCCCTTTATGGAAAATGTTTGTCGACATCTAGAAATAGAATAATAAAATTTGCATCCATGTTCCCACCATTCAGCTTACAAAATAAAACATAACCCAAAATTTTGACATTTTCTTTGAGGCCCTCCCCAAGATTATTTCTCATCTGCTCAAAGAAAATAATAATCTGAATTTTGTGTTTATCATTTGTTTGGCTTGCATAAAAGTTTATATATGTACCTCGAAGCAATATATTTTAAGGATTTATGTGCATTTGTATCTTGTTTTAGGACTTTTAAAAATGGTACTGTTTTATGTGAAGTCTCTGATTTTTTTTTCATTTAACATTTACTTTATGAGATCTCTCTGTGTTCTGGCATGAAGTCGTGGTCAGTTTTCATTGCTGTGTCGTATTTATAACCTCGTATGTGTTTACCGCAGCTTATGTATCCATTCTTCTGTCTCTGGTCTTTCCTGATCTCCAAGCATACTTGAATATACTCGGACTTCCTCAGGTTTGTGCACTATATAACTAGATATAAACCATAGAACTTGATTTATTCTTGCTTTAGATTTGTATTTAATTTCATAGGAAACTGAAAAAGTGAGTTCAGTGACAACTTCCAGAGATCATATCTTGATGTACATTTGACTGGTTGGCAATTAGGAAGTCAAATGCTGGTTCCTTCACTTACAGCAGTTAGAGTTTGAACAAGTGATTTAACTTCTTCATTTCACTCATCTGAAAACTGTGGTAAAAGAGGACCTCCTCGATAGCATTGCTCTCTGGAAACAACAGCAACAAAAAAGTTGGTCAGAAATGGAATATACTCTACAGGGTCATGGTAAGGTTTATATAAGATAATTCACATAAAGCCTTCAAGCAGGCAGTGTATGCATCACAGTTATTCATCCCTTTTTATCTTCTCCTTGATCTTCTGTGATCCAGGGTTAGATGTGACTTCTCTAAGAGGTTGCAGGTGAGAAAACTAAACCTCAGAAAGGTAAAGTGACTTGACCAGGTTCACACAGCTGGTAGTGTCTAAACTTGAATTAAGTTTAGCTTTGCTTATGTACAGAGACTTATTCTTTCAATGTGCCACATTCTTTTTTTTTTTTTTTTTTTTTGGCCACAGAGAAAAATAAAATTATGTTAAAATTTCCTGTGGTCAGTATATAGCTTTAGAGTGTACAAAAGCCAAGAAAGTCCGACTGCATTCAAGGCAACACTGTTAAAAGATAAAAATCTCTAGAAACATAAAAATGGGTAAATAAATTACTGTCTATGCCTAGAAGGGTATAGATACTACATACCGCAGGAAATTGTGTCAAACAAGATTTAGAGTGTTGTGTACCCCTTTATAGAAAACGATACAGGCTGGCTTTTCCCCCAATCACATTTTCAACAGTGTTCCACAGAAGGCCTTTCTAATTTTTTATTATTATTATAAGCAGGCAGATTGGAAGGAGTTGTAAACCAAAACACAGCTGGTGAGTCTAAATTTAGGCCCCTCGAGATGAGTGTCCCTCAGAACAACATGGCTTCCCCAACTCCTTCCGCTTTAAGCTGCTTTTTTACCAGATGTCTCTTGGTGTGCATGTTTCATGGGCATCAGCAGTTTTATTTGCATGGCCTTTCCATGCCAGTATTCTGATTTATCACACTTCTCACATAGATTTTTCCCCCTTACTTGTAAAGAGAAAATAGCTGTTTGTGCACAGATGGTAGATGCGATTTAATATTATCAGAGCAATTCATGTTATATTTATGAGTTGCTCCTGAGTGGCATTTTAGCGAGGAATGTTGAGGAAGGACACCTCTTAGAGAGGTCACATCTCATCCTTTAACATGTTCTTTAGGTGTTTAGCTCCTGGGCACTCAAATATTAGCAAGGCATTGTTTGTTTGAAATTTCAGCTATGTATTTCATTTCAGTGGTATAATTTTTGCAATATCTACTAGCATTACAAGTGGGAGGCAAAAACACTTGTCAGAAATTACTGAAGTTTATTGTTAACCTGTAAAAAATGAGTGAATGGAGCAAGGAGGAACTATTTTAATCACAATTTCTTCCTTTCTACTCTTGCTTTCCTTAAATTTTTATTGTGTACAACTTTATGTAAAGAGATGCTATTAGTTTGCTAAGGCTGCTATATAGTAAAGTACTGCAGATTAAGTGTCTCAAACGACAGAAGTGTATTTCCTCACAGTTCCGGAAGCCGGAAGTCTGAAACCAAGATGTCAGCAGCATTGGTTCCTCCTGAGGCAGTGAGGGGAAGATCTCTTACAGACCTCTCATCCTGGCTTAAAGACGGTCATCTTCTCCCTATGTCTCTTAACATCATCTTCCTTCTACAGAGGTCTCTGTCCCAGTTTCCCTTTTTATTATGACACCAGTCGTAATAAACAGCCACATTTTAACTACATTACCTCTGTAAAGACCCTATCCGAATAAGTTCACATTCTGAAGTACTAGGGGTTAGGACTGCAACATGTGAATTTTAGAAGGACATAATTCAACTCGTAATAAATGCTTATAATAAACCAAAAGTAACAACAAGGGAAACTTATGCTTAATTCTTAAGTGACTTTGTCAATAAATTTTGGTATCATGCTAACACAATTCTAATGTCCATTTATTTCAGTAAAGTTGCTTTAGTAATTTCTTTTACAGTAGATGTTACATTGGAGTAAAGATAACAGACAACGGCATCCTGCAATAATTTGGCTTACTTCTCTGTTACACGTATTCAGAACTCAGCCTGAAAACACCCCCAAGATTTTATGTCATGTGTGTTTATGCTAGTTATAAGGAAGATATTTAGTGTTATTTAACTTAGTAGAGATTTATCACACAGATAATGACCATTCCACTTTAATCTCTTGAAGACAAAAAATGAAAAGATGTATTTTCATTGTCTAAAAGGTCAGAAGATAATGGACATACATCCAATTACTAAGAACGAATGAATGAATAAATGGAGGTGAGGTGTAGGAGAGAGAAAGAGCTGGCAGGAGAAGGAGGCGGGCACTGCTGTGGGGCTGAGCCCTTTGTTTGGAAAGAACAAATTTTAATGATCCATTTGTCATGAAAAGCATTAACCACAAAAGGTTAAATGGAGTTCTTTTTGGTTAATTGCTTCTTTGGATCTTCTCAAACACTTATTTTCTTCACTTATTCATGTCCAAATGTAAATCTGTTAAGTATTGTCAGTGTATTTTCTTTTCCTTTTTTTTTTTTGAAGTGAATATAAAACACTTTGGATAGTCAGTTTTATTGAGGTTTTTGAGTGATTCACAGTAATTTAAATTCTTCTACTGAAATCTTGGATGTTGCTAAATTTCAGCCTGTAATTTTCTTCCTTTGCTAGATATTGAAGCATATTTTTATGACACCACACTACACTCATTGGAATTGTGAGCCTTTGTAAATTCATGCAGATCTGTCCCACTCTACAAAAGGATGCATTTTAAGCAGAGGAAATAGAATGCTAATTATGTAGTAGGTAAAAGAAGTGGGTTGTGGTGAGTTAGGAGGGTGACTTCACACAGTGCCAAAGCACATGGTTGTATGCAATGTTGGTGAAATCTAAAGTACATTTGCCCATCAAATTAAAATTTGTCAGCTTAAAAAACTACTATTTATATGAAATGGCTATTGAGAGGGATTTTTGTACATGCTGATTGCACATTTATTTGGAACTTCTAAAACTCTGTGTTTTAATGGCTGTTTAGTATTCCATTGTGTTAGCATCCTATAATTTATTTTGACAATCCCATTTTCATGTGATTCCCGGCATATTTTTAAATTTCCCACATAACTATGAAACTCCGGTGAGTTAAAAAAATCAAATGTAATCTAAAGTCTTCTGCCAAAATGGCCCTAGAAAACTCTTTCAATTTATTACAATAGTTCTTACTGTCTCTGAACACATTACATACAGTGTTGACTCTAATGATTTTAATATTTTTCAAAATAATATTTATTTTTGAATACTTGGGAAAACAGAAACACACATAGAAAAGTATTAAATTCAAGAGTAATCCCAATATCTAGAATAACGTGTTAACTTTTTTGTGTAGTGTCTAAGTTTGGCCACACATGTTCTCTCTCTCTCTCTGTCTCTCAATCTCTCTCTCTCTCTCTCTCTCTCTCTCTCTCTCTCTCTCTCTCTCTCTCTCTCTCTCTCTCTCTCTCTCTCTCACACACACACACACACACACACACACTTTTTCTCCCCTACCCTCTGGCCTCTCTCTGTTGTACATACAGATATATACATTAGAATCTACTTTCGTACAATTTTTTTATAACCATTTTCTCTTAATAACATACATTTTCTAAGTTACTATACAGTCTTTGAAAACATTACTTATAATTACTTAATTCTATCATATGGATAGACTTTATTGTATTCTATCATAGGGATATACATACCATAATTTATTTCACTAAACTGTTGTTGCAAGATATTTATTTTCTCTGTGTTTTCGTGCGTCTGATTAACCCATCTGTAACTTGTCATGAATTTTTTAGTTTAAACCATGCCTAAATGTTTTTTTCTTTCAGAGTCATTTTGCAATCACAATAACCTGAACCTTCTTACTCAAAAAATCATTGTTCTTGTCTCTTCAATCAGTGTGTCCTACTACATTCTCTCTTATATTTCATCAAAGGGTTACCCAAATGTTGAATTACGGTTCACATAACTAACTTTTGGTGTGGGAAGAACCTTGAGAATAGTGCTCTACCTATTACTGATACTTCAGAAACATTTAAGTTGATGTGTTTTGAGGGGAAAGCAAGCCCATATTATGATTTCAAACTATTTTTCATTCATGGTACTATGAAAAAAGTACCTTTCCTTAAAATACCAGAATTTTGCTACATTTTACTATATTAACGCATTTGAAAGTTGTGTTAATTTAGCCTGTGAGAGAGATTTTGGAGATTTTCAAGTCCAGCTCTTCAATATGCCCTAGAAAGGCTGAATTGTTCAAGTTTACCTGCACAGTCAGTGGCAGAAACAGGACTAGAACCCTGTTTTTGGCCTCCTTTTAATTATTTTTTTTGTTCAGGACAGGCCAACTCTGTTGCTAAGCTAAGATGGGTCTTGTTTGCAGAATTAATCTCTAGTGTGTCGATTATCTTTGGTCTTTGCACAACAACAGACAAATATTTGATTCTAACATCCACATTCTTAATTTTGGAGGAAAAATAAAACAGTATCTAAAAGAGAAAGTAAATGACTGCTACTGAAGAAATACCTCATTTGGTACATCGATATAACATTTGAACAGAGTATTACTTGTATTTAAAATTCAGTATATGTCATCCTTTGCTTTATCTTGGCAATTTTATTTTAAAAATAACGCATAGCCCTTCTCTTTCACTTATTTCAAAGCAAACAAACTATTGAAGCTGCCTGAGGAGATGACTGGTGTGTCCAAGGAAGGGGCCAGTGGGCCTGGGGCTGAGGGGGGTCCAGGGAGGTTGGGGATGAGAATAAGGCTGCCTTGGCCGACGTGGTCAGGGCTGGGAGGCAACTGCCAGGGTCGGGAGACTGGTTACATAGGCGGGTAAATGTATTCAGGACAACAGGGGCCAGGCTTTTCTCTGCTTGAGAGAAGAATTTCAAATATGGAAAGGAAGGCCTGGAATAAGCCTTATCAATGTGAACTTGTGGTATTTAATATCTATTTATATTTCTATCTGTGTATATCCAGGTCCAGATTTGTGTGTGTGTGTGTGTGTATGTATACATGTATGTGTATATATGTATATCATATTTCCTCGCTTTTATATTTTGGTTTCTAAATACCAATCTCCTCTAAAAGGAAGAACTCTTTGGGGAAATGTCTGATTCATGGCTGGGGCAAGGGAAATGCAAAATAAACCTGAAACATCTCTTATGCCGAAAGTAAAGTGCTCAGGAAATAATGAAGATATAACAAAAACACACAGGTGCCAGCTTTCAGGGGCTCTCCCTAGCCAGGTTTTGGATATTTATAAGATCAAAATAAAGTATACTATTAATGGATTATAACCCATTGAGTAAAATAGAACATGTGAGTCTATACTTATATAATTAGTTGACTAAATAAATAAATATTTTTCATCTTCTATCTTCTACTGATAATATCAAAATTGAAAAGTTTAAAAAAGCAATATATATGTTATTTTGAAACAAAGGCTGCAATGAGGACAAAAATAGCTAATAGAGTTCTGAATTTGTATCTGAGGGGCATGAAGTAGTAGTAGTAATAGCACTGTACTGCTTTATTTTGTTTTAATTTCTTTTGTTTTTATTTATTGTAAGCCTTGTGGAATGCATTGACTTTTGAAAACAATAGAGATACTTTTCATTTTGAAATAATTTCAAAGTTGGAGAAATGTTGCAAGAAAATCACAAAGAACCTAGATTTCCCAATTATTACCTTTTCACAACTTCTGATGTCTCTCTCTCTCTCTGTGTAAACTGAGAAAATTGGAGACATGACATTTTGTTGAAAACAAGGGTACTCTCCTACACGATCATCACAGTAGAAACAACAAAATCGGGGTAGTGACATTGACACAACACTGCATTCAGACCCTTTCACATTTCTCCAGTTGTCCCAATAGCATACTTCAGAGAGGAGAAAACGGAGGGTGTCCCCTTTTGGTACAGACTCCGATCCAAGAACACGTGCTGAGCTTGGCTGTTGTGTGCCTTTGCTGTTCCCCAGTCTGAGCAGGTCCTCACCTTCCTTTTCCATAACGGTATCAGCGTTTTTGAAGCTATTTGATAGGTAGTGTCTTCTCCCCTCATACATATATTTTTCTTTCTACCATGTTAATATAATTATATCACCATTTTTGGTTCAGTTCAGGATTCAGAACAACTTTTATTCACAGTCAAGCCATATGGTGAACTATTACATTTTCATTCTTATCCACCTTTCGTTTTCTTGAGAGTTCATCATTCATTTATTCATTCATTCTCTTTTTTTATCCCTTTCTTTTTCTCTCTCGCTTTCTCTTCCTATCGGCTTTCTTTGTACCAATTATGATTCATCTACAAACTCTAACACAGCAATTTTACTTCATTATGTTTAAACATATCAGGTATTCTGCCGGCCTCCCTCACTCTCTCCCTCCCTGCTTCCTTTGCTCACTCCCCTTTCTCCTTCTCTTCCCCTCTATCCCTTCTCCCTTTCCCTTTCTTATTCTTCTTTCCTGTTCATCTCCCTAGAGACTCTGTCTTCCTGGTTCAGTATGTGTGGGTTGTTCTCTAGGTCTGCTACAAAGCTGTCAATCTGGAATGTTCTTTCACTATCATCCAAGGAATTTCCTATAGTTCTTTTTTCTGTTGACTCTCCTGTTTTCAGATTCTGTTTCTTCTTTATTGGTATATGCCCTTGCTTTGGAAAAGTAAAGAAGCTTCTAAAAAATGGGTACATGAGAAGTCAGTTTTTGAAATCTTTCATATCTGAAATGGCTTTATTCTGTTCGTATACTTGAATGACAATTTGCCTGGCTAAATAGAATTCTAGGTAGAGATATTTTCCTCTAAAAATTTTAAAGTAGTATTTTATTGTTATTTAGTTTGCACTGTTCCCGTCAAGGAGTCTGAAGCTATTCTTACGCCTGAGATTCCTATTGTATTTTACCTGTCTATATTCTCTCTGGAAGCTTTTAGGAATTTTAAAATCTCTACTATTATGAACTGTCAGAGTGATTGTTGCTTGTAGGAGTACCACCCACCCACCACTGACCCATTCGTTTTGAGGAGGCCTGATAAGCCCTAACAACCTAGAAACACTTCAGTTCAAAAGACATTTTCTTTCTTCATTTTCTGAAATTCTTTTTATTCAGGTACTGTCTGGATCCTTTAATTTTAAAAAATACTTTATTCTTTTCTAACTATTATTCTTTTGGTTTAACTTTGTTCTTGAATTCTATCTTTTAAACTTTCTGTTGAGCTTTTACCCTACTATCATATTTAAATTTTCATAAGCCTCCTTTTTCACTGGTTTTGCTGCAGTTCTCAACTTTTTAACTATATTTAATACCTGTTTTCATTCATGAATTTGATGTCATTCTTATCTCTGACAATGTCATCTATTGTTTCAGCGTCCTGTCTCTATTCTGTTTGCTTTCTGAGTTTTATTTGTTTGTGAATCCTTTTTTCACATCAGAGGCTTTTCACATAGTCAGATGTCCTGTCGTTCCTACCCCAGGTAGTGAGAAGCTCAGCAGACATGCAGCGGGTGCTGCGGGGGCTTCCCTGTAGCACGATGATGCAGAGGCCTGGCTCATCGTTAAGGAGCTACCACTGTCAGTTTTTTCTGGGACCAGTCAACTGAGAGAGGAAAACTTCTACTCCCACTTCCCTTTTCCCCTTCCCCAAACTAGAGAAGAGGGCCAAAATCTTTCTTTTTGGATGTAGGTGTGTCCCTTTAGATGCGTGTTTTCCTAGGGCATCCCTCTCTCCTTCTATCTTGCCTGATGCCCTTGACACTCCAGAAAGCAAACTTATAGTTCTCCGCAAAACTGAGGAGGAAAAGTTGTCTGATAGCATGGGATAATGAGGGAATCTGAGGTACTAACGTTTTTTGCTATGTTAGCTTTTCGACCAGTCCTCCGGTTTGGGCTCCACCAGCACTCTGTGTCCACGGTTTCTGGTGCCTCTAATTCTCGAGTCTCTCTGGGATTGTCTGTCATAAATGTACCTTCTTCTTCCTAATTTATTATTCTTTCCTAGGTTTACTTTTCAGCTTTCTCTGCACTGTTATTTCAGTTACCGCTTGCCAATTAGAGTTCCAGTTTCCAAAAACTAAATTTTGCTTAGTCTCTTCTTTTTACCCTGAGGGTTCATGCTCTTTCCTGCCTTTTTGTCATTTTGTTTTTGTTTCTTTATTGTCATTTTAAAAGTAGGACTTTAAGAGAAAGCAGAGATAAAAATACATGTTTGACATACCATACTTAAGTAGGAGTCCAATGATCTTTTTTGTTCTTGAGATATTTCATTAATATTTGTGGTGTCTATGAGAAAGGATTTTAACAATTTTTTTCCATAAGTATTAATTTTTGAATTATATTCCTTAGGATGCCTCTCTGATGGACATGAATTCTTTCAGCCCTATGATGCCAACGTCCCCTTTATCAATGATAAACCAAGTCAAGTTTGAAGATGAGCCAGACTTGAAAGATCTCTTTATTACAGTTGATGAACCCGAAAGCCACGTTACTACAATCGAAACTTTCATTACTTATAGGATTATTACTAAGGTAAACACTTAATGAACATTTTCTTGGATGTTGTTGCCATCTTTGAACTTTTGGGAATGCTTCTTATTCACTGTAACTCTCCACTTTAGAGAGTCTTAGCTGAATTGACTTATTTTTCAAACATTTTGGGTAAAACATTACACCTTATATTCCTTTCACTTGTTCTATATCAAATGAGTGAAATTCTAGTTAACTTAAGTAACAGTCAGTCATGTTGGGGCGGTTGTGCTTCTTAAAATAGGTACATTTTAAGTTGT
The DNA here is from genome assembly GCA_004027375.1 of Macroglossus sobrinus. NCBI lineage: Eukaryota > Metazoa > Chordata > Mammalia > Chiroptera > Pteropodidae > Macroglossus > Macroglossus sobrinus. Next base: position 658,454 of record PVKZ01000095.1, on the reverse strand, counting down.
TAATTCAAAAAATATAAAGAAATACCTTTGGAAAATAAGAGCCTCGATTTGCTAATAAAACAACTCGTTAAAAACATGATGTAATATTTGTATTAATATTTCTTCTGAAGATTCCAAAAAATAATTTTATTTATTTTCCAAAGAAGAACAAGTGGCCTGTTCATTTTCTATAAGAGATACTGTTGGTTGCTCGGTTACTTGTGGGGCAGAGTAGATCTAGAATCTGAGCCTCCTTAATCCCAAGACAAAGCTCTGCCAAAGACTTTACCTCTGACAAAATAAAACAACCAAATAGTACAACCATTTTAAAAAAGTGCTTTATCTACAGGCTTTAAGAATTCTATTTATAAATTTTAACATTCTGTTTATGAATCCTCACCCTGCAGCTCTTTTGTAGCTGATAGGGTTTGGGATCATCTTCCTGTAGTCATTTCTTCCAATGAAGCTTCATTACATTTCATAACAATGCATATATCTGATCTCTTCACTCAGAATACTAAAATCCTTCATCAGTACTCCCTTTCCGACAGAAAAAGTGCAAACTTTTTAGTATGACAAGTTCTCAATCTGGTGCCAACCTACCATGTAAGACTCACTCTCCACTTTTAATACCCTGCTCTCCACTCATGTAGAACTACTTATGTTGTCTGAATGTTCTAGAGTATTACTTTCTCTCCTGACTTTGCATATGCTTTTCCTCCTGTCTGGTATGTCCTTCCATCTCTTAAACAGAAGAACGACTGTTTATCTTTCAAGACATAAGTCAAAATGATGCCTGCCCTCCCATTTTTGCAGGCTGAAAATTCCCTTTCTTCTGTTTCCTCATACTGTGCTAACTGAACTCGTAAAGAATGTAAAATATTAGAGTCCGTGTAGCAAGGCAATTAAAAGCCTATATTTAATCCTTCTAAGCCTCAGGTTTTTTAAATCTATAAAACTGAAACAGTAATAGAGCCTGGTTCTGTAGAGTTGCTGTGAGAATTGTCTTAGGACAGTTAATCAATGCAAAACACTTAGCAAAGTACCTGACACATAGTGATCAGTAATTGCCACCCACCCACACGTGAGTAGATAACTATGTGCTTATTTGTGTATAATCCCAACGAATATATGAGCTTCTCAAGAAAGGTAATTGTATCTTAAGTTTTCTATAATTCCAAACACAGTCCTTAGAATAAAGTAAGTAAGCAATTTAACTTTTTGGTGAATGAGTGAAGAAATTTATAGTACATAGCCATATCAAGAGGCTATAGAGCAAGACAGCATGGATTTAAATTATTACTCCCCCTCTTCGTTGCTGTGTCTTAGACAATTTAATTAACCTCTCTATGCTTAGTTTCCTTGTTTGTAAATAAGATAACAGTAATAACCTTCTAGGGTCTTTGTGAATATATAATGTGTTAATGCAGACAGACTGCTAAGAATAGAGCCAGATTCCTCCTGTTACTGCTGTTAGAATCATCCGTTGTCATCATCCTTCCTAGCAAAGAATTTGTGAAACTGAAATATTTTCTCACCTGTCTTTCTCAGAAAGACACTCTTTATAAGCAACCCATGGGCTTCATTCTAATCATAGACATGCATTCTTATGAGTTCTCCATTTTTTCATCATACTTTAATTGTACTGCTCTTGTAGTAGTAATACTGATAATATCACAGTGTGTTAAACTCACATTTATTGTGTGACTACTTTGTACCATGCCATGTTCTGCCACTTTATACTTAGGAGCTCATTTAAAGCTCACAACAGTCCCAAGATCAAGATGCTATGATTTGTCCCCATTCTGGGAGCGAGGACACTGAAACTCAATATAATTGCCAAAGGTTACACAACATAATGATTAACTGAGCTGGGATTTAAATCTGGACAGTTCATTTTACTTTTATGCTACATATATTTTGTTAAATTTGTGTGCATTTTTATATGATTATGGCAAACTGTCTTTCAGTTTAGCTGTTATGCACTAAGTCCTTTGTTCTACTTCCAGTTGCTTTTACTACATCCTAGTATGTGGACTATATCTATATATGCTAGAATATGCATTACAGATACAAGTATATAAACATCTAGTAGATATAAATTATGATAGCAAACATAGTATTTCTTTTGTTATTGACTTATTCATTTACTCACATATTTAACAAAGTTTTGAGTGCCAATTATGTTCAAGGTACTATGCTTGTATACTGAGACTACATCAGCAACTCAAACAGTCATATCCTCTACCTTCATGGGTTTTCACTCTAGGTTGGTTTATGGATATTAAACAATTATTTGCTTAATTATTTAATTATAGTTATAAATGCTATGACAGAAAAATATAGGATTTTTTTGAGCCTGGGGTACCCCATTTAATTTGGAGGTTCAGAAGTAGCTTCTTTGGGTAGGTTCTAGTTTTGTACAAATGAATGGATGCTAAAGCTATAAGGATAAATGCACATAAAAGTGCATAGACACGTACTTAGGAATACTTATAATGACCTGGCCATAAGTAATTGTATCAGAAAGCCCAGTATCTGTTCCTGGCATCTATTCCCCTTATGGGAAGTTACCCTTCATTCTCCAGGTTAGAATATCTGAGGTGACTGCTCTAAAGAAGAACTTTCTCTTTTGGAGACCTGAGGTGTGCCTTCCCTAGTACACACAGAAGTAAGAACTAAGATTCGATGCGGGTCTCTCCTTTTCTATCCTCATTATGAAGGCAAACTCATAAATGTATGCCAGTGTGCAGGTATGCATTAAAATACATTCTCGATTCTAAGATTAATTTTCCCTCAGAAATAGTTTTCTAAATCCTCAGAGCTAAGTGAACTGTTTGCCCTTGATCAAAGGTCAGTGTTTGTTGAACAAATGCATTTTGGGGTGTAGATCACATGAGTCCATTGGTCCTAAACTTCAAATGACCAAGTTTTCACAGTCAGAGATGAAAAATTAAACACCATTTACAATATAGCTTCCATGGAAAAGTTTATTCTAAATTAGAAGCATTATTTATGCTGTGAATCAGCGTTTTAGAACACACATTCTTATGGGATAGAGATCTGTCATCAAATCCTGTTATTCCTACAGGTTGGAAACGTTTATCTGTCTTCTAATGACCAAACTTGGCCACTTTATATGGGACACAGGTTCCATCCCTGTAGGGAAATTAGTTTCGATCCAAACCCAGCTGATAATACCTGTTTTCCTTGTCACATTCATATACATATTCATATATACATATGTGGATCATAACCCTTTTAGAGTAGAATAAAGTCGTACAATAGAAAGAAAGAAAACACTGTCCTTGAGACTTGCACTTATCCTCTGTTATTGCAGTATCTTAGAGAACCCTTTAGGGTCCATGACAAACTGATGAGGACAGAATCAACTGTTATTTGACTTGATTTAATATCTTCTTCTTGCTAGAATTTATATCAAATTGTTTTATATTTACTTAAAGTGTTGGAATTCTTGAGGACATCCAAATCTCAGTCTTATTTTAACTGCCCAGTTTTAAGTGTTTTTATTGTGAGTTTTGCCAGTTTTTTCCCCTGGAAATTGATAGTGAACCTGTACATATGTGCCTGGTACAAGGAGGTGTTCAATAAATATTTTTTAATGTGTGACTCTAAACCATGTTTTGTGTGCATATGCATGTATGTGAGTGTATATTTGCATATATATGTACACACATCAACCATATATAAATTCTTATACTATTTCTACTAGATTTAGTTTTTCTTTTTTTACCATTTCTATAACATGTATCATTTTGCATAATATTTAAGATTTTGTAGTGTTTGTGAACATTTAGTTCTTTAGACAGGTGCATCTCACTTACCTCAGCTTTTTCTCACTGAAAAGGGAATGGTTTACTAAGGTACATTGTATGATGCTCTAAACATTCACTTCAAAAGAATAAACCTTGGAAAGTACAGCTAATGTCAGCCTTATTTCATGACAATTACGATAGCATTTTATGACTCGAACTGCTTAATTGTACAATTGTGTTTGGGTGATTGATATTTCTGGCGAGTGTGAAATATGTATGTAATGTATTATTCCATCTATACTCCTCCAGGAAATCCTCAACCTTAATATCACTGTGTATAATTTTTAATATGTAAAATTCAGTTAAATAAGATATTGGTGGAAGTGACTATTTTCTTATGAGAGGTGCTTATGCATTAATCTATTTTTGTATTTGGCTTAGGATTCAGGCAATAGAAGTAAGGTTGGTATTGTACCCACGTTCTTGTCATATGTGTTGGCATAGATTTTTTGGATTGTTAAAAGATATTTCATGTATTTGCTTAATTTTTAGGAGTTAAGGTATATAATTCAAAATAAAATTCCTTGAGGGTGACATAAAGATTTTCTTTTCACATTAAATCTCCATTAATAACACTTTTAAAAATAGCAGTACAATCATTTTGTAAAATGTTATAATTTTCATATACCAGAAGCAAATTTTAGTAAAGCAATTCATTTGAGTAAATTTTAGGAAAACATTTTTCTCAGATATGTTCAGGTTATTTTCCAAATTGCAATAATAATAGGACTTTCCTTAAATTCTGAATTCTGATCATTTTGAAAAAAAATATATATTTGAAACCTAAATTCAGAACACACTTTCTCGTTAGCAAGAAAGTGATGCCAAAGATAATAGTAGTTAAAATCTTGTAGAAGGCAGATGGTAGCTCTAAGACAGATTTTTCAGTGAGGGTTTTAAATTTGAGCATGATGTTTGCTTTCTTTCTGGAAATACTGGAAAGTTTGCTTTGTTTCATCTGCTACATGAATTGATGACTGCAAAAAAAAAAAAGTACAGGCTGACAAACACTGAATAATTAGAATTTGTTAATGTTTCTTAGAGACCATTTAATTTAGAATGTCGAAAATAACATTAAGCAAATGTCTTCTGTCTTCTATTGCATGTGCTGTTATTTTTTCCTACTTTCTTTAGACATCTCGTGGGGAATTTGACTCCAGTGACTTTGAAGTTAGGAGACGTTATCAAGATTTCCTTTGGTTAAAAGGAAAACTTGAAGAAGCACACCCCACTCTCATTATTCCAGTAAGTTTACTTTTTTTTTTTTTTTCATAGAATAGCTGCCATTTTATCTTGTGAATCATTAGAATGCCTAAGACCAAATGTCAGACCTTTATATTCGGTGTAATTCATTTATCCTAGAAACATTTGTTTTTAACCTTTTTAATGTATGTACAAACTTGTTTTTTTAACTACTGTAATGTGTTGAAATTTTGCTATTTTTGGTTTTAGCATTGTGAATTTTAAACAATTATTTCGATAAGAAATAATTACATGTTCAGATAGTCTTCCAAAAAAGAAGAGTGTAGCATTTCTTATAATCCTGTGCCACGTAATTCTGATACTGTTTTAAATTTTTTTTTTTTGTTTGCCTCAGCCATTGCCAGAGAAGTTTATAGTGAGAGGAATGGTGGAACGCTTTAACGATGACTTCATCGAGACACGCAGGAAGGCATTGCAGAAGTTTCTGAACCGAATTGCTGATCATCCAACTTTAACATTTAATGAAGACTTCAAAATTTTTCTTACTGCACAAGCTTGGGTAAAGAATTTTTATTTTTACTCACATAATCCTTTCATGTCTATATGTATAGCAGGTTGTACACTTCCTCTTCTTTACCTTTCTAAATCAGGCAGCGGTGTCCTTGTATCAAGATGGATATTTATACATTGGAGAGAGAGATTTGACCCTGTATCAAATCTCCATATAAATATTACAAGAATCTTGTATCTTTCTCATGATTACATACTCATTCCTCTTAATAGCTGATTTTTTTTTTTTAATGTCAGAATACTCCTTGAATACACAGCCCATAGTGAGCATATACAAATATATTTCTTTTACTGACACTATTTTGAGTAGTCATGGATTTTTAAGTTAGGGCTTTTCAAGTTAGGATAAAAGTCTTTATTAAGTGGATAGGTAGATGGATGGTTGAATTGTTGATGGATAGCTGGATAGACAATACAAAATCCTTACTTTTCCTTTAATTACCTACTTGAGAGAGCTCTAATTTTTAATTCAGAAACCTTATATGTTTTTTTCTTTTTCTTTTTTTGTCTTGTGAAGATGTAGCTCATCAAGAAAGATAATGGACAGAGCAGTCTTTATTAAACAGTTACTGATTAATGTTGAATTTTATCTCCCTCAGTTTCTGCCAAAATGATAGAAGCTAAAAAATGGGTCATCTTAATCTTGACTGACAGACCTACTATCTGGAAGCCCATTGTGACTTATGTGAAATGAATTTGTGGCCTGACTTCAGAACCTTAGAAACTGTTAGAAAGAATCTCTGTAGTCAACAGTTGCAGGAACAGCTTGCCAGTTGTGGCTTGTTCTGTTTCTGATAATGTTTACTCCATCAAATGATGCTGTAGCACTCCTGGATAGATGTGTTGCCTGGTCGAGCAGGGCTTATGTTATTATTTCCAAATTGATACTGATTTGGAAATAAACAAATTATGTGTGTGTGTGTGTGTGTGTGTGTGTGTGTGTGTGTGTCTGTGTGTATGTGTGTGTGTGTGTGTACATACATATATGTGTAATTTTGTATAAGATATTCAGAAAAAAACTGGAGAAAGATGATATGTTATTTAATATTTGGATAGATAATATGCAATAATATTTTTATCTGCAATTTAATAATTTTGTTTTATATAGAGATTTTGTTTTCTTGTTTATTACTCTTCAACTTTTATCTGATCCCAAACCTATGCTCCCACAAGTGCTACAGCCATCATCAGAAGCCCTTGTCCTCCTTCTTGGTATTCTTTTTTAATATGCCATACTTCTGAAAGGATATTTCTGTGGTAGTGTATCTTTTTAAAATATTTTTTTCTATTTTTCAACTCTGTAGCTATCCCTTCTAGGTTGACTATGAAACAGCTAGTTACGTATCTTATTAAAAATCTTTCTCTATAGCCACCCAGCCAGTGGGGGATAATGCCACAGTTTACCCATTTCGGTTGGTTGAGGAGCTGTGGTCAGGGGCATCTATTTGCAAACTATCCTCATGACCTTAGGAAGACAGAGCCGGCTAGTGCTTAGCCGTGCATCTTCTGGAGTCAGATTGCCACGGCTCAGGTCCTGGTCCACCACTTAATTGCTCTCGGACCTTGAGAAGCTCCTTAGCCTTCCTGTGCCTCTATTTGCTTCTATAATATGAGGTTAATAGCAGAACCTACCTCATACTGTTATTGTGATTATGTATATAAAAATGAGAGGATGGTGCCTAGAACATATTAAGCTCTCAGTACATGTTTGCTCTCATTAAAACTAAAGAATTTATCTTTTTTTTTTTTCCCAAGGAGTAGTTTATACCCTAAGAAATCTCTCAGTCATTTTTTTCCATTAAGTTCCTAACATAAAATGTAGATGGCAGCTTCTGTCGCCCTATCTTCTTCAGTATCCTCCTAAGCATGTTTATATCTATAAACCTTGCTCTTCTAAAGATCCATGGTCTGCAGAAACATGGATACATGTTATACATGAGTACTTTGAAAAGGAATATTATCGGGGAGACTGAGACTGAGAAAGACTATACCCTAATAAAACTCATCTACTTTAAGTTAACATGAAAAAAAATCCATGAAACATTTTTATCTTCATTTTATCCTTCTAATTAGGTTTCTTTTTTTTTTTGTTGGGTCTTAGAATGTTGTTTGCTTGACCACAAATATTTCTTTTTGTTGTTGTTTCTAGGAACTCTCTTCTCACAAGAAACAGGGGCCCGGATTACTCAGCAAGATGGGGCAGACAGTCAGAGCTGTTGCACTGTCAATGAGAGGAGTTAAAAGCCGCCCGCAGCAGTTCATGGAGATGAATGACTTTATTGAAATATTTAGCCAGAAAATAAATTTGATAGATAAAATATCTCAGAGAATTTACAAGGAAGAAAGGGGTATGTAGACTGAAATGTGATTTTAAAGTTGTTTTATTTCTGGTGGATCTTCACTTTTGCTAGTGTAGTAAGACCTTAAGTTAACTTTTTTTTTGGCAAGGGACATTCTTTTTTAGGATTTCTGTCTCTTCCTTTACACTGCCCATCTGTTCTTGCATGTCGTTTACTTTATCTATTAGTGCGCTTAGCATATTAGTCATAGTTGCTTTAAATTTCTGGTCTGCCAATTCCAGCATTCCTGCCATGTCTGGTTCTGAGACTTGCCCTGTCCCTTTCGATTGGGTTTTTTTGCCTGTTAGTAAGCCTTGCAATTTTTTCTTGATAACCAGACGCATGTACTGAGCAAAAGGAATTGTGTACATAGGCCTTTAGTAATGTGGTGTAAGGTGTGTGGAGAGGGGAAATATTCTGTACTCCTGTAATTAGGTTTCAGTCTTGCAGTGAGTCTGTGCCTCTGGACAGTGAACTTCGCAAAAGTTTCTCGGCAACTCACCCCTGTCACCTGCCCCTCCTTTGGGACAGGATGGCCAGAGTGGGCTGGATTTGGATATTTCCTTCCTCCTGGTCGGGTAGGCTCTAATAATACCCCCAACAGATTAGGCTGGTTGACTGGTTTCCCCCTGTTAAGAAGAATGGAGTGCTCTGGTTATTTCAAAATGGTTCATTTTCCCTTTGTCTGCTGTGGGAACCTAGTCAAGCCCCTGGGGGTAAATCTCACAATCTTGCGGGGGTTCCCATGACTGGGTCCCCCTGGAGTTTTACCTCATAGATGTGTCTACACTGAGCCTTCCGCAGGTTATCAGTTACAACTTCAGTCTCCCTACCCCAGCACTGTCCCAGACGTGGCTTCTGCTCTTGAGTCTGTGCTCTAGTAAAGGCACAGTTCCTTGTATTTGTCTGTCTGTCTTTCCAGTCTTGGGGGCAGTCGTTTGTCCTATGTCCTCTTCTCTCTTCCAATTCCCAGAAAAGCCGTTGATTTTTCAGTCCATTCAGCATTTTCCTTGCTGTTGGGACGGAGTAGTGACTTCCAAACTTATGTGAAAGATCCTTAACATTAAGTTAGAATTTTAGCTTTAAAATGTGGCTTATGCCCAGATGTATTGTGAAAATTTCTGATTCTTAATGATTCTGAAGCTAACCATGCCCAGTCCCCATTTGTTCTAATCAATCACTACCCATTCTCTTTCCCATTTACAAATAATAGTGGTAAAGTAAGCTCTGAGCTGAAGATGTTGGATGTAGTTGCACTAAGTTGATCTCAAATGTTCAACACAGACCATAGCTTAAAAATTAAAATGACGTTTTAGGAAATAGGGTTTCCACATTTTCTAGTGACTTTGGGAGAAACAAGTATTCGATATTATCGACATTAGGCCTGTCTAAGCATGACAGAGGGATTTATGTATTGAAAAACAGGTCTCTTTCCTTATTTTTCTAGCACCATTTTCTTTTTTCTTTAACTTCTTTCCTTTTTTTTTTTTTTTTTTTTTTTAGTTTACAAGTTCAACTTTTTTCCATGGTAGCTTTTTTCTAATTCCATGACTTTTTGCTAATTTTCTAATTATATTTACCTATATTAAACATAGATGGCTAAGTCAGAAAATGTATTTCCTGATATAAATTGGTTTTAGAAATGAACTCCTTACAGTCTGTATATTGATGGTTTATTTTATTTTATTTGTCAGTGTTCCCCGTTAAACTGTAAGTTTAATGTAATGTAAAGCCCGCTATCTAAGCTGTATAGGTATTTTATTCATATCTGAATCAAAGAATTTGATTACCATAACTAATGAGTTATCTTTTATATTTTTATTCATTTTTTTCTTTGATTTTGTCTTTGGTGGGGGGCGGGGGGTGGTTCCCAGTTTATTTGGCAAGTTTATATTGAGCACATGTGCTGCTTTTCTGTGCTGGAGATTAGAGAAGGAATAGGATGGTGCCTGTCCTTGAGCTCTTAGCCTGGTGGGGGGAACATATTAACAAACAAACTACAGTGCACCTCATTATGTGTTTGCATACAAATGTGATTTGAGTGCTACATAAGCACAGTTTAGAATTTTAGGGAAGCTCTATATTTTATTATTGATAAATATTGCGCAGGTTAAATGGCACACGTCAATATATACAAAAATCGAGACAAGAAATAAAGGAGAACATTTTCTTTTCTAGAAATAATAGTTTAGTATGGCCATTTATTTAAAATACAAGATTAGGAGGGTACAATTTAGAAGGGCCATAGTGGTTATTAAACCTATTACCTTCATTAGTGACAACTAATAGTTCCATAGTTTTCGTTTTTTAAATATTTTTTCTATTTTCTTAGTCATATAGACTTTTGAAATTTTAGAGCAGTATGACATCACAGCTTACCCTGCTGAGTAGTAAGATGATTAAATATAGAGAATTTAGTTTTATTCATGTAAATATTAGACAAAAAAATGCTCACTGCTTATATATTCTCTACCATAAAAAAACAAGTATCTATTTTTGAAAGTTGATAATATGAATGCAAAAGTGTTTAGATTTTAAAATGAAATCCAATTTTTGAGTAAATGGCCTACATTGACTAGTCTTTTGTTATTCATTTATTCTTTCACTGATGTGAAAATATTTATTGAACACATTATGGTTCAGCCTTTGAGATTAAAAAAAATAAGACTCAGCTCCTGTTTTAAGGAGCATATGGCCTAGGAGTATGTCAGTTATGCTAGCGATCATACTAGGGTGGGATAATAGAAGTGTAAAATTATAATAGGCTTTAACAGAAGTATAAAATTATGATAGGCTCACTGAGGACAAAGCATCTAAAAATCCTTTGGAACAGAATTAGAAGAGATTTATTTACACTGCTATTTAAAGGATTAGAAATGATAGAGGGTAAGGCAGAGGGATATGTGCAATGTTTGAATTAGATATTAATGAATGAGCAATTATTTTGGCTTAAATTAAAATATCTTTGGAAGAGACTCTCAAGAGTTAGATCTGGAGAGACAAGGCAGGGACTGATCATCAAGGACTTTCTAATATAGTTACAAAGCGTCAATGTTTATGTATTGTGACAAAAATGGAAAGAGAGAGAATAGTAAAAAAGTCCTTTGCAGTAGTGCAAGTTAGAGATGCTGATGACAGTGGAAGTGAGGGTATATAGAAAGGTAGGATAGTTAGGTAGATAGGTAGGTAAATAAATACATGAATGGATGAGTGAGAGGGGAGAAGGAAGTAGAGAAAGGATAGTAAAGATTAAGAAATATTGGAATTGGTGATTGACTGTCTCTGTGCAGGTATGAGTCTAGGATATACCCCAGACTTTTTGTTTAGATTATTGGAAGCAATTACCATTACCTAGGATAAGTCATCAGGAGAAGTAGAGAAAGAAGACACATTTGTTTACATCATGTTACCTGTGAGACACTCAGATGTAGTATGTTTGGTAGGTAGAAGTCCATGATAGACATTTTCCAAGCCAGGACACTTTTGAGAATGAAAGAAGTTGCTATTATTGATTACATCTGGACAGTAGTCATTCAAGGACTAACCTGAGCAGAATGGGACAACTGGTTAATTTAATGAGAGGTGATATCTAATTTCTTATGGTTGTGTATAAGAACATGTGCAGAACAATTAGAAATATGTTTTATTCTGTCTATAAACAGGGATTTTAAAAACATCTATAAATTATTTCTTTTTTAGACTATTTTGATGAAATGAAAGAATATGGCTCGATTCATATTCTGTGGTCAGCATCAGAAGAAGATCTGGCTGATACTCTGAGTGGTGTTGCCAGCTGCATAGACACCTGCTGTAAGGCCACTGAAAAACGGATGTCTGGACTCTCAGAGGCCCTGCTTCCTGTCATACATGAGTATGTGCTGTATAGTGAAATACTGATGGTAAGAACACCTAACTGCGCTTTTAACTTAGTCCCTAACCTGATTAATAAGCTTTATAAATTGAGTTTTCTCTTTGTTTTTCACCACTCTCCTCCTATCTTAGCAGGATGCTTTGCATGTAGATGCTCAATGAATGTTTGTTCACTGCACCATGACTTGATGAGCGGAAGAATACATTAATGAAAGACAGAAATATTTAACATTAACAACAGCAATTTATAAGATTATACATAGTTCCGAAGCATCCTCAGCCAAGATTTGCATAGGAAATATGATTACTTTTTCAACCTTTTAAATTTTTGTTTTAAAATTTTTAGTGCTTTAGAAATTTCATGGAAGAGTTGCTTTCCGCTTCTAGGTAGTACATTTGATCCACCATTATATTTAGTATCATTGTGTAGAAAATCCTTGAGTAGGACCTTGCTGTTTGTTCTGCCTCTGGATGCTTCTAAAAAGAAATCCTTTGAAATAAAAAGGTTTCCTTTCACTATTTGAAAAGGCTTTTATTCTTCTAATATCATAGTTTTGCATTTAAACTCTCCAGTTCAAGTTAAAGTTTCCAGATATTTGGGGTTTAGCAATGCTATCTGCAAAGCTAATGTTCTTCATCCGGTGTTATCCTCTGCTCACAGGACCTTGCACAGCCAGTCTGGTACCCTCAGGTTTCATTGTTTCAGGGTGGCGGTGGGGAGGGACTCAGCTTACATTCAGATATACCCCATTTCATCTGCCATTTATAATTGGAGCCATGTCTGGTTTCAGTTTTCATGTACTCCAAATTTGGGAGGATTGGGTTTTTTTTTTTTAATTTTGTTTCTGTCTTGGTAAGAAAATCTCTCTTAGCCTTTCAGCATAAGATCTGCTTCTTTTGTGTTTATCATATTTAGGTTTTCCTTTCACAGTCATTGCATACTTTGTGGATATTTCAGGTTTCTGCTGCTACCTGACTTTTTTGGGGTCCTCTACAAACACACCTTTCTCGCTTCCCAAAGGTCTCTAATGCTTCACTGATGAGAAGTCGCCTTCTTTTCCTCATCAGGTTCTTTGGCTGTATTCCATTGTTTTGCTTCGTTATTGATTTCCTCTCTGTGTCTCTGTTCAAAAGATTTGATTTGTATCATTAAAAATAGTATATTTTTTCCCTTAGTAGATGTGTTTTCCTCTATATTATGTCAAGATGGAAGTTATGCAATTTAAATCATGTATCATTAAAGGTGTGGAAAATTATAATAACAGCTAGAAAGAATTATTTTTAGGTCCTTATTTTATTGTATTATTTTGTAGACTCCTAGGGTATAATCAGTAGCATTTTATTTTACAGTTCTGGTTCTGTTTTATATTGGAATGTTTCCTTTAATGTGAGCTAAAACAATAAAAAGTATATGCCTCGACAAAATGATTACATTCCTGTAATTTTTACTCGTTGTCTTCTGAAGCAAACTCTTACCTAAAATATTTTTACCTGTATGAAGCATGGTAGTTCATATTTATGGAAACAGACCTTACATAAATGGGACAAAATTATAGTGTGTGTCATTTGGACTGGAGAAAGGAAGGGGTTCCTAACATCAGTGGCAATAAAACATTGCAGTAAATATAAATGAATTTGTGATAATTAGTTGAATTTTCTATTTATTTCTTTGAAAATGAGAGAAATGTTAATCTCTTTTGAATGTTTTGCGAGTAGTTCCACTGGCACAAAACTAGACTGGGTATTTTTTGAGATGCCTTTAATCCTTAAGGCTTCTCAGTTCTCACTCAGATACTACAGAGCCATCTTACGTGGCCTCCATGTAACTAATTTGTGTCGAGGTTCTTCCCTTGCTCTGAAGACATCCAGAAGACTTGTATCTCTTAAGGCCCTTCTCTTGTATCTGTACTTCCACTCTCCCTGCTTGAATTGTGTGTTTACTCAGAGTTAGTTTTATTTTTTCCTTAGCCTGTTTAGGCCACTTGTGTTCATTATTACAATTTCATTATTCAGTTAATACTGTGAAAACCAGTGAAAGGTGAATACAGATAAAAAGAGTCCTTGTCCATGAAGCCTACGTAGAATATCTCCGAGGAAAAGCGAGTCACCAAGGGAGTCACGTTGTAAAAGAGTAGCGTACGTTATAAAAGGTATAGATGAATTCTGCACTCAGGTTCCTTCACAAGGGTATGTTAAATTTAATGACACTAAAGCTTAAAATCATGGTTATTCAAGAAAACGAGATGGAACTCCTATCAGTCAGAGAGGAGACCATGATTTCTCATCAAAAGCTTGGCTAATTGATTAATAGGTATATATTTTAAGCTAAAAGAAAATTTTAAGTTGTGAACACACACTTAAATATTGATTCTCCACTGTACTTGACTGATTAACTGTAACTTTGGAGTCAGATATTGATTATATTTTCAGGTGTGTGGCCCATGGGACCTCTTAACTGCAATCGGGTTATGCCATAGCATATGTGTTCAGTGCCCTCACTGATATTTTACTTGTTTTGTTCTTTTCTCTTTTTGAAATATTGTATATGCTTAGAGTGCTCCATCAAAAGTGGTACATAAAATACTTAAACCAGTAAGATGTTCATTGGGAAAACTAATACTAAAGGATTTATGAAAAAAAATTAAATACTTGCTTTCAGTGTAGCTTTTAGAGATTAAAATAAAAATTTTTAAAGTCATTATATTCCCAAATGAATGACAGCTTAGGTAAGAGATGCTATTTATATTTTGAAAAGTATATTTTTGTTATACGAAGATTATTACATCCTCGTGTTTTAATACAAAGGGCGTTATGAAAAGAAGAGACCAAATACAAGCAGAACTGGATTCCAAAGTCGAAGCATTGACCTATAAAAAGGCAGATGCTGATCTGGTAAGTTTTTAAGTTTCTCCATATAATCATATAGAATTTTTAATATAAAATTTTTATTAGCAATATAGAGCTCCTTATATGCTTGTTTTGAAACATTCAACAAAGGACACTGTAATTTTTCCCTCAGTGTCTGTTATACATTGGGTGCCCGGTGAGTGTGCAGGCTTAACAATGATGCTTTTCTTCCTTTCTGTCTGTTATAGTGAACGAAATAAGAGGTTAGGTTTTTTCTTTTTTTTAATTAGAGTGTTTGAAGAAGGTATGAAAACTGACACTGTTCTAGAAAGTAAGTACTCAGTATATAAATTCACTTTCTATCTAGTTTTTATAAGATACTTATACAAAATAAGTTGATGACCCTATACGTATTTTTTCTAGTTATTGTAAAAACCTTTACAAGAAGAGATACCTTTGTTTTCAAGTTTAATCATTTTCTGAAAATACTTTTTTTTCATGGAAATTTTCAAACATAAAAATCGGTCCACTTATGTAATGAACTCATATACCCATCACTGGGCTTCATTAATTTCCAACATTCTACCCAACTTTTTCAGTTTTTTTTCTCACTTTTTTGTCTGAGGGACAAAATTAAAGGGACACAATTTTGTTCTAGACATTATATTATAATTCCAAACATGATATTATCACCCACAATATTTTAGTATTTATATTTTATTGCCTTTGCATAATTTCAGAGTAATACTATCAGATTGGAATTAATACTCTCACTTTAAAATGGAGGCAAAGGTTTGGAGGTGGAGTAAATTGGCCAAGTTTATATAGTTCATGAAACAGAAGTAGGATTGGGGGGAAACCATGCTGTCTCTCAGAGAGCAAATATAAAATGGGAAAAATTACCTACTACTTTGGTTAATTTCTGTTGAGTCGCTATGAAAGAGACTTGCTTAATCCTTTTTTTTTTTTTAATTTAAGGGTTTAGAATAGTATTGAGTATAGTCGTGACAGGTGAGGAGGGGAGTCCCTGAAACAACCCCCCTATTAATTTGTAGAACTGTAGCCGCATCTGAACCTCACGTGCTCACCTGGAACTCAGCCTGCCTCCTCCCTGCTTTTATTTTCTCCCTACTTTTAATTGTTTTCTAACATAAGATATGATTTCCTTACTGGCTTTCTTTATATCATCATTCTTTCTCTCTTTGTCTATAATCAAATGACCTTAAGAGAAGGAAATTTTTCTTTCCCGAAGTATCTCAGCCCCTACAACAGTACCTGGTACATGGCAGCTACTCAGTAAATATTTTGTGAATGAATGAATGAATGAAAATTGCAGTGACTGTTGTGATTCATAAAAATATAGTGAAGGCTTGAAGAAAGAAGTCTATAAAATCAGACTTTGTGCAGAACATTGAGACTTCACTAAAAAGTGACTGTGAATTATCCTCATCTTTCTTGACAGTATTTGTCTAATTCAAGTTCATTCTCCTGAGTGAGCTACTGTAGACAGAACTGGAGACTGGAATCTGTGAGAGAGGATAACAGAAAATGCAGAAGCAGTGTAACTAATGCTTGAGGAGAAAATCATCTTTGCTTTTACTGCAAGATGAGAATAGAGGAAACTCAAGATTAACCTTTTGCATTCAGTAAGGTGTGTGTGTGTGTGTGTGTGTGTGTGTTTAAAGAGTCAACTGGAAAGAACAAAAAAGGATGGGTATATACACAAAAGTTGTATCTTTTGAACTGTAGAATTTTTCTATTTGTTAAATAATTTTAAAGATATTGAAATTAGGAATTAGATCAAATTTTGCCCTTGACTAAATGCTAGAAAAAGTAAATTATTTTAAAGTTTCAGGAGAATAATCAAGTGGCTTAAAAACCAAGCATCTGTTTAGAATGGCTTATATTCATATTTTAAATGGAAAGGAAGAGTAGTTGGGATTATTCCAGCCACAAAAACACAGGAAAAAATAGCTGGGCCCCAAATATGGCTAGGCTTTCCCAACTCAACTAAAAAAACCCACATTTTCTTTCAAATTTGACTTGCAAATATTTTGTCTTTTGCTCTGTAAAAATTTCCTTGATATCTCATTATAACCTAATGATCCATCTGTATTCATGATTCTGTTTTATCTGTGTAAAGTCCACTAGAAAGTATTTTTTACCTAGTTAGCAGCTATGTTCTGATACTGGAGAAATTGAAAACTTCAATGATCTGCATTATATTCTGTAAGAAACTTTTAATTCATTAAGATATGAAACAGACACTTTGTTAACAGAGACATTGTTTGGACATCCCATCCAAACAGCTCTTTCCTAAAAAGTAATGATTTGTGAATGGTACCATTTACATTTTCAAGTGGTTTACTTGTTTACAGACCTTACTTTAAAATCCTTATATCTTATGATGGTATTTTGGGGAGAAACCTCCCATGGTTACTCTCAAAATGAACCTGCCATGATTGGTCACAAAACGACCGAAGGGAAGTTGCTTAGAAATATTCAGGATAGGGTCACCATGGAAACGTGCCCTTGTGAGGTCCTTCTAAGAAGCCATCCTTTGCAGTCACCATGGCGACTCTGGCAGAGAACTGAATATAGCAATCTAGCCTGGTTGTTTACCATGACAACTCAAGCAGGGCCACTCTGGAGACAACCCTGGGGCCATTTCTATGGAGACCCGCTGGGGCTGCCGTCAGAGGCTCCATCAAAGTCACCTTTGGGTGGGATGCTATATGCAAACCCAGCAAAGCAACTCCTAACAAGCAGGTCATTGAAATGAAGCTCTCCCAAGAAGGACGAAAACTAGGGCAGTTATAATTATCAGGTAGAAATACAACAGTGATGTCACATTCCAGAGGTGGTGTTGGCACATCAGGTTGACTATGTGGACTTCGCCACGTGCATGCGAGGCTCTGATTTTGACCTTGCCTGTAGCTTCATATGTGCTCTAAATTGGCAATAATGGCATTATCATTATTTTTTCTCATTACATGAATGTTCCCACAAAAATTGTGTGTTTTACGGCATATTAAAATAATGTTTTAGAGTGAATTCCTTGACTTATTACCTGGATAGTTATAAAGTAGCTGGTTCTTAGAGTTTGTGGTTTGTAGTTTTATCTCAAAATAATAAACTAATTATTTCAAAATGACCTAAACTCAGTAAAGACTTACAGAATACTGATTGATTTAGCTGTTCATTTGGAGTTTTGTCATGTAGGCTTTGGAACTAGATGAACCCAGGAACAAATCCTAGCTCATTTGCTCAAATCCTAGTATGCATTTTTTAGCTTCTTTTGGCCTCATTTTATCATGTGTAGTTTGGAGAAATTATTAGTACCTTTCTAATAGGCTTGTTTAAGGATTAAATAATACAATACAAGAAAATTGTTTAAATCATTGGAAGCACTCAGTAGTTGTTAGCTGCTATTATTTTGGTGACTTTCTAGAAGTAATATTTGAGACGGGCCCTGTAAAATGACCAAGGAATTGTTCCTCGAGGAGCAAGGGGGATATTTTATATAGACTGGATATGAAGAAAAGTAGCAGCAAAAGCTCAGAAAGCACGCTCACCTGAGAAAAGCAGGTTGATGTGTAGAGAGCAAGGTATGGGGGAGGCGAGGGATGTGGCTGTAAAGTGTGTCACAGTCACATGGGAAGGGACCCTTGTTCCTGGTCAGGATGAAGAATATGGACTTTATTCTTTGGACAGACTGGCTCCAGGGAGAGCCTGGACTGTGAAGAGGTGGTAGTAGAGGAGAGCAAATTTGAGAGCCATGCAGGTGGAGGATGACTCCCTAGCACTTAAAGAATGAGGGGCAGCCAGTGTTTCAAGCTGTTAGTGATTCTTAACATTTCTAGCTTGTAAGGAGGGCAGATAGTGGCTTTATAAACTGAACTATACTATATAAAAGAGAGAAGAAGAAAAATTGGTTATGTGTGACTCTGTGTCATGATAAGATGACTTTTAATGTAGAGATATTCAACAAAACCTTTCAGCAATGCTGAATACCTCTCATGTGAAAGACAGTATTCCGAGTGCCAGAGAGACAGTGGTCAGGAAGACAGGCCTACATTCTAGTGGACAGAGACAATAAGAATTAAAGAACTACTTAAAATGTATAGAGTATTGTCATATATGGTAAGTGTGGAAAAGAGGGAGTATTGGAGAACAATGCAATTTAAAATATAAGGGTCAGGGAGGGTCTTACCAAGAAGATGATTGGGTAAAACCGGACAGAGGCAAGGTCTTGAACCACAAGAACTCCTGGGAGAAGAGCAGTTCAGGCAGAGGGAACAGTAAGTGCAAAGTGCAAGTATGCCCACACCTTCAGGACAAGCAGCACCAGTGTTGCTAGAATGGAATGAGCCAGCCGAAGAGTGGTGACAAACGAGGTCAGATCGCGTAGGGCCTGATAAGGTTTGGTGTCAGTGAGATAGGAGGAGAATAGCTGACAGAGGAGTAACACACTCAGACTTAAGTTATGAAACAGTTACTGTGCTTGGAAAAGACAAAGATGATGTATATGTGGCATGTGCATGGGGTGTGCATGGGGTGGGAGAACGCAGGAGATAGAGACTGGCTCTTACCGTCCCGGTGAGACATAAGAAGTTGAACCAGGGTGGAAGGGGTGTGAAGTGGTCAGATTCTGAGTATGTATTGAAGGTAGAGCTGTTCACTTTTCGGTGGATTATGGATTGTGAGAGGACAAGGAGGAGAGGCAAGGGCAATACTGAGGTTTATGGGCTGAGCACCTGGAAGATAAGAGTTTGCATTAACTGAGATGGAGAAGACTGGAAAGAACAGGTTCAATGGGCAAGATGAAGAAATCAGGTTTGGACGTATAGAGCTGGTGTGCCTATAAGATACCCAAGTGGAGATGCTGAGTAGGAAGTTAAGTATAAAAATCCACGTAAAAAAAAGTCCAGAGATCGGGGAGAGTTCCATCTGGAAATATATATTTGGGAGTTTCTAGAAGATAGACAGTATTTAAAGAGATGAGATTTTGTTGAGGTCACTGAAGGAGGAGAATTGTTCTCCAATACTTCATGACTGATCCTTGTCCTATTCCAACATTAAGAAGCAGAGAAGTAATGGCTGATGAGGAGAAGGAAAGAGACTTTATATAGCTTTGACTGTTGGTAGATAACTGGACCAGTAAGGTGAACGAAAACATTTATTTATTAATTCATTCAAATTTTAAAAGCACTTCTTCATTTATGAGGCATTTATAAAAACAGCTTGATACAGAATGACTAAGGTAACTGTAGATAATAAAATATTTTGAGAGAAATTGAGAGTTGTATTATGTGCTCCAATGAAGAAGGTATTCAATAAAATAGATACTCTTCAGTCAAAGTAAGGGAATTTCTTACTGTGGAGATAAAGGTATAACAATAAGTAGGTTATGAGGAAAACTCAGATATTTGGAGAAACTTGTGGTTTCTGCAGTGATAAGTTTTCAGAGTCGGAGCTTCTGTTTGAAAATGCTTATTCACTTCACGGCTTAACTGTAAGATAAATAAGGTTCATCTGTGGTGCTAAATAATGCTGCATATCAATTTTATTTTTATTTTTATTTTTGAATGGATGATTTATAGTTTTCCACTCAAAGCGGCATTCGAATATAAATGAATATGAATACATCTGACATTTAGCAATATGTGCACAGAATCTGAGATTTGGATCTAGATATAATGCCATAGCGGTTTAGCAGTGTATTTATGTGAGCAAAAAAAAAAAAAAAATGCATTTTCCTAAGATCATTATAGTCTGGATTTGCATGTAGCCACATTCAGTAGATTATAAACAGATACCAAATTTATTCAAGCTGGTCCTTGCTCTGTGCGACTTGCTATTTTTGAACCAATATTTTACTCTTATCCTCAAATAGTGGTTATTAATCTTCGAGTGTTCTTGGTAGTGGACTAACTGTGCAGAGAGCAGCATCGCCTTCTCTCTAAGCTTTAAAGAAATAGCATTGGCACAGCTTATTTTTGTGGTAGAGGGCAGAGGTGCCCCTACTTTTTCTCAGGTATTTGTCTTATCTCTCTCCCCTGACCTTTTTACAAATTTATTTATTCCTTTCTATACATACCTCATTCCCAAATATCTGTTTTGCCCTCTCTTCTTCTTTATTGTCTCTTCGGGGTGGGTGAATAAGTGATGTTGTAACCTAGAAGGTCTTCGGCAGCCTCTCTTTCCAGAACAAAGCACCAGGTGGTGCCTAGGATTCGTCTCCCTCTAGACCGTCACTGGCAGGCCTCTTGCTCAGGGTGCCATTGGTTTGTGCAGGAGGAAAAAATATTCACATGCTCCTATTTATATAGGCTCATAAAGGATAACAATGAATATTTGATTAACTAGCAAAAAAATCATGTCTACTCTATGAATAAAGAGTCTGTTGAGCTTGGGATCTCTATTTGGAACTTACCATATTACTTTTTCCCTCTATCATTTATGTTTATGCCCCTGGCACTTCCAAGCAGAGCAGTCTCTGAAAAGTGTTTGGTATAAGGTCCTAAACCCAATTACAGAGTTGCAAGTGATTTCACCCACAGCACTGTGTGCCTTTGTGATTTTGGTCTAGTTACTTACATTCTCCTTGGTTTAGTTTCCTTAACTGTAAAAGTTGTGGGTAATATCTTCCTTACCACGTTGTTAAATCAGCACAGAAAAACTCAGCCCAGTGCCTAACTAGGGTTGCATTGTAAATATTTTTATGAGCAATATTAGAGGGTCTTTCTTTGAATTATATATTGTGCATTTCATTCTTCTATATCAAAGTTTGGAAAGTGATATCTGATTTTGAAGGTTACACCTTCAAATTGTTTTTTAAAAAAATGAGGCAGCAATTAGCTTGACCTGAATAGTGAGCCCTTCTAGGCAATTGAAAGGGTACTTTAAAATGTATCTGAACTTATACACACTATCAAAAAGTTGTGTTTGGACACCATAAAATTATTTGAACTTAATATCTTTGAACTAGTTGTACAGTATAATTTTGAAAGCCATCTTAAACCTAATAGGGAATAAAAAACAAATAAATGCTAGTAGTAAAATATCCCAAATCATCTCAAAGATCAACATATTTAATAGCATATTTATGGCCAAAAAAAAAAAAACATGTTTTCAGTTATGTCTTTTGGGATTCACAAACACCAGCTTGTCTGTTGTGAACACAAACTTGAACTGATTTGTGTTAACTTACCCAGAAAATTAGTCAGGAGATATTTGAAAAAGGTGGAAAAATTGTACCACTTCCAAAATTTTTACCCATGAAATTTGCTTAGGGGAGTTCTTGCATAGTAAGGTTTATTGATTTACAAAAGAACACATAACCTTACAGTCTTAATGCATAAGCCTGTGTCTGCTGGTGGTGGGTGAGGGCAGAAGGAGGGCAGAGACAATGAAAGGCTGCAGAAAAAGAGAGGCAGCGGAACATTGTCAAGGTGATTTCCCAGAGAAAGGGTGTAAGCTCTGTGTCTTTTTCTTGGAACGTTTTTCTCCACTGTCTTAACTGCAACAGAAAAAGTAACAGATGGATGAGTAAAAGGGGTAGTTTAAAATTCCAGTCATTTCTTCTCAGAATTTAAGAAATTCTACGTATGGTGTCCTCGTGGATTTGTGATTTGGTTTGTGGAATTTTGCCTACCATACATATAATAGTTTAAACATCTGTCTTAATAGGAACTCAAAGTAAATTCAATTTCTTATTAATTTAAACTTTTTGTTAATAAGAAATACGTCCCGAGGGTCTGTCTTACACATCTCTTTCACTCCTGGCCCTGCCTAGGCACTCAGTAAATATTTGACTGTGCTTAGCGCAGTGGCACACTGGGAGTCTGAAGCCTGGTGAGGGCTTGGATTCACTGTTACTTAACCTGCAACCTTAATCAGACATTAATTATTCTTTATTCACAAACATGCAGAAATAATGCTTACTTGGAAGAAAAACTTTCTGAAGATAAATTAATGTTTATAAATCTAGAACTCATGTCAGTAAAAATTTTGGTAAGCTAGAGGAAGAAAGTAGAAAAGAATAATATATTAGAGAATATATAATGGTGTCATAAAACATATTATTTAAAGTATGAATCTTCCAAACAGTACTTCTAAAAATAAAAATTAAAAAAATCATATTTCCACAAGGAATAGAACCAGTAGTTTTTCTTCTAGCATAGTGCCATATCTCTAAACTAGGTACATTTAGATTTATTGTATTTCTAGGCTTTGGAAAGTCAGCTTTTTCCTGGGAGTTGGCTCACAAGGTAGAGAACTTAGATTTGGTTATTTTTTTCTTGTTGGTAAAATGGGAAAAATAATACTTACCTTATAGGTTTATTGTGAGAATTAAATGAGATAAGGTGTGAGATGCTGTTCGGTGAAGCACTGAATACAATAAAAATATTTCATGACAGAAAATTGCATAGCGTGTGAAGGCCAGTAAAATAAATAAGTTTAGATTTTGACTTCAAAATACTTTCTAACCTCAGTACAACCTAATGATAATGTAGCATATTGCTTTTCTAAGCTTAGATTATGTTATTCAGAATCAAATATAAGAAATTATCATATGTAGAGGGTTAAAAGACTGATTTTTTTTTAAGGTGGCACATCATTCTTTTTGAAAGGTATGTATTAATAGACTAACTGAAACACCTAGAAAGAAATGAATTCTCTTTAGTTGAATGTATGCTTTTTGTGCCTCTGTTGTGCAGAGGACTCGAAGGAGAAGGCTGTATTTCCTAAAATGGGGCCATTTAAATTCCTGGCTTTCTGTTGCCTCCAGTGCAATAGGAAATCATGGTTATTCTTGCTTTAAGAGATGTTAATGATGTTGGAGGTGCTGATTTGAAAAGTGATGTGTCAACAACATTTGTGGTATTTTATGACTCAGTTTGTCATTTTTAGAAAATGCATTGTGTTTTACTGAACAGGTTACATTTGGATAACAGAATAGGCAATGCGTTTCAGGGAGAGAGGTTTCTACTTTTTAAGAAAAGTATGCATTGTGAAGTCTATAAAAAAAGTACTACTTAGTAATCACATGTATGCCTGAGCAGCTTTGTATAATCAAGCATCTAATTTCTTAAGACACATCTTACCTCTCTCACAGATCAGAAAATAATATAATTTTATTGTTAAGAGCCCTCTTATTTCTCCCCTGCAATTTAATTAATACTTGTTAAGAAGAGGTAGCTGTCAGATTAAAATTGAATTTAGGAATTTTCTATTGTCTTCTGATGGAGTGACAATCTAAATCTTTTTATTTAGGTATATTATTTTCAAGAACTTTTCGAAATGATAATTTCTCAGCTTTTCTGATTATGGAGAGAAATTTTTAGCATTTGAATAAATAGATTGAATGGTTGATTTTATTCCATAAAAGGAAATAATAGAGAAGCCTTTTCAAAAAGAAAATAATGAAGATTAATTTTAAGCAAAAATAGCTATTATCTTCAAATTGTTTTGTTTTGCTCAAAAATTTGGGTGATTTATGCCTTTAGGGTTAGTTATAGGCATATTTTAAGTTTCTGTGGTATTTAAAATGTAAAGAAATAAACTTTAGAAAGCCAGTAGGGAAACAAACCTAGACTCATTAGTAATATTTTACTTTTCTGAAATTACTCATTTATTCTACAAATATTTATCAATTTCTCACTTAATGAAAGCACTGGGAATATATGGTCAAAAGATAGATACGTAGTCCCTCCTAGTGGAGCTTGCATTCCAACGAGAAAATACATAGACAAATAATTCTAATTAATGTTAAGGAAATGAACAGTGGGCTAAGGCAGCTAAAAAGAATCTATTTTGTATGAAAATGGTGTCTTGAAAAGGCTTATCTGAGGAACTGGTAGTTAAGCTGAAATTAAAAGAAAACTAACTAGAAGATTTAAAATAGAAAAATTTTTCAGATACCTCACTATTTAAGTCTTCTTTGATATCTCTTAATAAACTTAAATGCATTTTCTAAAAGGTCTTCTACATTTTTTGATGTTTATTTCTAACTAGTTCACTTTTTTTGTATTTATCATAAATTATAAATTAAAAAACTTTTATTTTCTAACTTTATGGCTAGAGCCTAGAAATAAATATATTTCACTTTAGCATATTTATCTTATATCCAGCAATCTTCTAAATTATTTTTAATAATTTGTAGATTCTTTGGGATTTACTATTTTAGAAAATCCTATTATAGGTGCATATTGATAGTTTTGTCTCATTCATTCAGTCGCTATACTTTATTAACTTTTTTAACTTCTTATTGATCTGGCTGAAAATGCATTATAATTTTATATGTGCTGGGACATCCTTGTATTATTTCTGATTCTAAAGTAAATGCCTTCAAGATTTTTTCCACTAGTAATAATGTTTGCTATAGTTATGTATGTGTGTATAAAAATGTGTGTGTGTGTGTGTGTGTGTGTGTGTGTGTGTGTGTGTGTGTGTATTTAAATCAGGTTGAGGTAGTTCTTATCTACTTCTATGTGATGAGAGGTTGATTCATAAGTGGGTGTCAACTTTTATTGCATGGTTTTCTATATCTGCTAATAAAATTGTATGATTTTTCTGCATTATGCACTTAATGTGGTGATTTATACTGATAGTTTTTCATTTTAACCATCTTTGGATCCCTAGAGTAAAATCAACATAGTCCTACTGATTCGGCTTGCCCAGGTTTTTAGGACCTTTGTATCTATATTTCTGAATAAGAATGTTTTTTAATCATGTCTTACACTCTAAACATACACAATAAAGCTGGGGAAAAAAGAACGATTTGTAATTACCATCGCTTGTACCCAAAATGTCAGTTTTTGGATCAAGGTCATGCTAGCATCATAAATTTCTACACACTAGAATAATTTGTGTGAGGTTGCCATTATTCATTAATGTAGAAAAATACTCTTCCTATAATACATTAGGATCAGACCCTCATAAGCTGCTTAGACGTCATGGGTCCAGTCATGATATTGGAGAGACTTTTACTGTTAATTGTGCTGCCCACATGGTCTTACTGCTATGCTTGTAAATAGAGATGATCATAGGGTGAGGAGAAGGGGTGCTTACTTGTCATCAGTTCTAGATAATATCAGGGATAAGTGATGAAGGATGCTTGATTAAATAGTCAGCGAAGGTGGTTCTTTCTCAGAGAGGCAAACGAAATTCCTCCTAGACTGCTGTTTAGCAGCACTATATTGGAAAAAATTTAACTGATACTTTCTTCCATCATCTTGGCAGCTATTCCTGCAGAAATAGACTGTGAGGAAGCTGCTTTCTCGATCTATAATTTTTTATAAATGATATTTTGACAAAACTGTTGGTAATCATAACTCCCTTAGAATTATCATGCCAAGTGTATTAATTATTAATTAATTATTTATTAAATTATTTATATAGTTCAGCAGTCGAGCAGATTTGTTTCTAATACATATTTTCTTGTTGTGTGTAGTTCAAACATTTTTACCAAAAGCGGTTACTTTCTTTGGCATAGGAGAGTTGGAACATGCACCCCAGTAGTCTGAGGGAGACCCATCAGAGGCCAGTGTAAGCCTGAAAGTTCTTAAGTTTCATGTGAATATCACTACTTTAATATATTTATGTTTATGTTAATTTAAAAATATTTTTATTTGGCCTCCGTGAAGTATCTATAACAAGGTTATGGCATATTTGTTCATGACTTTGGTAGCCCTCTAGGACATCCCTGAGTGTTTATGTAGATAGAGGAATCCCAGTCTGAGAAACATACTAGTTAAGGTGTTTCATTTTGGTCTCATCATGAGATTATGTCAGAATTGAGAGAGCTTCCAGATGTTAAGTAAAGATTTGCCTTTATAAAATCAGTACGCAAAAAATTGAATGAGAAAAGAAAAAATATTTCACATAGGGGCACCATGCCTGGCATGGTGCTTGGCACATAGCGAGTGCTCAACAAACAGTTGTTGAATGAACTAATCTACTTTCTAAAAAGTAATCACTAATCTCTGATAAATAAGAAATACTAAAGACCTAAGAGAATATTTGAAAGTATAGTGCATCTTCTTAAGATGCTGGAGAGGATTTTTAGTTACTAGGAAGTATGCTCTAATGTACCCTCCAAATCAGGGGGAAAATGTCCATTTGCATTTTTTATTTTAGGATTTTATCATTCCATAATCGGCAAGATACTGATATTCCTTCAATTAGAGTGGATGTGACAAGGTAACCCAGGTCCTTAAAATGGAGGTAACTTCTGGACTTTTTCGGAGTAGGGCCTGATGGAATGACCTTGCATAGGCTTTGTGGTCTGGACGTTGTCCAGTCTGGGCACCAACACCGTTGGGAGTTTGGGGGAGCTTTCTGAGTTATTAAAAAAGTATCTCTTTGTTTCTCCTGTGACTGTTTCTTTTTTATGGAGGTCCTCAATAAGGATTCCCTAAGATACAAGTGAGTGGCTGGGATGATAGTGTCAGGACAGTTCTGAGACCCTAACAGTTATTCTTTCATAATTATTTTCGAGTACCTCTCTACCCCTAACATGTGCTAAATGCATACGTCCCAGGCATTTGCTAACACATTATTCAAAACAACTCTATGGAGTAGATTTTTTCCCTCATTTTATGGATGAGGAAACTGCAGCCCATCAAAGAACTGAACTCATCTAAGCTCACGTAGTTAGTATGGGACCTCAGGGCCCAGTTTCTATCAGTGATGACGAATGTCAACTCTAATGGGGATGGGGACAAATAATTAAGAGTGGTCTTACACAAAAGATTAGAACTGCACAGCAACTGCTCTGAGATACAGAACACTGCTCTGGGTAGTTTGCTTATAGTTTTATTTCTCTTCCTCAGACAAAAAGCTCTATAACTTTTCATTATTTAAAATAAGCTGTGCTTGCATGTAATTGGTATGGCCATCTCACTTCTAAACTTGCCCAAACCACCCACATTACTATGGCAAAGTCACTTTGGAAGTGTCAGAACTTAAAGGTAATCGGAACTGTTTACCTCCAAAACGTGTTGGATGTGCAGCTGAGTGGTTCTGAACGTTTATGAGGAGGTTTACATCCCCCTGCAGGACTGCTGCCATTGGCTCCAGGCCGTCCTTTCACATCTTGCTCCACCCTACCTGTTCTTCCAGTTAACCTGGTCAGCAGTACTTACTTTTCTCCCAGTGCTCACATATAGGCAATAACCAAATTCTATTGATTCTGCCTCCTAGCATTTTTGATCTCCCTCCTCTCTCAGCATCTGGCATCAAGGATCTGATTGTTACTACTGCACCCTCCCCTTACGCTTCTTCAGTGATTCTATTCATCTTCTGTTAAAACCCAAATGCCCTCATGGAACCCTCTTTAGGACCTTGCAGCCGCCTGGCTCTCTTTCCTGGCCTTTCACTGTTCCCCTCCTCACACTCTAAATGCCAACCTTAATGAAACACCTGAAATGTTCAGAAACTTCAAAGTAAGCATGCTTCTAGGACTGCACGCCTGCTGTTCGCTTTATGGGAAACGCCCTTCACATTTTCTTTATCGAGTTGCTTTTTATTTCTTCCCTTAAGCATGAGTCCTTGAGGGCAAGGTCATTTCTTTACCCTCCATTTTAATTGCTAACACAGACTAGACGGCTGCCGAGTGAATGCTACGAGATGGGTGGTGAGTGGGAATGAACCAAATCCTCGTCATCATCTTCCATTGTTGTCTCCATAGTTCCAACGCAGGTTAACTGGTTTCCTTCCTTCCCCTCCTCCTCCCTTTCTCTTTTATCCGTTTCTACATATTTCTGACTCAGGAATCTGTCTGAAGTATGAGTCTGCCCTGGTCAAAACTTTCCAAGGCTCACCAATTCCAGCAGAATAAGTTTCCTGCTCATGTCATTTACACCCTCTAGTGGACAGTCTGCACTCAGCCTGACCAGCTGCGTTCCCCGCCCCGTCTCTCCTTGCCCACCTCCAGACTCTAAATCTATCTCTTCTTCATTGTTCTGTCACACTCTGTAGCATACCATTTCTGTATTCTTGCTTATGCCATGTCCTCATCCAGATGTTTCCTTGTCCTGGTCCCTGTCTACTGAGTTAACAATCAAAGTGTCCCCTTCCCCAGTCAGAATGAATCCTTCATTCTTTAGCTTTCTATACTACTTTAATTTTTTTCTCCATTATTGTATAGATCACATTCTGCTTTTATTATAGCCTTTGATTCTTGTTTTATTTTTTGCATATCTGTATCCTAACAGATTGCAAACTCCTCGAGGTAAGAGCTGAATCAGTTCAACTTTGGAAGCCACGGGCAAGCACGTGCTTCGACTCAGGCAGACCTTGGTTTGAATCTCTATTACGCCACAAAGAGCTATGTGACCTCTTTCATTTCTTTCTCCCAGTTTCCCAGCTTGTGAAAGGAAGATAATAATACCAAATTCACAACATTATTATGCAGATTAAATGAAATAATGTATGTAAAGTATATAGCTCCCTGGCAGAAAGGCAACAAATGGTCATTATTATAGCTGCTGTTACAGGTCTGTAGTAGGGACTCACTTTTGGAGAAGGACACTGTTTTGTTTGCCTGAACCCTTGATATTAATGGTTTTCATTTAACTTTGTGGCTAATGTCTAGCTATATATAACTGAAGCTAGAAATTACCCATTAGTCTTGCCGTTAAGTATCAATCTTTTTTTAATAGCTTATAATCTTTTATTACTTATTCTGGAATTACAACATTTTACTGGGGTTGGGAGAGGCTGCTTGCTTCTTCAGGGTTCCTGCCAACACAAGTCCAGATCACTTCCAGTATTTGTGAAAGGAATTATTAAAGCTTTAATCCTTTTTAACTGGGCCTTCTCCATGCTGTTTTGCAGTAGTGAACCTGAGTTGAATTTCCGAGCTTGAGAGTGACTGGCGCCCGCTGAGTGCCTCAAGGGGCACCGAAGCACCAGAGGGGCTTCTTTGGCCTGCCGGGGTTCGAATCCATCCTGCTTTTCCAGCTTGGTTAACTTTTACTGAGAACTTGCTTAAACTGAAGCAGCTAAAAGAAAGGACATCTAATAATATTATGCTTTTGTAAATTGTTAGAAAAGATAGAGTCCAGATCATTTTTCATTTGAATTAGGCATTTTGTGCTTATTATCAATTAGACTTAAATTATGGGCAGATGATTCAGTGTGAGAAAATACTTAATGTCTATTTTCTCATATTCTAACCAAGATAATGATGAAATGATCAAAGGAAAAAACCTCAGATATAAGTGTAAAAAATGTCAAGAGTTGATCAGATACACTTAAAGCATATGCATTGTCTTCCACAATGGTGAGACTTAAGACCTAGACTTTGGAAGAGAAATGGCATGTTTCCAGAGACCAAAATACTAGAAGAGGATAGGGAATCAGCTTCAGTTTCATCAACTATTTATGATGATGACTTGATGGTAGTGATGGTAATGGTGGTGGTGGTGGTGGTGGTAATAACAATAGGTAACAGCAGGCAAATTGTCAGGCACTGTACAAATTAATTAACGTTCAGTATCGTGTAATTTTTTAAAAAAATTCCTATGTGATAAATATTGTTATTTTAAGATTCATTTTGTAGGTGAAGAAACTATGCCCTCAACAGGTAGTCTTACCCAATGTCATATAGCCTGTAAAAGACAGAAGTGGGAGTTAAATTGGGGTTACTCTGATTTATCAGTCTTCTTAATCCCAGCACTGTGCTGATATGGCTTACAAATCTTCTTTCTCTCCTAGAAAAACACTTAATAAATATAGGTTGAATATATGAATAATTCTAAGTATATATAAAATATGTATAAGTATATAAATATATATGTAAACATAAAAATGCTAAATATAAAACAATAGCTTGGTGGATTACATGCTCGAAAGTTGGTGGGTGAAGATATATAAATGTCACACCATGCCTGTTGTTTGGCACATGGAATAGGTGTCATGCACCTTGAAATATAAACCTGCCTCTATTACCAGCTATGTGAGTGAAATTTGACAAACCGATCCCTTTGGCCTTCATTTTGGACTATCTAATCTATACAGAAGTTATAATATGCTAGTTAATTGAGCAATCTGCTAAAAACAATTGAAAAATGAGCTTGAGGAATGTGTTAATGCAAAAGAATCTTGAGATAACTTGTAGTTTAATTTCCTTTGTTTTATAAGTAGTGAAATGACACCTGCAATTTAAGAGAGCTGCCAGGGCCAGCAGACCTTAGGACTCTGCCCGACACCGCTGACTGAATCAGGGTTCTTACTTTACCAAGTTTGTACACACCGTAAATGCTGGCAACTTTTCAAAAAAGTTATTCTTAACCTGTTTTGATATAATGTTCAGCTTAGATTCAATGATTTCACTTAATGACAAGAATACATAGATCAATTTCTCTTTTTTTGTCATCCAATTTAGCTTACAGAAGAGATAGGGAAACTTGAAGACAAAGTGGAATGCGCTAATAACGCCCTGAAATCAGATTGGGAAAGATGGAAACAAAATATGCAAAACGATATCAAGTCAGCATTTGCAGACATGGCAGAAGAGAATATCCACTATTATGAGCAGGTAATTAGGGACATTTGATGTTGTTTCACTTTTTAAAAAGTTATCTTCTCTTTTACTTTCTGTCCTGTGTTGAAAGAGTCTAATAAGGAACCAAGTGTCACATTCAAAAGCCTCTTGGTGGCTCAGTGTCAGTGGAGTTGCCACTTGATAGAGTCATGCTGAGCCCACCCACTGAGACAAACATGTTCATGGGAGGAGGAACGATGAGTTTTCTCCGTGCACTGCTTACCCCCAGCGCCTCATCTGAGCTGCACTTGACGTGAGAATTATGCTACCATTTTGTTTTGTTTGTTTTCCCCTCACTTTCTTGTTTTGGAAGGATTTGAATTCTTCAAAAGCATTTGATGATGTTTCCTTATGATTCTCCTATCTCATTTCCTTTTCTTCTCCCTTTTCTATATAATGAAAGGTTTACAAAGTGAGGAAGAAACAATAATTTGAATGGGCAGGAAATCAGTTCATGTCCTGTCCCTTATGTCCCTGCCATCCCCATCTTGCTTTCCGTTGCTATTCAAAAAATCAAAGATACATGCTGGGTTTTCTTCTCTTTTTTTCTTTTTCTTTTTTTTTCTATTCAAATGATTATTATATTTTTTACAACTAACAGTTCCCCAAGATAGTTATTATTTTAAATGAATGTGATACTTTCTTCATTCAGCATGTTCTAAACATTTTCTAGAAATATACGTTAAACATACATCTTTAACATTATCTCTAGTTGAATTAATGAACATATAATGTTGATACATAAGGAAAATTATTTTAAGCTTTATAGTCTATAATATCTGTAAGTTTAAAGATACTTTAAATTATTGTATATTTTGAAAGATTAGCTAACTGATATTGATATCTTCCTTCAGCGAGAGCTGTTGTAGTCCCTACTATCCCAGCCACTCTGCTCGACACTGGAGAGACCACAGCATACAGGAAAATACAGTCAGCAAATAAAATAGTCAATTAAATCAAAAGACTGTAATAAAGTATAATAAATTCCATGATAGAAAGACATTGCGGGAGCATCTAACCTGATGCAGATGGAATGAGAAAGATTCTTCACAGGATATGTTTAAGCTAATGTCTGAAGATGAGGAAGAGGTAACCAGATAAGGATGTGAGAGAGTTCCAGGCAGAGAAAATTAATGCACAAAAGTGAGAGAGAACACGTTTTTTTTTTTTTTTTTTTTCTGAAAGATGAAGGAGTAGAGGTAGATTTGAACTGAAAGTGAGGCTTATAGGAAAGGAAAGTTTTCCTTGGTCCCCTAAGGGTCCCTGTCTAGGTCTGATAATTAAACTGCAAAGATTGATTAACAGAGAAAAGCATACAAATTGGTTTATGTAAGTTCTTTATGACACTGGAGCCTTCATGAGCAAATGCAGATCAGAAGAGACAGACCTGAGTGTTTTTATGCTGGGTTTGATGAAGAGTGGGCCGTCATGTAGAGTGATCACAGGCTAAGGAGTGTGAGGTAAGTGTAGCCAGCTGGGAGAAGCTCAGCAAGGCCTGTTTGTTAGTCCCCTTGGTGTTCCTTCAAAGTTAAGATGCTCCTATCCTTTGGATTAGAGAAAGCAACTCTCTGTGAGGGTTTTATGACCTGCATAAGGAGAAAGGGTTGGGAGAAGGTCAAAGTGACCTTTCTACTTCTGCTTCTCAAACTCCTTCAGCTTAAAATATTCAACATGACAAGGTGCCATATTTTGGGGTAGCACGTCCTGAATCCCATTAGGCTGAAGACGGCCTTATATATTGTCTTTTGTGTTTCATTCCAAGGGAAACGGAAAATGCCATTGAAGAGCTTTGAGTGAAGAAGTGATAATATCTTTCAGACTTGCCTTGTAGAAAGATCACTCTGGTCCTATATGGGTCGGAGTGCAGCAAAGAGGGACGTGATGGGAGTAGGCAGGAGATGCTGCAGCAGCAAAGACAGGTGTGAACTGGCCTGGGGTTTCACGGCAGTGGGCTAGAGATTGGTGGACATGTTCAAGTGATTTTTTTTTTTTAGTAGGTAGAATTAGAAAGATTATTTTCTATATCTTTCTGAATTTCTTATTCTACATTAACAACCTTAAGTTAATTCAAGTATCTAAAAGGAATTTCCCATAAATCTCAGATTTTAAAATGATTTAAAACATTTATGTTGAATAAAGCACATTTACCACCATAGACTTCATTACCATTTAACTGTTTAAATCCACAGAAATAATTTCACCTCCCCTTTATAATAGCACCTGTCCACATTGACATTACAGGATCATTGTGACAATCAACTGAAATAATCTATTAAAAAATGTCATATGGCAAATGGTACGTACTGTGTTTTTCTTTTAGTGATAAGGTCTGCAAAACTTTTCTAAGTTAGAGCTTCTTATTTTTTAAGAGACTGTTCATAGCCATTCCATAGAACTCCAACAGAAATATTTGGGTTTTGGCTATCCTTCTCACATAAATACATATATCTGTCATTCTCATAGATTGAATTCCATTTATACAAAATACTGTTTTCTTAGAAACAATTAAATTAGCATTACTGTGCCATATTGCCTTATCACAAATTTTGTTCTTCACAGCAATTTATATTATGTTACATTTTTAATGCTTTCCTCCAAGTGAGTTATAGTTCTAAATGCTACTAAATATGTATCCTGTACTTCATCTTAGATATATAAATTTGCAGGAATTATTGGTTTTCTTTATTATAACTTCAAAAGACCCCTACAGCTTTAGTTATTGGTTGGTTTTTTTACTGAATGAATAACTTTAGATTGATTTGGCACATCAGTCCAAGCATAATCAGGAAGTTGGAGCTTTTAAATAATCAAGGCTTTCTAATTAGCACACAGACTTATGGCCTGAAACAGTAACAGTCTGCTGTTATCTGTTAACTTCAGAATATCTCAAATACACAGGGAAGTGAAATGTTCCAGAATCTTTCCATTCCCTTTTTAAATTTAATCACATATTTATGGAAATAGTTTTTTTTCCATCAACATTTGCAAAGATAAATCCCCAAAGGGGCTTGTTTCTAGTATGATAGATGAAATAGGGTATAAACATTTACCTTTGGACTTCTCTTATGAAGTGAAATGGTCACAGCTTGTTTATAACAAAATTTAAATATCAAAGTGATAAAGAAAAATCAGATTATAAGTATAAGGTAGAGGTCTATATCAGAAACCATTTATTGTCATATCAAAATGTACTTAGATGTGTGAATTTAGCTAGAGACAGTTGAGACCAAATATAGAATAGTTACCTACAAATAAACGCTAATAGATAAAATGAGGTTATTACTATATTGTCCTGTATGACCAATAATTAAGATTAAATCTATCAAGTCTTTAAAAAAATAAATAAATAAAACAAGGATACCAAAACCATAAACCTCAAAATCCAATTGAAATGAGTGAATAATTTCAAAATATACTGGTACCCAAATAGTCAAAGAAAATTAACTCTTGCTGTAATATGAATGAATACTAAAATCATAAAAAATGCCATGTTGGATAAAATGCATGGAAATCTTCTAATTGTTTTCTAGTAGGTACAAAGCAGTATCTGTTTTTGTAGTTATTGTTGGTGATGATAGTGATGATGATTATGATGATGGTGAAGAGATTTGAAAGGAAGTGATCCTTGGTAGGTATTACAAATTTAAAAAATATACTCTTTGAAAGTTTAATTTTAATATCATAATCATGAAAAGATTACAGTGTTAATTTTAGCCAAGTAAATCAGTTTGTAATTAAGTGAACATAATACTTAAAGTAATGTAATTTATTCCTTTGCAACCTGATTTTAGAATTGTAGTGTATTGAGTCCTTGTTTCATAGCCTTATTTTTCTGATTATAAAATTAATAAATGCACACTAAAAACAAACAAGTATAAGAACAACAAAAGCTAAGTACACTAACATATAAAGAAAAAATAAAGACTGCCCATACCTTTTCTTTTAGAGAGTGATACATTTAAATATAATAGAAAAACAATTTTCTATGTTCATATGTAAGTATTTTTAAATTTCTGCATGGCCCTTCTAAATGTGTCAACATAAAAATATGTGGTTACTTATATATTTTGTGTCATGATTACAGTGGATATATATTATTTTGATTTCCATATTTTTTACTTTTTAAAATGCTTTTCTATATACTGGTATAATCTTCATATAATACATGATGTTAATATACATTTATCAGCGAAGAGAACTAATAGTTGAGCATTTGTTTTGTGGGTTTTTTTGCTTTTAAATAATACTATTAAAAATAATGATGAACATTAGACTTTTAAAACTTTTTTTAAGAATTTCAAGAAATAACCAGATCAGAGGTCACTTTATTTCAAATGCATCAGTCTTACCTAAGAATGTCAATTGCCTCATGAAAATCATTCATTTAAGAGTCTATTAGCATCAAAATCATGTGGTAAGCACTACAGAGCATTTAAATTTAAATTTAAATTTTGCTATTAGGAGGTTACAGTTTATTAGGAAAAAATAATAAACATACATAATAATCATGTATTTTTCTTTAATACTTTACAGTTTATTAATTTTTTAACGGTAGAATACTTAAGTTAATTTTATTTATCTGAATTGTAGTGAACAAATTTAATAGAAGGGTCTGTCAGTACTGGGTAATATAAATATCTGTAGCTACATGAAAATCTAGAAAGAAAAAAATCAATTATAGTGTATAATAACAATTATAGTATAATATACCGATTATATTTTCTGGAAGATACATGAAGAAAAAAAATTTTGACAAAGGTACACCATCTAGCAAAATGAATAATACAACTAATGTTTTCCTAAAATCCAAGTCCAGCTCTTTATGGACCATTTAAAAATTAGAGAAATTAAGAATATTGATATCATAGCAGTAAGTAACAGATGATCACTGACTGTCTTGGAAGTTCTTTAAATATAGTTATATTTATTTAGAAATGTATTTCTTCTTATGTTTGGGAAAGATAAAATACATTCTAGTGAAAGAATTGCTTTAGCTTCAATGGCTTATCACATACTTTGGAACATTTTGTAAATGTTGTGAATATTTACAACACCCTGGTCTAAATAAAGATAGTTCCCAATCAGTGCGAATTTAAGAGGTTAATCTATATTGATAATGATTACAGAACTGCCAGCCAAGCAAGATTCTGATGGGTAGCATTTAGATCTCTGTCTAAAACTTCATTTAAAAAAAAAAAACAACTGGGAATCAGATAAATTATGGATTTTGTATCCATCTCTATGAATTAAAAGAAGCAATGACAGACTTAATTCCATCCAACAAAGAGGAACTGTTGTGTAACATGACAGAGACTGGGGGGAATGTACCAAAGCAAGGGAAGGAAACCCTGGCCATTCTTAGTCACATTCCCCAGCATTAGTGACGTCATTTTTAAAAATTATTGAAAAGTTAGTTATAATTTCAAAGTCACAGCCTCTGAAAGAGAATGTAACGTAAGAAGAATGGCCAATTCCAAGAAGTCAAAGGAGTGAAGCAGTTAAAGAATCAGACATGATGACACTTGAGGACCATGGACTGTGAAAGGCAAAGGCCCTTTTTGTAAGGAAGAAAATTAGGAATTAATAATTTCTAATAAAATCAGTAAAAAGAATCTCTAATGGAAACCATGTTATGGACACAGAAAATAGAACTACTGTACTTCATTTTTATTTCACTCATGTTTTCTCCATCAAGGAGAACAAAAGTACAAGTTAAAAGATTTAGGCAAATATAAAAAGGCAACTAAAATTCAGTATATTTGATGAGATGATAAAACAACAGCTCTCCACTGCCCCAGGAGAGAAGGCAATACATATTCTTTTATCAACGAGCAGTGTAAACACCGTTCTTTCACCAGGGCCAAAGCAATGCTTGCAACGTTCTAGTCGAAGCCCTTAGTTGTAAGCTGACTCATCTAGGGAAGATCAACGGACTCTTGCTCACTCAGGAATATGCAGGCCACTGTCCTTTGCTAGGTGAATACTAACATTAGCTTTAGAGAAGGTCTGGGGACTACTGGAAAATGACACCTGTTTCCAAAATAGTTAACCTCTGTAATTTCTGATGCACGCCATACGTAATCACATAGTGCAGCTCAACTTTTTGTGAGCAGCCTTCCTCAAGAGAAGGATGGGAGTGGTAGAGGATTTACCCACGTAGTTATTTAGTATAATTTTGATCCCCAAAAATGATGAGTAGTTTTTGAGCTTTCCTTTGAAATGTTGGAACAGAGCCATAATAGATGATCTGTATCCAACCATTTAAATAATTTTTTATATTGACAGTTTCTTAGGATGAAATCGAGTAAACATATACTTTCTTTAAAGTTACTATGGCTCACTCAACCCCCTTTCCTACTCATGAGAACATAGAAGTTGGCGAGAGCTGGAATAATTCAGAGTTATCTAAAACAGGGATTTTTGAGTCCACATCAGGGTATGTTTAACAGTCATGCCTCATAACATTTACTGAAGCGGGTACCTAACCTAATCCCTAGGCCCCAGGGAGACAGATTTCCCGATGGTGCTAACACAGCCCTTCAGGAAAGAAGAACTCTTTGAAGAATGTTATATTATACACGTTAGGATTGAATAGATTCCCATTATGTGTAGATTAGGTTTCCTGGAAAGCACACACACCAGCCTGAGAGGCTAAGGCGCTTAAATATTTACTCGGCCTATCCATTATTACACCAATTAAATTTTTCAATCCATTACATTCTTG
This sequence comes from Macroglossus sobrinus, assembly GCA_004027375.1. NCBI lineage: Eukaryota > Metazoa > Chordata > Mammalia > Chiroptera > Pteropodidae > Macroglossus > Macroglossus sobrinus. The sequence goes on along the minus strand of PVKZ01000095.1, from coordinate 620,531 downwards.
TGCCCACATTGTCTACTTTCTTGCTCACTGAGAGGGACTCACTGGAAGCCTGACTGTCTGGATTAGCAAATTCAGGCCACATCACACGATTTTTCTATGGACTGTTCATTTAAGGATGGTAATCTCTAACAAAAAGAAAACACCAAGTTTTTATCTTAATGCCATGAAACGGCAATCTGTGGATACCTAGGAGATTTCTCCTTTGTTTTTTTAGTAAAGAGGATTATTTAATTATTAATCTTATCCTTTCTCATTTAAAAGTTTATAACCTAGTTAATGTTCAAATGTTATATAAAATATATAAATAGTTATAGAATTCATTTTAAACAACAAAGTATCATTTTTATTCTAAGGAAATCTTAAAATCAAGTGTCTGTCATTTTAGAATTCTAAAGTATTATGTAATTAACTACTCTGTTATTTTATTAAGTAAGGATTTCTGTTCATATTTAAAAGCCATAATACAGCTCATGTTTCCACATAACTTTGGACATCTTTTATTATGTTTCATATCGTCTTAAAGGTCTTGTTTTTCAGGTTTCTTCTTTCTTAAAAACTTCTGTTAAAAATAAGCCCACCAATCTGTTATAATATGTGCTATAATATTTCTCAATTACCTATACAAATAAAGTTAATCTTAGGTGTGAAATGGACAGTTATGCCATAGCATACATAGTATATGTCTCTTCTTATCCTTTGGATAGTTAAGTTTTTCTCTAGTTAAGTTAATCAGGGATTTGAATAGGAGATTACGTATTATAGTAAAATAATGTTTAAAAATATATAGTTTCTGAATCAAGGACTTTTATTGTGCTTTATAAGTGACAGACTATATAGTATGGCTATTCTTGTAAAGAAAAGAAATTACTTAAAATACCCACATGAACATGCTCATAGTGCATGATATAAGACCTTGAGAAAAAGAAGATGATTTTACTAATAAAAAAAAAATTGAAGTTGACATCAGGATTCCTGTCACTAGCTAACTGTAAAATCTTAATTATATCCTCTCTCTGCCAAATAGAGGTGTTGATACTCTTCCTGTTCCCCCACCTCCCATCCACACACATTCCTCACAAGTCTTTAGGAAAAGAAAAATAGAAAACATGAAATGCTTTAAAATAATGAACATAAATGTCATGGCTGCACCTTGATAATTTTCCAGTAATACAAAGGTAAATGTGCTCTTCTTTTCAGTTTTCTGTCCTTTCAGTGTATGTTTAAATAAACACGAATAAGCTTGGTGTTTGAAGTGGACACACTTCATAAAATTGGCTTATTAGTCAAAAATAATGATAATATAGAAGTATGAGTGAAAGGATATTCATTCAAATTTTGGCTCTTGTAGTAATTTTTCTTATAAAGATTTCCAACGTATTAGACCTTTTGGAGCCCCAATTTTCCCATGTGTAAACATAAGTAGAACTGAAAAAATGATATCAAGGGCTTTTTCTATTTCTAGATCTTGAATTACAGATCTACAGACTAATAGTATGAAATAATTTTTTAAAATGGAGACTAATAGTACAGAATAATTTTTTAAAATGGACCACAAGATGGCGTTTGTCACTAATGAGTCCTTTTGCATTAACTTTTACAGTCATTTACGAATGTAACAAACATTACTTTTATTCCCAAGAGGTATGTAAAAGTAATATTTAGAAAAAATGTAAACCCTGTTACTTTGAAGTTATTGATATTTCTAAAATTATAAATTGTCAGGTGATTCTTAGAAGCTGAAGTTAGACTTTTCAAAAAACAAAATCTATGAATAATTTTGAGCTGTTGCAAAAAAATAGAAATTGCTTCTACCAGCAATATCATTTCTAATTTGATTACACTGCATGATTTAAAAAAATGCTGCTCCTGAAAGTTTTCATTACTGTTTTGAGTCTTAGGTTTAGGTGATAAAAAGCATTTACTAAAATGTTGCACACCTCATTACCCTCATATTAGGCTCTGCCTGCCTACAATTTTTATAATGTGATTTATTTTGCAATGATACTGGCCTCATATAGAGATGTTTACATATTTGAGCTTCAGTGTTTCCTCAAATGTAGGTGATGTTTCTGTGTCCAAGATTATTTCAGACAGCATTAAAAACTTAGAGGACGCTCAGGCATGGTTCTTATTTTTAGTTTATTAAGAGAGATGTAATTTCCATGGTACTGACTAAAAGGTACTTTTAGATTAGTGGGAAAAACTAGAAGCATAACAGCTTTTACAATAATATGGAAATTTATAGTTTTAAAAAATATGTAATAAGGTTTGGCTTTTGTCACATTTTATAATATTAGGTATTGTTTTTTAGGCAAATTTATGGTTATTTTACTTTATTAGCATAGAAATATATAAGTAATATCTTTTTAATTTGATTTATGTGGTCATTTGGATGAAACTAGATTTTTTATCAGCCATTCCAGGAACAGCATGATAGCATTACCTGTGGAGGTGTTAAACTTCATGTTGGAGTTATCACATGGTGGCTAAGGATGTGGCATTGGACAGCTACAACTTGTGACTCTGAGCTGAGAGATCTTGAAAACTTTTATTTATTTCAGTGAGCCTCAGTATCTTCACCTACATAGCACCAAAAATAATAGAACCCGCTGTTATACCCGACTTCGAGCCTCCATGCGCACCAAGGAGCCGACACCGATGCAAGAACAAGAGGGAGTTTATTTGCAGGCTCGAGCCAGGGCCGAATACACTGACTCAGCAGTGGAAGTATCGGCCCTGACTTACAGTTTCAAAGGGTTTTTAAAGGGTAAAACCACAAGCAGGGGAGTACAGCAGTGGCGTTACAGGATTCTTTAAGGGGATTGGTTTAGGTTTCGCGCCGAAGAAAAAGGAAAAAAAGAAAAAAAACTGGGACAGGGAGCTTGGCAGGTGGTATTTTTAGATAATTTCTAAGAGGTCTCTGATTGGCCAATTGCTGGGTGGGATGACTCTTAGCCAGTTGGTGGTTTTTCTTGGAATTCCTCTTAAGCTGAAAATGAAGGGTTTGTATTTAAGATGGAGTCACTTTGGTTCTACACCCACATCATAGCTCTGTTTGGATATTAATATGATATATGTATGTATGTATGTGTATATGTGTATGTATATATGTATGTATGTATGTATGTATGTATGTATGTATGTATGTATGTGTAATAGAATAAAGAAAGATGAAAGAAAAGTCCTAGAAGCACAATTTAATATTCTTAGTAAGTCACTAAAATAAATGATTTTAAAGCTTTCATACTCATAAATACCTTTCTGGAATCTCAACAAGCTTATGCCTTAAGTCACCACCTGTTTCACTTGAACCAGAAATTACCAATATAGAAAAATAAGTTTCAAAGCTGCTAGATAGTTAAAATATATGCAAACCCCTTAACTCAGTGCCTAGCACATAATTAAGGTTTCAATAAGTGTAGACTGCTAATAGTAACAGTAGTCAATGAGAATATTTCTCATTTGCTTATGAATCTTATTTTTGGAAATTATTTTTAGTGATAATTATAAATATCAAATACTGAGAGGTGAGGTAAAGTTTTATATCTGATACATTTCCAAAACACTATGTCAAGCCAAGCTGAGCGAGGCATATTTATAAATCGTATGTGATCTCCTTTGCCAGCTGCTTTTTGGCCATAATTACCCTCTGGAAACCTTTGCTTTTAGTTCCAGGAGGAAACTTAATGGACACACATAGTCCAGGTCCTCTTATGCTGTGACTGTGTAAACAGGCCCAGAGAAGGGAAGATGTTTTGCTCAAGTCATGCTGTGGGACAGAGCCTCTTCATATCCCACCGGCTTGAGAAAGTATTGATTCTTAAATGTGGAAGCTTCCATTGAGATCTATACTCTATCTATAGAAACACTATTTTTGTCCTCATTTGTTCTTCATAAATCTTGGTCCCATCTGCTTGTGGGATGACTAAGGAGGAATGAAGAGACATTTATCTTTTCTAATGGCACAACATCGTCACCATCTTTGATGAAGTAACAAGAGATTTATTTTCAAAACAAATTTTGAAATTAAAATTTATTTTCTAAGTATTCTGTCTGTGTCCCTGAGAAGTTTTTAAGCAAGTGTGTAGGAACAAAGGGGCTTTTGTTTACTTGTTGGGTCTGTTTCCCCAGCCCTGGCTCAGCATTGTTTCCCAGTCCTGCCCTTCAAAGAGAAGCTCCAGGTTTTGGCCTTTGGCTCCCTTACCTGGGGGAGAAGTGCACCGATTCTTAATTAATGAGGATCTGTGATAAACTTGCTTTCTAGTCACCCAGCATCCCACCCAGTAGCATGCACAGCTTATTTACTGGCCCGCTTCCACTGCAGTGAGAAGCACAGGGCACTGGCAAGGGGTGCTGGACTCTGCGGGTCACAGTTTTCCTAACTATAAGATACAATTACTTGATTTTGTCAACATATTGTAGCAAATAAAATAATCTGTATGGAAAATTAGGACACATCATTCAAGTAAAACTGGAATTGTTATTGTTAATTCTCTGATAATAACAAGTCAATCCAACAGTGATGCTTCTAATTGTTACTCTAATTTTGACAGAGTTATCAGAAAGATATGATAGCTTCTGAAAGCATAATTGCTTTGGGCTCCTGCAGGGTTACCAAGAAGTAGATTGTGTGTCGATTTGCAGAAGAGGCCAGAGAACCTTAGTAAAAACGAGGTTCCCAGGGGAAGTAGTGGTTCTGTGTCAGCCCTTCAGTCTCAGTTAATAGTTTTCTTTATTTTATAAACCCCGTGCGTGCATATTTAAAAGTTATTTGTATTTAGATATTTTTGTATTCTTTTCTCTTTTATATTCAAAATTTGGTGGAGATTTTTGAGTATCTATAAAGCTTGGTTTTAATTTCTTTTCCCCCCTTGTCACTGAAAAGAAATATAAGACTAATAACTGCTAATAATGTAATGCCTTTCTGCATATGAGTTTAACTGTAGGTTTTTTGTAGATGTTCTTCAGGTTGTAGAAATTTCTTTCTATTCCTACCTCGCTGAAAAAAAATTTTTTTAATTGGGAATGAACACTGTAATTTGACAAATGCCTTTTCTTTATCTATTAAGATGATATTACATTTAATGCAGTCAATTATATTGATTGATATTTGAAAGTTAATCCAGTCTTACATTTCTGGAATAAGCCCCATTTGGTCATGATGTATTTTCCTTTCTATAAATTGCTGGATTCGATTTGCCAAAATTTTGTTTAGAATTTTTCCATCTGTGTTTATGAAGGGTGTTGGTTTATAGTTTTCCCCTCTTGTAATGTCTTTAGCTTTGGTAAATTGGAAGCATTTCTATATCTTCAATTTTCTGGAAGAATTTGTGTAGAATTGATATGATTTCTTCCTTCAATGTTTGATGATAAAGCCAATTGGTCCTTGAGTTTCCTTTGTGGGAAGATGTTTAACAACAAATTCAAATTCATTTGGGTTTTCTGTTGTTTTCTGGAGGGAGTATTAGTAGTTTTTGTTATTCAGAGAATTGATTCTTTTTATTTAAGTTATCAAATGTATCAAGTTTATCATAATATTTTCTTTTTTTTCTTCAGTAGAATTCGAAGTGATGTAACCCTTTCATTTCTAACAGTTGGTAAATTGTGTCATCTCTCTTTTATGATCAGTCTGGCTAAAACTTTATTGATTTTATTAAGTCTCTTAAAAGTTCAACATTTTGTTTTATAGATTTTTCTATATTGTTTTTCTCTTTTCTCTTGCATTCTGATCTTTTCTGGGTTTTTCTTTTCTGCTTACTTTGAGTTTAATTTGGTTTTGCTTGTTTGTTTTGTTTTGCATTTTAGTTTTTTAAGATGGAAATTGAAGTCATTTATTTAAGACTTCTCTTTCAATGCAGTCATTTAGTAGTATAAGTTTTTCTCTATATCCTGTCTTAGTGGCATTTTAAATTTTTTATATGTTGTGTTTTTGTTTTCATTCTAAATTCTCTTTTGATTTCTTCTTTGACACAGTGTATTATTTATAAGTTTCTCATTTTCATTTCAAATATTTAGGGATTTTTCAGATATATTTTTATTTCCAATTTCTAATTTAATTCCATTATGTGCAGGGAATAAACTTCATGTGACTTGACTCTTTTTAAATTTATTGAAATTTCTTGTATAGTCTGAATTATGGTCTATTTTGATAAATGATGTGGGTGCACATAAAAAATGTGTATTCCCCTTTGTCCTGTAAATATCAATTAGGCCAACTTGACAATTAGAGTTGAGATCTTCTATGTTATTGCTGATGTCCACATGTTCTATCAATTTTTTAAGAGAGACATGTATCAAAATCTGTTTTAGATGTGATTTCTTTTTCTCCTTGCATTATGTCAGTTTCTGTTTCATGTATTTTTAAAACTCTTATGTGCGTAAACATTTTTAATTATATCCTCCCGATAAATCGATTCTTTTATCATTATGAAATGACTTTTATCTCAGATAAAAATCTTTACTCTGAAATCGATTTTAGTATTAATATAGCCCATTCCAGTTTTTTTCTGACATGTTACATAGTTTGTATATATATTATATATGTATGTAAAAACATATAATATATATTTCATCCTTTTAATTTTGACTTATTTGTGTCTTTATATTTAAAGTGTATTTCTTATAAATAGAATATAAGTAAATATTGTTTTTTATATAATAGAACAATCTGTGTCTTTTACTGGATTATTTAGGCTATTAACATTTAAATGATTATATGGTTAGGTTTGAGTTTATTATCTTGTTGTTTGCTTTTTATTCTATCTGTTCTTTGATCCTATTTTTTTTGTTATGTCTCCTTTTGGATTAATAGAAAATCAGTTATTTCATTATAGATCTTTTATTGGTGTATTAGGTATAACCCTTTGTTTTGTTATTTTAGTGGTTACTTTCAGGTTTATTTTATGTAACTTATAGTCTGCCTTCAAGTAATATTATATCACTTTATCTGTCATTTAAGAACCTATAATTCTGTTATTTCTTTCTGGTCTTTGCTCTTTTTGTCATATGTTTCACTTATAAGCTTCATAAGCTCTTGTTACTATGATTAATTAAGTAGTTAATTATATTTTAAATAAATTTAATTAAGTGATTAAAATATATATACACACACACACATATATATATTTATTTATTTATATAGTTCCCACACCCACATCTAGTTCTCTTTATTTCTTTGCATGGACCTGTCTTTTTATTTGGTCTCATTTCTTTTCTGCTGGGTAGACCTTCTTTAAAAAAAATTTAAAAATAAACGTTTAGTTTTGTCTATTGGTGATAAATTACGTAGCTTTTGAAAGTCTGAACATATCTTCATTCCATCTTAGGTTTTTTGAGGGGTATTTTTGCTGGGCATAGAATTCTAAGTTGATAGTATTTTTTCTTTCGCCACTTGAAAGATGTTGCTCTCTTATCTTCTCAGTTACACTATTTCAGATGAGAAATACTGTCATCCTTATCTTTCTTCCTCTTTATGTAATAGATAAACTATAGATAAACTTTATACAGATAACTGAGACTAGACTATTAGGAGAATCAGACCTACATGAAGTCATGATGTAGGCCACATTATCTGTGTGTCCCCATCATCTGCAGTCCCTTCTGATTCTTTTTCATTTCCTGTGACACATTAATGATCAGATCTCACCACCTAATCCTAATAGACCATCATATAATAATACTTACTAATTTTTTGAACATTTACCTTGTGGCAGGCATTCTTTATAGAAATTTATACTAATTATGTAAATTTAATTTTCACAAGTGCTTTAGTGGTAAGCACTATAATTAACTTAATTTATAGCTGAAGAAACCGTAGAAGAGATTATTCAAATTATGCATACTCAGATGTGAGTAAGGCATGGTTATATCACCACTCCTCTGTCTAAATGGTCCTTCTTTTCCTGCATAACTCAGAGCTGTTTTCTCGCCTGACAGTGGGGTAATAGTGGATTATTTCAGCAAACTGATGAGTACTAATCTTTTAAACTTCTATATGTTTTCTCCAGATTGAGCAATAGTTTTCCTCATTAAAAATTAAGATATATAGAAAAGGGCAAAGATTCTGGCAAACTAATTGGAGGACAGAGTGGGGCAGGTTGCTATAGGAATAGATATATAAGAGTCTATTCATCCTTTTAACAAGGACACTGAACTACTGCTGATCATCTTGTGTTGTGTTTCTATTACTCAGTGCCTTGCTACCTGGGAATCCTTCCTTACATCACAGATTGACCTCCACTCAGAAGAAACCTCTGAAGATAAACCTTAACCCATAAGGACTTCTGAGTGATCTTTGGGAGATAGCATCTATTAACCAAAGTTATTATTATTATTTTTTTTGGATGAGCTGTATCCTTTATAAAGTGGATGAAAAATGTTTTACACTATCTGGAAAACCAACAACTTGAAACTCAGGTATTCCAGATCATTGATATGAATTGGGATATACATATATATAAATATTTAGCTTAGCTTTAATTATGTTCTTAAATTTGTATGCCAATAATTACATATAGAAATTTTTTTCTTAAATATTTGTCTGTGGAACATGTCATTCAAAATATATTGTAAGATTCAGTTTTAATAAAGAGTTTAATATGAAATGACTGGTTGTAATGTGTTCTTTTTCTACTAGTAGCTCAAGCCTCTGAAGCAGATTCTAATATGAATTCAACATATATTAACAAGTATATTATGCATTCATCTTTATTTCAGGATTATTTTCTCTGAAATACTGTTCACTTTGACATTAGGAGTTTGAAGTAATATAAAAATGATTTAATATTATTAAACATTAATGATAACTGTTTGAAAGTTGGTTTTTTAAAATTAAGTAATTGCTTTCCACAATCTTTTTAAAAAGTCACCAAGGTAGATTTAAATTATTATTTGAATTATTAGTTAGAAATTTCTAAACAATCATATTCCCACTAGTAAATTGTTTTTGGTATTTTTTATGTGGTCTTCACAACTCACACCTAGCTTTTATTTTTTAATGTATACAGTTTATCAAATTTATTCTCTCATTTATTTTTTTAAAGTCTACCGTTTGTAAAGCACAATTGTAGGTGTTTGTGATCTATAGTAAAATAAAAGACACTATACTCACTTTATTCTTGAGGCTTAATGTTCTAGTAATATTGATCATAAATTCATTTTATGGCTATATTTAAAAACTGAATATGTTGGTTATTTAATATTTGCTAATTTTTGGAAAGTAGGAAAGAAACTTTGCTAATTTCTATTTGAAAATCAGATGTAGGGTTATAGCAATGGGAACCAAGAGCAGCCTAACTTCAGAGTTGTCCAGAAACAGATTCTCTGGCACCCTAAATCTGACATCTAGCTTATAAATACAGAAATAATGTTCCTGTGCATTTAATAATGGCTTTGGATAAACTCTTTGAGTCATTAGAGGTAGAATTAAATTCTGAGCATACTGTAAAAAGAAAAGACATTTTAGCATTTAAAATTCTGAGCTTGTTACTTAAGTATTATAGGCCCCAATTTCCCATCTGTGGAAAGGGGAAATTAGTCTGCCAGATCTACATTGCTGGGAAGTATAAGGACAAATTATACATAGCTGACTTTGACTACTTACTTTAACTAAAAAAAAAAAAAAAAAGTATTAATTCTGCATCAGCCTTGTTACCCACCCATATCAATACTTCCAGACCATCCACAGATTCAGGATATCCTGAGAGAAAAAAAACAAGCTGGTTACTAAGGTATATATTAAGAAAGATTCAGAATATGATGCATAAATGTGAATATAGATAGAGATACGTAGCTGAGTTCCTATTTATGTACACGAGTGTGTGTGTACACATGTGTGGTGTGTGAATGTATATGGTAATTAGTAGAAAGACATGAATTAGAAATCACTGGAGTGGGAACCCAACTGCATTCTTATTATTGTTTATGGTCCTCTCTTCTTTTCATGTATTACCGTTCCCCCGGATTTGAAATGTATTCATGTTTGTGTTCATAAGGTTATTGAGCAATGAGATCCTTTCAAATGGGGCAGCCAAATGTGTGTGTTTATCATCACTTTAGCTAGTGTAACTCTTTAAGGCCATAATTACATAAGTTCAAAAGGGAAAAAAAAATTGAACTTCCATAGTTCCTGTTTATATTTCTCTTAATGTAAATCATGGAGATTGAGGAGATTGTATTTTTTATTCTAAAGTATGACAGGGTAATCTTTTGGTAAGATCAGAAGAACAATGCTTTCTCATTTTGAGGGAAATCATCCCAGAACATGCAATTTAAATACCTAATCAGAGCTGGTTAAATGAGGCATTTGATAATTATGCATAAAAGATTTTCTGTTCCTACGTGAAGTATTATGATTACTGATTTTAAGATTAAATTATTGCTTTTAAGCAGTTTATCTGAACAATCTGAAATTCAAAAATCTTTTTTTTTTTTTAGGTAAAGCATCCCTTGGTTGACCTCGCAGATTGCAAGGACCTTGTCAGCTTACAATTCTTTATTTTTTTTTTTTTAATTTTTACACCTACAGCACCTGTTCTTCCTAGGTGGTCTCCCATCCAAGTACTAACCAGGTCCTATCCTGCTTAGCTTTCGAGATCAGAAGGGATTGAGCTTGTTCAGGGTGGCATGACCATAGACTCAAAAGTCTTTTGAAACTCTCTGCATTCAAATGTTACCATCCATGGATCTACTCATTTGATAATTCACTAATTCCACAAATATAACACTGTTAACAGGTCCCCAAGACCATCATCTGTGCTACTGTAGACTATAATAATAAGCAAAATAAATATAACCTGCCCTTAATATACCAAAAGTCTTATGAGGAGACAAACATCATAAATAATAAATAAGTCTCAGTTAGTACATGCATTAGTCTCAGGGCTGCCATAATAAAGTACCCAAAACGAGGTGGCTTAAAACAACAGAAATTTATTGTCTTTCAGTTCAGGAGACTAGAAGTCTGGAATCAAGGTGTCAACAGGACCATCCTCTCCTTAATGGCTCTAGGGAAGGATTCTAGTCTCTTCTATTTTCTGGCAGTCTTTGCTGTTTTATGAATTGGAATGCACCACTCCAGTCACATGGCTGTCTTCTCCCTATGTGTATTCACATCATCTTCCTTCAATGAGTGCCTGTCTTTGTGTCCAAATAGTCTTTTTCACAGCAACACTATAGTAATGGATTAAGGCCTACCCTGGTAACCTCATTTGAACTTGATTACCTCTATAAAAACCCTATTTTAAAATAAGGGCACATTCTGAGGTACTGGGGTTTAGGACTTCAACATATCTTCTTTGAGGGGACATGGTTACCCATAACAATGCATAATTACAATTTCTGACAAGTGCTATGATGCAGTGAGACCACTAACAGATAGAATAACATAGAACATCTATTTTAAACTGAGTAAACATGGAGGGACTACTGAGGACCCAGAAAATAAGACAACCAAACAGGCAAAGGGGAAAAGATTGGGGCTGAGTGAAATGACATGTGCAAAGGTCCTGAGGTAGGGAAAATCTCAGGACCTTTGATGTACAAGAAGTGGAAGATGGTCAGATGTCTAGAGTGAGTGAATGAGAGGAAAGAGGTCCCAAGATAAGATTTTTTTAGTCCATGGATTGCCTTTTCATTTTGTCGATGGTTTCCTTTGATGTGCAGAAACTTTTTAGTTTGATATAATCCCACTTGTTTATTTCTGCTATGGTGTCGGATCCAAAAAAATCATTTGTGTGAAGGATCTGACCCCTACATTTTCTTACAGGAGTTTACTGTTTCAGGTCTTAACTTCAAGTCTTTAATCCATTTTAAGTTGATTTTGTTATACAATATGAGAAAGGGATCCAGTTTCATTCTTTTGCTTGTGGCTCTCTAGTGTTCTCAATACATTTATTGAAGAACCTATCTTTTTACCATTATATATTCTTGGTCCCGCTGTCAAAAATTAATTACTATATATGTATGGGTTTAAAGGTTTATTTATGTCATATCCCACTGTTCCTGAAGTCTCTTGTCTACATCATCCTGGGAATAACATAGTCACAGTAATAATAATTATTCTCCAATTCTCAACCTCATTTTCTCATATTTTGTGCCATCTCAAAGCAATTAAAGAAAATATGGTGATTCTGTGCATAACAAACTAAAGTTACATTTAAATCAGAGGCTGGGATGGTAATTAAGAATTTGCTGCAGTAGCACAGGTTAGAGACTACTGAGATTTTAACTAAAACAGTGGCAATAGAGATTTGAAAGGAGTTACTAAACTATTAGGGGAAAAAAACAGAATTTAGTTTTGAAACCTAAGAAAGACAGAGTTTCAGGAAAAATAAAGTGAATTGCTTCAGAGCCAACATATAGGAAATAGACCTACTTACTCTAACAATTGGAAAAGCAGTGCTAATTGAAATAAGTAATTTTGTCTAAACTCAATGGCCATAAGTTATCACAACTCAATAGCTAATCACATATCATACCTAGCTTCAAGGGAGACTGGAGAATTTTATATTTATTTGTATACATGGCTGCCACCAATTAAAATCAGTTCCATTACTAAGAAAAAGGAAAAGCTAGATACGCAGGGACAACTAGCAGCATCTGCATTGAGTCAGAACCTTGGATGGACAGTAGAAAAATTCATTTCTCGTCATTGTGAGTCTGCTGCAGTGAACCACAGACCACAAGACTTAAGGATCATGAGGTGTCAGCAAGCCTGATCCCAGACTTCACGCCTCGCCCGGAGCCACTCTTGGAGGGCTTATAAATAATGGGTCTTCTAAAATATTGTGGTCACTTAATTTTACTTTTGGAAATTCTTTATTATAAAATATATATTCCTTAGGGTAACATCACAGTAACTCACCTTTCCTCCTTCCCACCTTCCTCTTTTCCCCTTCATTTTCTTCCTTTCTTACACTCATTCTTTATCTTGGTGTCATGTTCCTATGTATTTTTGTCACATTGGAATACCTCCTACCTGAAAGAATTCAGATTCTACCATTTCAAGAAAGGGAAAATTGTACTAAAATCAATATTTTTTTGGAGGAAAAACTTTCTTGTTTAGTTATTATATCACAAAAACCTGAAGAGCTCAAGATGGCTTGATGGCATAATTTACATTTTTCAGTGAACTTTAAAGGGCTTAAATGGAAACTGAAAGCCAAAGAACTATAATTACCCACTTCTAAACTTTAGATCGAAATCACATAATAGCTGCATTTTCTTTTTTTCTTTTTTTTCGTAAAGGTCTTATGCTGGTTCTTTCTAAGAAGTGAAATTAGTTGAGTGTTCCTTTAGAAATATGTGATGAAAATTGTTAAGAATTCCATTTAGGGGGTCAGTATTTTTCTCCTCTAAGGCAAGGCTACACATTTTTTTGGTAAGTAATTTCTTTCAGAGAAAAAAAGTTCACAGAATTCTGCTCTATAATCTTTTCATCTAGTAAGCATAAAGTACTTGATAATCATAACACAGAATCCTAAAACCTGTAAGGAACTAGGGAGATGAGCTAACTTAGTTCCTAAGTTTACAAAGAAATTGTGAGCCAGAGTCTCACTTAGGACGAGACTCAATAGCATGCGACCTGTGCGGTCCTACAGGATCCTGTGCTAGAAGGATCCAGCACCTGTTTGATGCTCTGCTGTCACTGTCTTGGAAGTCTCTAATTCTTGAACATTTTTAATTTGCACTGGGCCCAAAAATTATGTGGTGGGTCCTGGTCTTAGTTATTTGAAAACAGAGTCAAAATGAGAGCCGTCCATCTCTTCTCTCATCTCCTTCGGCAAATATTGTTTTAAATGAATCTCCTTCTTTTCCATAACTTCCTTACTAATATGCAGTGTCTTGCTGCCTTTACCGCACAGAGTGTACTCTGAATGCCACCTTCCTTAGTCACTTCGGGTAAGTGACTGGCCGGTGGCAGGAAAGAGTGGGAAGTTTCTTAATGGTCCTTTGGCTCCGTTCCAGAGCACTCTGCTTTGGCACCTGGTTCTTGTTCGCCAGCACAAGCTCAGTGTAAAACATTCATCCAAAGAAAATGCTTTTAAAATAGAGAAACTCGATTCTTTTATAAAATTTAATTAAAAACATTAACATTTAAAAATATTTTTTAAAGCAACTTTTACTTATTATCTTGTATACATATGAGGCAGGGAGGGAGAAGTTTGATTAAAAATTAAAAGTCTCCAGTATCTAAGATATACATATTAATAGATTTATATATATATTATATATTACATATAATAATTTAGGGAGGGATAATGCCTAATTTGTTTTTTCTGATATGAATTTTCCCTCTTTCCCACTTGGTATTGATAACATTTTACATTTACATTCTACGATGCTTCTCTTCTTTAACTGCTCTCTATCCATTTTGAGTAAATTACAGCCCCATCATTACTAAGCTGAAAAAAAACATTTCCCAAATCTTCTAAACAGAACCCTCTCCTCAGAGGGAAAACATGTGTCAGGTTGCCCTGACCTGAGGTGAGGAGCCGGCTCACCACCTGCTGCTGGGATGAGTCAGAGACCCAGCGTGTTTTGTCGCCACTTCTCACTTCGTTGTCACCAGGTAAACCTCATTCTGAGCTCCGGGGCCAGCTCAGGCTGCTAAGTCAGTGGAAGTGTTCAAGATCTGCCCCATAAACTAAAATATTTCTCAAAAGTATTCTCACGTATTTATGTCACTCAAGAAGTAAATGCCCATATTTTTCTCCCTTTAAACTTGGAGCATTTATTTCCCTCAAAGGCCTGGTAAACCTTATTAATTTGTTTGACAATCCCTCAAGAGATGGATCAACAAATTTATCACCAGTTATTAATTATTGACTACCCAGTATGTGAATATATTCAAAACCTCAGGAGTACGTAACATCTAGTTATGCAGATAAGAGAACCAGGTACTTTCTTAACTAATGTTTAAGAGTGAGGGATCTGAGGTCTTATAAGATCTGGATTTAAATCAGTCATTTGTTTTATTTTTTTTCCTCACATTAATTCCACCTTCCCTCGCTTCCACCCCTGACCTACCCATGTTGCAGTTTCCCTTTTTAAGAACTGGATCTCTGAAGGCAGAGCGCCTCCTCCCACATTCTTACTTTGTGTACCTGGGGCCAGGTGCACCCAGGGACAGGTGCACCCAGAGCCAGGTGCATCTGGGGCCTGGTCCATGGCTCCACCTGGGCGCGAACCTAGGACCTTCTGCCTGTAATGCAGACATATTAACCACTACACTACCGGGCCACTCCCTAAGTCAGTCATTTATTATCTGTGTGACCTTGGGCATATTTACTAATTATTCTGAGCATCAGCGTGATTTTCTTTTTTTGTATAAAGATGTTATATCAGTTCGCTAGGGCTCCCATAACAAAATATCACAAATGAGATAGGTTAAACAACAGAAATTTATGTTTTTATTATTCCAGAGGCCACGTTGTTTTTGGAGAACAGTCGCGGCTGGAGCTCAGTGCGTGAGGGAGTGGAGAGTGCTGGGATGTGCCTGCAGATTGTAGGTGACTGACGGTGGCGGCTCTGTAGGCCAAGGTAAGCACTTCAGTTTTTTTTTTTTTTTTGCACTTTAGATTTTATTCTTAGATAAAAGGCATATCATTGGAGAATTCTGAGCAGAGAAGGGACATATCCCCACTCATGTTTTAGAGGGCTTATTAGAAGGAGGTAAGATGAGGAAGCAGAGAAGTGCCCTATGAAACCACTGCAATAGTATGTGCAGAGGTGATGACATAATAAGTGGTCGGATGCTGCATAAAACTGGTTTATCCTCTGCCTTTCTACACTAATTACGTTAAATGACAGAAGTAAAAGATGTTTTAAAATCTGCTTATCCTTAAAATCATCATGAAAGTACATTTTTATGTATTTATGACTTTGCAAAGATATAATGTACATGAAGCAGCCTGGAATGTCAAGACTACTCTAAATATTATAGCTATTATTCTTATTTAAAATATTCATGAATCTTCACATTTCAGTTTCTGATTTTTGTAGTTTTATTCAATATAAGTATCTTTCAAGTATGTATTTATGCCAGCCACTCTCATCAGTGGTGAAGTTAATGGTGAAAAAGATAGACATTATCTTTGATTATAAGCAGTCACCAGTCTACACATTTCTACAAAGTATGGACAAAGGAATGTTAATACTGAAATGCCACTTAGAGAAGAACTTAATGGGAGATCATTAAAATATGAGAAATTTAAATGAAAATGTTATATATGATTTTGCATTCTGGATTTGTGTTTACATTATATTCAGAGAGATTTACTCAATTTTACAGCTTGCTGTCAGGCACTATTATAATATTTAGTTTAGAGTAGATACGAATCTATAGCCCCAAGAGTCAAGTGTATGTTATGTAACGTTCAGTGACCTCCTCTTAGGGGAATGTAAATGGGCTTCTCCTTGATGGGGTTAACTGTACAATCATGGAAATATTATTAACAATCAGATAGAGAAAGAAACTTTATCACAGACTTGGTGCAGATAATTTATTCTTTTTAGCTTTCAGAAATCTTTCATAAAAGTAGATAACAAAGAGTCTAATGTATAATCTTGTTGTGAGTGGGTGGTTATACATTGAGATATGTGACACCCAGTTGTTAGAAGATCAGAAAAACGCAGAGCCCAATTGAAAGACTCATTGTGTTTTGTGTCACATGCAGCACAGCAGTAAAAGAGGCACCCTGTGCGGGAAGAACACACGTTTGAAGACTGGGAGCCATTTATTCCGTAGCATGTCCATATGAATCTTATAGAAAAGACTAGAACTGTTCTATTTTCCTCATGTTCATTCATTAATTTAATAATTCATTCATCAAAAGATCTTTAGGAACAAATAAGCAGAAAATAATGTATTTCTATACTATTTCAAAATACATTTCTCCTGTTCTAAAACAAGGAGCAAAAAGACACTTAAAATTGAAGTGATTCAATAATTCTCAAACTTTTCTCTTACCAGCTTGTCCTCCCTGTTTCAACTTCTACATCAAACGTTCACGAGCTGTTATTAATGGGGCCCGTGGCTCCCAGTCCTTTGAATCCAGCTTGTCTGAAAGAAAAAAAACATGGAGGGGGGAATGGCTGTAAAGAGGGTCGAAGAGGTAGAGAAAGCCATCTCACCAATTCCAGATACTATGGGTCACTGCTATCACCTCCACACTGGCATCGAAGCACCACTGCTGCTGTATTTCTAAGCCCACAACCCTTCGAGAAGCCTGTGGACTCAGATGAATCTGAAAGAGAACTTGAGTCACAACATAGTATTGATTCTGATATGATGTGTTAACAAGACTTCACATCTGATGTGTGAAAGCTTGGTTGCCTTAATGAGTGTGTGAGCTATAAAAGTAGCATTTCCATTGTGAATATTGAGTACAATAAAGGGGTGGCTACCAGGTCACAATGCTCTTCCAGGGTTAATTAAAAAAATGGGATGGACACTCCTATTTGATTACGTAGTAACAAAGGATATTTTTTGACAGATGCAGTGTCAAACACTTGACATGTGATTAGTCTTTATTTGATACAATGAGACCAAAACAATTATTACATTTTTTCAGGTAAGGAAAGTAGGGCTTGGAGAAGTGAAATAGCTGGTACAATCTTGCACAACAATCAGTGTGATTCACACCTAAGTCTGCTCTGAATTGTGACCCTAAACCGCCTTCAGGATTTTGTTTTAGTAAGCACAAGGCTCTTAGCTTTTCCCTGAGCATTAGATCTACAGTGGTGGAGAGCAGAGGAGTTCTCCCAGTAAAATCCCTTGGAAAAAGGAGGGTCAGCCCCACAATGGAGGAAAGAAAAGCCACAGCCAGTGTCTTTCACCTTTAGAATTCCTATTGGGCAGCAAAAGAAGGAAATGACAGTGTCAACATATTTGGTGATGATCTACCAGATAAGACTTTGAGAATTAACAATAGATCTGCTTTGGATGGGCTTTTATCCTATCTTCATGTGAAGTAGCTTTATTTCCTAGAATATCTGCAAAATTAGGGAACGTATTTTCTAACTCTAAAATTAAGTGTCTATGAGACATCGCATTTCAATTGTAGTTTACCCTTACCCAGGCCCCATCTGAGCCCGTGTCATTTCCTTTCTAATGCTCAGTTCAGCCTGTATTGTTTTTCTCAACCAAAACATGCCGTTAGGAGAGAAAATGGAATAGTGAAGGGGCAACTGTCAATGCCATTTTAACCGACAAGATTTCAAAGAAACTGTGCTGTTTCCCCAAGCTAATCTTTGTCAAAATCTCCACAAAATTACATTCTAAGCAAAACTCTCAGTTTTTGCCATTAGGAAGAACTTTTAAGCAGGCCTATTACTACTAATGCTTACTGACATTTTAATGGCAAAAAGTGCTATAAATACTTTGTAAATCCAGCATAAATGTACTAATCTATTTATTGAATGTCAATTGAGGTTTCTACTTCAGCTTTATAGTGGCCACTGGGTAAATATTAGGCCAGTTTCTTACCAGTGCGTGTTTAATTTGATCTACAGTGTTCTGTTTATGATGCAAACGGGATTGTTCTAAATTCCAGTTGCAATTTCCTCACTCTGTACTGTTGTGTAAACAAGGCATGCCACAGACTATTTACAATCCTGATCCATTTTCCTCCAATAACAAAGACACCTTAGATCAAAAGAGTTCTAATACCCTTGTAACTTCAAAGTCCTTTGATAAAAACAATACAGGAAAAGAAAGGATTCACAAATGTTTTCTTAGTGCTCTTCAGAATCCGCAGCACCCAACAGGAAACTACTATTCCCAGGTTGTTTTATGGCTCCATTTACAACCAGTGCAACCATTTTTTTATTGACTCAGTGAGTCAGTTCAGTGAAACGATCTGTCACTTTCGCATTATGTAATGGTCCAGTTGATTTAATGGAATTGCTAAGGAGTTTGAAACAACCAAGCAAGCAACTCAGGTAAAGCAGTTAAGTGATTATATCTGCAAGTACAGTTCTATAAGTTGTATTTTATCCACACAAAAATTATGTTGTCTTTATTATAACATATTTCTATTTTTTTATTGTTTTTCCCTGTGCATTCTTCTAAAATCATTTCCATGAAAACACCTGAATTTTTTTAAAAGAAATGTAAAATGAATAACTTCTAGATTTATCTCTGTACACTATCAAGAAAAGCTTTAAGTTGGCAGAGAAAAACAAAATTAACACGTGGCAGTTCAACAACTATAGCTATTTAAGAATAGTATGAAAGTGTTATGTTAAGAAGAAATTTAAAGAATAAAGTGCAAAATATTTACTGAAAGCATCAAACGACAACAACAATTCAGGTCAAAGACAATTTTTTCTTTCATAATGAGTTATTTTGCAGAGTAATATTTGAGTCTCCATAACTGTATGGGCATTATAGTTGCTTACTGACTACTCAGAATTTTGGGCTTTTTGTTGTCCCTTAGAAGCAGAATGAATACATGTAGGGATACCCACTTTCAACTGAGACAGAGAAATTGGGGACAGAATTACTGCTCAGCCTGACAAAATAAATAAACCTATCTTTGTTGAAGCCTCTTAATCCACAAAATAACCTTCTAAGCAAAAATTCTTGCTATTAGGGAGACGCCTTAAGCAGGCGTATTGGTACCATAATGCTTACTGGCATTTCCGTGACAGGAAGTGCCATGTAAATCCAGCATAAATATAGTAATTATTTATTGAATGTCACTTGAGGTTGCTACTTATATATATCATTTAAGGTTGCTACCAAATATATGGAACAGGAGTTACCAAGACACAGGTAATGTGAGACAGTGATCCCCAGAAGATGGAGGGAAATGTGTACCCTATGATTTCCCTCGCTTACTACCTTGAAGGGGTTTCCAGGCTATAGAATATGGGGAGAGAATCCAAGCAGAGCTGGGCCAATGCTCTGAGTCAAAGGGACAGAGCTGAGAGTTTGAGGACAAAAAGATGTGTAGTTTGCCTCTAAAAAGAACTGGAGAGGGGAGATTGCTGCACAGAAAGGGCACTCAGAGAGCTGGGCAGGCGCCTTCATCTTTTTAGCAGAGTACTGATGAGTGCATGGGTGTGAGAGAACTACCCAAGGCCAGGAAAGGACTACCTAAATAGTTCGAAGGTGATGGTGCCTGGCAGTGCCTTGGAACTAAAACTAGCCTTTTTCCCACCAGCCAGACTAGAAAACATCATGATTCACAGGGTATCAGGTGAAAATCACTGGCATGTCTTCATCAATAGTAAATAATAATTAGTCTTAAACACTTCTCCAGTCTTGCCTAACAAATCTTAAAACTAACATCTAACAATTTCTAAGTAAATTAACTGTGATCCAGAGCAAAGTTCAAGAATATTTATGACAATGCAAAAATATCTAGCATCTAACAAAGTAAAGTTCAGAATGTGTGAAATTCAATAACAAATGGTCAAACAGGCAAAATAGTAGAAAAATATGATTTATAATGAGGAAAAAATCTATTAGTTGAAAGCCACAGTTGACATAAATGTTAAAATTAGCAAATAAAAACATTAAAATACTTACCATAACTATATATTCAACAGTTAAACATGAACACGGAAGACATTTTTACAAAAGTAAAATTGCATTTTCATAAATGCAAACTGAAATGTTTGACATGACTGAATGGGGTAATGACAAATGCAACACTGCAGATGTAAAAATTGGGAAGCATGAAGCCTTGGGGATAGAAACAACTAAGATGAATCATGGAGATAAAGGAAAATTTTGTAAAAACAAAAAACAAAAACAAAACAGTGTCAGTGAGGTATGGGACAATTACAAGTGGCTAATATAGTTGTATTCGGTATGCCCAAAGGAAGGGGACAAGGACAGAAAACAAAAAAACTGAAAAAATAAAGGCTGACCTTTTTCCATGTTTGACAAAATCTATGAATCCACAGATGCAAGACTCTCGATGAATCCCAAGCAGAAAAAAAAAAGAAACTTTAAATCTCATCATGATCTAATGGTTGAAAACTAATAATAAAGAGATAATTCTTAAAATCATTTATGTGATGAGCTTATATCCAGAATGTATAAAAACCTTTCAAAACTCAATTTTAAAAAACTCTAATTAAAAAAAAAAAAAAGAATTGGAAAGTGTTTGAATAGACCAAAAGGGTTATACTATTGTGGCAAATAAGAAATGCAACAATACACAGTGCCATTCATCACTAAAAAAGTACGAATTAGATACCACTGCACACCTATTAGATGTGTAGAGGCAAACTACACATGCTAAAATTAAGAAGACTGAGCATCCCAAATGCTGACAGGTATATGGAGTACCTGGAACCCTCATACACTGCTGATGAGAATATGAAATAATACAGCACTCTGAAAAACAGTTTGGCAGTTTCTTAAAATGTGACACATACCCCTACCATATAACCTAGCTATTCCACTCCTAGATATTTACACGAGAGAAATAAGTCTATGTCCATACAAAGACATGTATAGTACTGTTCAAAGGAGCTTTATATTTAAATGTCAAGATCTCTAAACAGATGAATAAACAAACTGTTGTATGTTTATGTTATACATGTATGCAATAGTTTTATTTATATATTGCATGTAATAAATATTATTTATAATACTTTATACATGTATAATTATTTTATGTAAACCTTCATATAATGGAATACTGTTCAGCAATAAAAGTGAATGAACTCTTGATACATTCTACAGCATGGATTAATCTCCAAATAATTATGCTGAGTGAATGAAGTGAGTAAAAATAGCATACTCATAACTATTTATATCACATTCTAAGAAGTGCAAACCAATCCACAGTGACAGATTAGTCTATAACCTATAGTGACAAACTAATTTGGGGTCAGGATAAGTGGGTGGAATGAGGAGAGGTGACAGAGAGGATTTATAAAAAGATACAAGGAAATTATTGGGAGAGATGGATATTTGTCACCTTGATTGTGTTAATAGTTGCCTGTGTGTATACATACATCCAAACTCATCCAGTCATATGCTTCAAATACGTGGTGTTTGTTGTAATTTTACATCAATAAATCCGGTCAGAAAATGAGCACACTTAGGAACGCAGAGCCTTTTCTATTCCTCGCCACCCCTGCCACCAGGGACTGGGAGTGTGCTGTCGTGAAAGGCAAATGTGCAGTTTTACAACAGAAAACAAAAAATAGGTGTTTTTCTTTGACATTACTATTATCTTCCATTACACAAATCATGGACTAAATGTCTTTCTATGTAAACATTGTCATCATTTTGAAAACCCTTTTCAATGGCGTATTCCTGTTGAGGCCTCGTTTTCTCAGTCGTTGGGTACGTGGCCCCTGCTCTGGTCTCTGCTCTGAAGCCAGAAAAAAGAAAAGCCTTGTCTGTGACGCCCCATCCGTCGTGTTTAAATGCGCAGCTGGAATCATTTAACACATGGGGCTCACACAGAAAAATTATTCCTCAGTTGGAGATGTTTCAAACCTTATGTGGAAAAATATTTGTATGAAAAATCACATTTATATAATACTATATAGCCAGAGAGTGGAGTTCTCCTCTCAACACCTTGTCTAGATTCTTGATGTCTCGAACAAAGAATGAAGCAAGACACCGAAATACAGCAGAAAAAAAAAGAGCTTTATTAGAAAGGAAAGTAAAGCAACACAGGCAAGAGAAGAGCGGCTCAAAAGGCTCAAAAAGCTCAAGGGCTCACGGCACATAATACAGCTTTTGGGGGTTTTATCCCTATTTGCTGTGGGCAGTTACTTTTCTTAGAGGAGTGAGCTTCCTTGATTGACAGCTAAGATTGACAAGACTCAGTGACTCATCATTTGCTTTCTGTGCATGTTCATTCTCAGAATTCAGTCTGTTATAATGATGTTAATGAACTTCCAGGCATATGCATCATATTATAATATTAGTATAATGAGACTCAGGTGTGTTGAAGGTCATTGAGGCTTCATTGTGCAGGTGCGAGTGACTGGCTAAAACTAGAACCCAATTACCTGCTTACTTGTTTCCTTATATGAGTTACTTTTAGCCCATAAATGCCTTCTGGCTTGTTTAATGGTGGGCAGACTGGGGCCGACCCTCTTTAGGATAGGACAACCTCAGTGTCTTTGCAGGCGGACCCAAAAGCCCCTATCTAACTTTCCTGCCTAACCCTTTTCTAAGAGCCATGAACTCTTCTTATTAGGATGGATGTTGAGGGACAGAGGTCTCTTCCTCTGTATCTGCTTCCTGCTGAGGAGGGTCGCAGTCTCTTCCTGTCGGGTTTCATGGAGCTCTTTACCTTTTTGCCTTAGGATGGGGCCTCAGGTTTCCTGCAGAAGTGCCACCTCTGTTCCTAGACAAGGAAAAAGGTACAAACTTGTTACTTGAAGCACATATCTAGTTACATTTCTATGATTGATTTGCCTATCAAGCAGGTAAAAGAAATCAGACTTGATTAATATTCGTAGAAGAAAGAAAAAAACGGGTAAAAGGTCTCCTCCCTTCTTGGACTCCAAGGACCCTGTTTTGGACTAAAGCCATTCTTGCTTTATAATGGGCAAAGAAGAATGCTGAGTTTCAATGATCCTTGTCAGTCGCTAGAGGCCTGAGTTACCAGTTTCAAGGTAATTATCTAAGTTTGAGGGAGTTTGGTCTTTCTCCAAAGAAGGGAAGAAAGAAAAGACTTTAACTAGGTTTACTAAAAAGATTAAGAATTTCGCAAAGCAATGGCCCATATCAAAATCATGTATCACTTTTTTCACTTGATATTTAAAAAACCATTTTTACACTAAACATTGATTTTAATGCCTGTCATAAATCCAGTCATTTAGACATACCATAGTTTATCACCCATCTCCTATTGTTAAACATTTATATAGTTTTAAATGGCTTACTATCACAAATAATATTGTAGCATTCACCTTTTGCATAAAACTGGTTTCTTGAAGAAGTTTTCCGGAAAGGGAATTCTTTACTTAAGCATATCTGTAACCTAAAAATTTCTTTCTAGTTCAAAAATTCATTGCCTACTGAGTATTTACTATGCATGAATACTGTATAATAGAGGATAAGGACCTGAATACGGTTTTATAGAGGCTAAAGGAGAGAGAAATGGCCAAGGCAGCATCAGAGTAATAGGTTCAAATTTGAGTTTTAAAGCTTTAAGCCATATTTTTAAAATACTGATTATGGAATTGGGAGAAAAATGGGCAGAGTGGAGTCATGCTGTTTGTGTTCTTCTGTAGGAATTCTTTCATGCTGGGGGTTGTGTGCTTTCTCAGCAGTCCCCCATAGTAGTCAGTTCAATTTAAACCACACGTTCAGATGCTGAGTAATCACCATCTCTTGGTATAGCTGGGGGAGAAATGACTAAATGTCTACCTCGCTGGTTTTAATGATGTTTGTTGAGATGGATCCAGGTTAACAATCTGGGTTCCTTCTTTAACATTAGTATGCAAAGAAAGTCTCCACATATAGAAAATAAATGAGTGTTATCAAATAGTGTTAGAATTTTTATTTTTAAAATGTGTACAGGAATTTTCTTCCATGAACTTCAGATTTTATTTAAGAAAATGTTTTATGGGAAAATATGCTGTTGGAAATACTTGAGAAATCATTACTGTCGGTAGGTAGGGAAGTAGGAACCACTTAGTAAAAGATGAAAGTGAGGGCAGAAGCAAAGTAAAACCATGGCTGAACAAATACCTCGTGAGCCATAATGTTATATTGATATCAGTGAAAAGAAAAATACAATTTTTACTGAGCTCTCTTTGGTTCATTACTATGCAATATTTAAAAATGCTTACGAAATTTATCATTCACTTTGAAAAACTCAGAGAATTAGAATAATACCGTGGACTTAGTGAAATAATTTGATTCTTTAGAGAAGGGCACAATGGAGCTAAGAAATAAGTACTGGAACTTATTCTAGACTGGAATTATCTGCACTGAGAGACGTAAGACCACTTATTCAGAATGAAATATTCAGCATGCTGCAGGAAACTGGTAAGGGGTAATTAATACCATTAGTCTTTTTAAAACAGCTGTGAATAGGACAAAAAAGGATTAGCGAATCCAAGACACTCATGCGGCCTCTGTCCCCGTGTGCCCTGACAGACGTTTTTAATCATTTGCAGCTCTCTTTTCTGTTAGGCATCAACATGAGTTCGGAATCCTTAATATAACGCCATGTGTGTTCAGTACCAACAACGGATTTTTAAGATGTTTAACATGACTTCCAAATCTGAGATAACGTCGATGCTTCGGTTTCCCCATCACTCGCTTATTTGATAGAACTGTTGCGAAGGGTACTGTGGAAGTAGCCAGATTAAGCCCAAAATGGAGTCACTCACGGTAAGCCCCACATCAGCAAACCGAAAGTTAAATTTTACTCTCGGCTCTCTCAGAGCTGACCCTGCTCTGAGACATCTCTTTGCTCCCTATGAGGAGAGCAGCTCTGCTTCAACAAACCAGAAAACGCCATGACAACGTCCTCCTTCCTGCTGGCTTTGGCCTATAAAGATCTCACCCTGTTAGCTCTTCAGAACTTTTTTTGAGCAGCTAGATTTGATGCTGCCTGATTCATGAATCACTGAATAAAAACCTACTAGATGAGTAAATTCTCTGTGGAAAATTTTCTTTTAACAGAACATAAAATAATTCATGTTAAAGCACATTGTCAATAAAAAGATGGAAATTATTAAATGCGGGGATGTCTATGATAATAAAAATGTGGCAAATGCACGGACAGGTTAACGTCCTTTATTTGCAGCCTAGAAGACCTTCCTGAACGCAGATTTTTTTTAAGAGTCCTATTAGATTCTCTTGCCTTGATGTCACCCTTTAGGCTGTGTGCTTCCTGGTGACAGAGTATGTGTCTTTCATCTTTACATTTCTGGCACTCATTGCAATGTCAAGAACATAAAATATACTCAATACTTGCTAAACTAGAATTAGAATAAAAATCTGGATAATTCACTATATTTTAAACTGGCACTTTACTTTTATCACAATCTACACTGAGGCTAATAATTCCGCTTTTTACCTTCCACCTACATTAGGCATTTCCCAGTCACTATGAACTTGGATTTTATATAGTTTAATTTGGCTGTTTTTCTCCAATTCTGTTTATAAATGAACATATAAGATATTCTTCTGAATTATGTAATAATGTGCCTGCATTTCACTGGAGATGGCTCCCAAGAGGAAACTATTAATCCAAGTACGTATATGTTTACATTCTGAGATCCAAGAACCTAAAATAGTGGTAGAATTTTTTATTTGATCTCCGTTCAGTCTTACTATCATCAACCGATTTTGAGACTCCAAAGGAAAATCTTTTCCTATGTGTGTGTGTGTGTCTTTTTTTTTAAGCATCATACACTTTATTTCCTAAGAATTGAGGATTTAACTTGCTCTGCTCTGAGGCAGGGTGTTTAGTTTACAGAAATATCGAGATGACAGTGCATCAGCACATTTGTATTGAGAAGAGAGATGAATATTTCAGGCTCGTATTCATACTGCCTTGGGAGGAATTTGTAATCTGGATCCCACAGCTGTTGCTAAGTGAACCAGTGGGGTCGGTTTCCTCTGGTTAAGCCAGTCAGGGGTTCCCAATGCATGTCTCTCCTACAAGATGCTCTCTGCATTTTTATTACTTGCTGTAACCTTAACAACTGGTTTTGGAAACGCATGATTTTTTTAAAATCCCCTTATAAATTATGTATATCTCTATTGACTTAAATTATGCTCATTCACAGGTTCTGTTTTGGGGAGGAAAAAAAACAAAGAGCATTTGGTTGGGGCTAGATTCTTAAAATACTTTTCAAGAGAGGGAGTTAAATGGAGAAGCTAATTTATCTGCATATTCTAAGAGAGGGTTTTGGAATGATGTCATAAAATCTGGTGTGTGTGTGTATGTGTGTGCACGCGTGCGCGTGCATGATGTGAGCACTCAGATCCATCTGAGTGTGTGTGTGTGTGTGTGTGGTGGGGGAGAAGACATGCTTCTGAGTGCTAGGACGAGATCCATCCATTTTACCTGCCTCTATCTTGGTAGCATTGTGCTGCTTCAACAACTGACTTTAAATCTCAAGGCTCTAAGGCCTGTGATAGTGTAAGCCTGTCAGCTAGGAGAGAGCAGAGCACCACACTGTAAGGAGAGAATTTTCTAAAGTAGAAACAGGGAGGTGCAGGCAGTTGGTGCCAAATTTTCTATTTCTCTGTGCACCTCGGAGCAAGACAGTGCTTTGCACATAGTAGGTTCTTGGTAAATATTTATCAGTCCTGTATCATGTTCTCTATTCTTTACTATGAAAAATTCTTTGGATCTGCTCAATAATTGTACTTTTGCAAAAAAATACCTACATAAACACTTGGTGCTTTTGTTTGCATAGAACTTGCTTTAGGAAGAAAAAATTGTTTTCAGGATCTGCCACCTAATATTGACGTTCTCGTTTTTAGAGTCTCGCACGTTAATCTAAAGAAGATCTTGAATCCTTCGGGCCATGCTGTTCTCATCCTTGACCCACTTGATCCCTAAAGTTGATTTTTTTGTTTTTAAAATGCATATGACATCATCTCTGTGTGAATAATGGCATGAGAATAAACTCATGGTTAAAAATTACTTGCAATTTGGAAAGGTTGGTTTCTATAGATTTTGAGTGCATAATGCAGAGTTGGTGTACATAATGAGTCATTTTTTAAAAAATTCAACAGCAGTATAATTCCTTCACATAGCTCTGAATGGGTCTTATGAAGAGGGTTTTTGAGTGGCGCCTGGGAGAGCAAAGCAGTCATTATGACTTTACAAAAGCTACTGTGGATATATGTTGCTGTATCACCATTTCTGGCTTTAAATTCAGCACTAAACTGGCTTTGATAATGTTAACCAACAAACTGGATGCAATTCTAGTAGCACATTTACTGACATCTTGGAGAATCTTAGCTGTTCTCCTGCAGACGTAAGTTTGAAGAAGGGCTACAATGCAACTTTAATTATAGGGCAGTTGGACCAGCTCCAAATAGATGCTCTGCCACCAGATGCCCTGTTCCAGAGAAGGATGCCTTCGGTACAAGCTGTTTTTGACTGATGTTTAAGACTGTGTTCTTGTAAACGGGTCTAAAAATAGCCTCTTTTTAAAGACTGTAAATTCCTATAATTTAAGGGTATGCCTTAAGAAATTAACCCTAAAAGGAATTGGAGGACAAAGTAGCTAACATTTTTGAGTTACTGGCTGGGTGGCTGTAGCACTCTTTTTGAAAGAGAAGGAAGCAGGTCATTAGAGGGGCTGCATCTAAATCCTGTGTGTCAGAAATGAAAGGAAAACGGAGTTTCCTTGGTGCTGGAGAACTGTGTAATTAGTGGGGATAACAAGCATTGATATTTATTGTAGTGGAATGCACTACTGAAAAACAAAACTCCTGGTGTCTCTGTTCCACATCTGCTGAACTAATTTGGGGGTAATTTTATCATTTTAATCTGCGTGATGCTCTTCCTCAGTTGCTAAAGTCCCCTGGTGTATACCAGATGTCAGGTGTTTAATGAGGCTTCAGAGGCTTAGGATGGTTTGACTGCAGGTGTTTAATGCCTGCCAGGCCTTAAGACAAAGCCACAAGCTGGTGCTTCTCGGTTTGCATTGTGAACACATCAGTAGATGTTAGTGGCCATTCTAGCCACTAGGAGGTGCTATAGGTCTCTCCATCCATTCAGCTCAACTTTCCCCAAGACTCATGTCCAAAAGACTTCAAGTACTAGGGTACTAAGGAGTCAGTATTATGAAAGATGGAATTAAAACTCTCACCCTATAGAGATATGACTTGAAGTAAAGTGATTGAGAATGTATGGTTCCCAGAGTCTAGGAATTTAGCCTTGGCAACATACTGATTTTCTCTAAGTCTGTTTCCTCAACTTTAATATATGGATAATATTAATATCCATTCCTTAGATTTGTTGTAAGCAAGAAATAAAATAGTCTAGATAAAGCATTTAGCTCACAGTATTAATACTGCTCCACAAATGTTATCTATTTATGATGTTGTTACCTGATCCGTTGGGTGTTTGCCTTACCTTGGGAATCCTATTCTGTGGAGCTTGCTTCCAGCTACGGGAGATGGTGACTTAGGTCACCTGTGCCACCGTCATTGCTTACCCTTCTTAAAGAGGTTTAGCTTGCTGTTTGAAGCCCTGGGTTTAGAGTCATTCAAACCTGGCTTAGAATTTTTGTTCTGGCACTTAGTCACTCTGTGGCCTTGGGAAGTCTATTTAACCTTTTTAGACCTCAGTTTTAATTATTTTTTTTTCAGCTTTAAAGAGATATAATTGACATATCACATTATTTAAATTTAAAGTGTACAATATGATGATTTGACACATGAAAATGTTGTGAAATGATTATTACAGTAGGGTTAGTTAACGCTCCATCACCTCACATAATTACTTGTTTTTTGTGGTGGGAACATTTGAGATCTCTCTTAACAACTTTCTAGTATATAATAGTTAATATGACATTAACTATAGTCACGTACTAACTATAATACGTCAGGGGTCCCCAGCCTCCAGGCCTCAGACCAGTACTGGGTACTGGCCCATGGCCTGTTAGGAACTGGGCCACACAGCAGGAGGTGAGCAGCCAGCAAGTGAACAAAGCTTCATCTGTATTTGCAGCCACTCCCCAGTGCTAGCATCACCATCTCAGCTCCAACTCAGATCATCAGGCATTAGATCCTCATAGGAGCACTAGTCCCTGGTGCCAAAAAGGTTGGGGGCCACTGCTATACATAGATCCTCAGAATTTATTCATTTTATACCTGAAATTTTATACACTTTGACCAACATCTTTCCCATTCCCCCCATGCCGAGGCCCTGGCATCCATGTCATACATACATATCACATCTTCCTTATCTACTCATTCACGGATGGACACGTGGGTCATTGCCACACTTGGCTACTGTGAGGAGTCCTGCAATAACTGTGGTTTCATGATTTTTGTCTCTGTTAAACTTCTCATTTTGTTTTCTTGATTTCTTTATACTGTCTTTAAACTATCTTTTCTTGCAGCTCATTGAGCTTCCTTAAAACATCTATTTTGAACATTTTATCAGGCAAATTGCAGACCTTCCCATGGAGTCTGCAATGCAGTTAGTAGGCTCCTCCTCCTTTTGATACCTTCCTTCCAAACCCTGGCTGCTCATTTCCCCCCACTTCCACCCCCATCACGCAGTTCACAACACAGAACTCTGGAAGAGGCGAGAGACAAGCGGGCCTCCCTGGCAGCATCCTGCACAGGCGAGGAGCCAGGTGTTTGCACACAGACTCTCACTTTCCCTCGCAGGAGAAATCGTGGGCCTGAGATGAGCTCATCTGGCCATAAGCTGTGCGGCCTTGGGGGAGGGGTGATGTGAGTTAACTAAACCATCCCTCTTCACCTTCTCCAATGTGTTGCATCTCACATTATTTTGCTCCACGGGGTGCTGGAGCTTCTCTGCACACTGTTGCTGCAAAGGCTCTCTTGTCTGTGGGTGATTGTCTAAGTGTTTTTCAGGCTCTCAGACAGTGGCCCAAAGGCCCTGGGGTTGGCCACTTAATGGTCCATGGCTGGAACCGAAGTCCATATGCCTATCACCAGATGCAGGGTGGCCAGGAATCCTTGCAGGTCCCTTGGTGCTGACCCTACAAAGGCAGCCTTGTTCATGGATGGATGCCACACTGTCGTTGTTGAGGAGGGATGCTGTGAGGGACATCTTATTTGGCCATCTTGCTGATATCACTCTCATGATCTTTAAATGAGTAGAACGATAGTATCTTAATCACACATTGCTGCTAGGATTACAAATGTGAGGGTTCCTGTAACTGTGCTTAGAATAGTGTAAGCAATAAGTAAATGTTTGCTAATATTATTCTTCTTTAAGTCTCAATGCTTGCTTTTTAAAAAAATTTCCATCCTCTTTATTATGTTTTATTTTCAATGTTTTCTATTAAACAAATTTCAGGCATCGTTGGGCATAGATTTTTTTTAATTGTATAAGCGGATCTTCCCATGAAGATCCTTTCCCTGAACTCACACTCCACCTACCTATAACTTTGATTCTGATGACAAGTCTACCTCAGTTATTTTAAGATTTTAGACTGCGTGGTCTTCATTCTCTTAGTCTTATATGCCTCATCCTTTTGCTAAATATACCTAGATTTGAAGACCAGCTTGATGTGCTATTCTGAGAAAGAACCTCTTTTGGCATTAGTTTTCCAATCCTTAAAATGAAAATAAAAATACCTAATTCATGGGATTGTATTTTCAAACAAGCTTATGCAGTTGAAACACAGTACATGCAGTACATAGCACATAGTAGGCTCTCAACAAATGAGCCAGACTTCTGGAGGAAGGTTGGGGCAGAAGGGATCAGACACTCAAACTGTAGCTTGGCTCCAAGATCTAGAACTTTCCTCATCAGAACATAGGTTTTATACTTTCACCCAAATATAACTCTTCATCTTCCATCCTCTGGCATAGACCCTTTTTCCTTTGTCCATTCTTATTTCTTCCCTTTCGTGTCACTAGACCCAACCTCTAAATTTACCAGCCATTAAGTATGTGGATGTAAGGTGGTGCACTTGTATCAGTCGCTTAGGCTTTGGCATTTTTCACTGCTGTTGGGAAAGAGTCAACAATGGCTAAATGCATTGCTTACATTCTGGAGAAAGACAGCATGAAGTTCCTGTCAGGCCAGGAACGTAATCGTGGATGGTGATGGATGGAAAGGGGTGAGAGCCAATGGTGGGGCCAGGCAGAAAGATGCCGGGGGGAGCCATGTCTAAGGGGCTCTAAAGCAACTATGGTACATTGAGGACGTGGGGCCATTTAATTCAGTTTCTAGGCACTATTCCTTTTGTAGTTGGCTTCTGCCAAGTTAATGTGCACCTTGGAGTAAACATTAAAACAAAACGAAACCTCCTTGCCACCACTGATGGATCTTTGCTGGGAAATTTTTCCACAGGTGACGACCACTCTGAGAATAGCCAGTTGATGCTGCCTGAAGTCAGCCGTTAGAGCTGAAATTGAAAAATGCATGTGATAGTGCTGCTTAGTGAGAACTAGACTTTTTCTCCTCTATACTTTAAACCTTTTACTATACCTGCCAAGGTGTTTTCTGAATCAGAAAATTGCAAAAGAAACTAAAAAAAAAAGAGAAGGAACTACTGAGAAGGTAAAAATATTTTTGCTGACATAAAGAACAGAAAAAAAACTTTCGATGATATTTTGAACAGGATTTTGTAATATATTCTTATAAGTTACTTCTATGTTCATGCATATAAACTATGAGTGAGAAAAACTATGAAAGAAGATTCCAAATTGTTAGAATATCACATTACACTCGGTGCATTAACTGAATTATATTAAATATAATGAAAGAGGTATAAAATTCACTTTTTCTTCAATAAATATTAGGTAGGTATTTTTGGAAATATTGGTTGATGTATGCATGAAATTATTAGCGGGTCTAGTTTACCTATATGACTAGGTGTGACCCCAGCAGGGAGGTCAAGGTATTCTCTCCTGTGGTTAGATAAACTGCCTTTGCTTTTATTCTTAAATTTGATAAGAAACTACCACTGTGGTTAGTATCACAGACGCAGAAAGTTAATCCTAGATAAAAGGAAAGAGGAAATTAAGTGAAAATGTTAGCAACACTGTACTCCACAAAGTTCATTTTGTTTTTGTCACATTTCATAAAAGCTGATTCATATTCTCTAAGTTTGGAGGAAATCCTCGTGTCTGTTTTGAGGGATGTGATCACAGAGTTATGTTTTATTTATTTGGTTCAATTAATCAATTAAACAATTACGTTCTCTGTACCTACACTGAGTGCTTCTATGGATTTAAGGAGAGACTGGAGCAGAGAACAACATTCTATCAGGCAGTGAAGAATTGCTTCTCTGAGGACGTGCTATTTGAGCCAAGATGTGAAGGTTAAGGAAGACCAAGCACGTAAAAATCTAGAGCAGAGGAAATGGCTGGTAGAGTCCCGACGGCCGAATGAGCTTGATAGCTGGTGCACTTGGAAAAGAAATTTTCTTTGAGAATTCTGAACCACAGGCCTGGATTCAGAATGAAAAAGAGATTCACCCTCTTCCCCTCCTCTGTCCCTCCTCCCGACCTTCCTTCTCTTCCTCACTTTCTTCCATCTTTTCTTTCGAATATACAACTCGAAGAGAATATTGTTGAAAAATATATATGACCAAACATAGATTAAGCCTTCTATACCTTTACCTTTACCTTTTATGTCACCCTGGAACCTCTTAAGGTAATGACATACTTGTAACTAATTGTTACCTACTATTTAGTATTTATTTGGCCCTGAGAAACTGTATACTCTACATTAACTGCAATCTGCCAGTCTGGTTATTATTCACTGATCTCCCAGTGAATAATGGAGTTAACTTAACAAACATACAGAGTAAAAAAATATGTCAACTTTTATTACATAGTTTTCTTCCATCTGCCAGAGAGATTTTAAATGCCAGTTTTAAAAAGAAAAGGGACCACCAGCCGGCCTGTCAGTGTGGCTTGCATATGGCCGCCTGGGGCGTGTGACGTTTGGGTGTTCTCCTGCACACCAGCTCAGGGCACTGCCGAGCCCTGGCCTGGTGGTGGCTTTGCATTGCACATGGCAGTAATCCCTTGTCCATCTGTGTCCTTTCTCTGCCTGGGATAAATTGTTATGGTTGAACGGCTCTGTTTTGTCCATCCTTTTGTGAAAGTTTCTTGAATTTTGAATCTTGGCTGTGACACTGGCAAAAGTTCTGCCTTCCCTTTTCATGAGAGAAGCTGCATTGTCTCTTTCTTTCCAGACTGGTCCTTGTTGCTGTGAGCCAACTACACACACACACACACACACACATACACACACACACACACACACACACATCACTCTGGGGTTTTGGTGGGAATTGTGTGATGAAATATGGTAGCTTGTGAGATAGATTGTGGAGGATGCAAAGAGTTTAATTATTAATCTTCCTGGATAAATCAGACAGCCTGACCTGGGATATCAGTAACCTACCCAGAAAAAATTAGATACTTCCATCAGCTTCTACTATAGCACTGTATACATCTCCTTCACATTGCTCATCAGTACTTACTATATATTTTCCCACTTATTTATTTTCTAAAGTCCCATTAGAATGTAAGTTCTAGGAAGAAAGGGGCTCTGTGCAGGTAGACTTCCAGCATACACAGCAGATACTAAATAAATATATTTTAAATAATTGAGTGAATGTCATCTCATTGCCTATTGAGTCCATCTATTTTAAAGGACATATTGAGTTAAAAACCAATAAAATAGGCAAGAACTGACCCTACCTTCCTAACAAGATATTACCTGGAAGGGTAGATGCATGTTTACCTCAGAACAGAGCTTCCTTAGTTACTGTCGCATATAGCTAATTAAAAAGAACAATCAGAAATACCAAACTGTCTCATTTCCTGCTTTTGGCAGACAAGACTCAAGTAAACCTGAGTGTGAGGCTGGGAGGTAAAGGCCGCATTGCTTACAGTCTAAGATTCATGATGAGAAATCCAAGAGAGTGGCTAAGGGACTCCAGAAGGTGGCAAAACAGGTATAAAGGTGGGAATGTATGAGGAGAAAAGATGTGGATACGAAAGGCCAGGGTCAGGAGCCACGAGTGATGGTGAAGGAGTGATTGGAGGGTTATTTGAGACACTGAGGACGTTCCTCAGCTTTTAAGGATGCCGTGTTAACCATCTTGGTCGCAGCAGCTCCCCAGAGAGGTAGCTGATGTGTATATTCATTCTCCTGCCAGCAGAAAGCAACAGCACAGGCTTCTCAGGCGTCCTCGCTGGGGATCACTCTTCTTCTTAAAAACCACTGCTTCTTCTGGAGCGCTGTGGCACCCTGGTGGAGTCCTAGTTCAGTTGTCTGTGATGTTCCTTCCACAATGTTCTCATGGTGTCCAGATAACAGCAGTGCTTATTGTGTAAGAGAGCCAAATTCATTTTTTGCATAGTTGTCACCAAATGGTTTGTGTGGTTTTAAAAAATATTTGTTTCTGTATATTTTATCTTTTGCTTATAATTCTATTTCTTAAGAACTTGTGGCTTGTTTACGTGACTGGGTTCTCAAAATTTGGGAAGGTAGTTGTTATTCCTTATGCTAGTAAGGGTAATTAACTCTAGTGGCCATATCATTTAAACCCTGAAATCTCAGTGCGTTAGCACATTAAAGGCTTATTTCTTTCTCACGTGACTCAGAATCTTTTCTGAGTGCTATAACTATGATTTCTGGAACATGTGGCTTTCCAGATCACGTTGCCAGAAAGAGAGACAGAAGTAGCAAAGCAATTGTTAATTGCTTCATCCTTGAAGTGACACCCTTCACTCAATCCATTGGCCAGAATTAGTCATGTGACCGTAACCTAACTGCAGGAGACTCTGGGACATTTAGGAGAGAGCACACGAGTATGTGGTCAACTCTAAATGTTTGTTTGTTTGTTTGTTTGTTTTCAACTGGCTAAATTTCCCAGAGTCTTTGATCCTTTTTTTCTTCCTTTCAATGATTTCTTATAGGACAGAATCCCAAGTACTGTCATCACTCCAAACCTCTAATGTTTTCCATATAGTATATAAACTGTGCTACACTTCTTGTTACTCATTTTTTTTTCCTATACACCATTGTATTCAGGCACCGTCCCCTCCCCTCATTCTAAAGCTTAGAGACTAGTGAGTAGGTAAAAAGGAAATTAAAATAGGACATTAGATGTATACTGCTGATACAAGCACAGATGATATATCCACACAGAGAAAGAACACCTAACTTAAATCCATCTGAAGGAATCTGCATCTAATCTGGGGTCTGAGGTATTAATCGGGGTCGACCAGACGGGAGGAGAACTGGCTGTGTATGTCAGGGCAGAGGAAAGGGCATGCGGAAAGCCAGAGGCCCAAGTACAGCAGCGAGCATGACGCAGGAGGATGGGCAGGCCTGAGCGGAGACGTAGACAGCACCCAGGTCATTCACCAGGCCTGTGAAAGATACTCATAGTTTTATTATAGGAGCAATGGGATTCATCGACGTTGTCAGATGGGAAGATATTCAAGAATTAGACATAATTTAGAAAGATCGTTTCAACTTCAGCGTGGAGAGATCACCTGGAATCAAATGAACTTCGAGGCAGAAAGATCAGCCACATGACTGATTTTAATTGCAATGGGGGCACTCTCAGCTGTGCAGGAGAAGACGCGTTTTTAAGATATCTTCCACCTGCCCACTGGAGTTTTTGACCAAACGAAGCAATTGCATCCATCTACATGTTTCTGACCCACTGAAGTTGCAAATAACCAAACATCCAGTTTAGTTTTAAGTAGGACACCTGGGTAGATATGTATTTATCTTTGCCTTAGCTAAAATTTGAGCTTATTTGATAGAACTGCACTTTATACTTCACTTAATTTCTATTTGGAGTTCTAGGTATACAACACATACTTCAATTTAAAAACCACACAGAACATTAAAAAAATTGAATTTATTACTATATCTCAGTTATGTTCCAATCTTACAATGTTGCTTTTAAATATATTTACAGTTGAACTTCTTTACTTACAAACATGAAGAAAAATAAACAATAGATTAAGTGGGTAAGGGAGTCCCCAACAGTGATTTTGCTTGGAGGAAGGTTTTCAAGTGATTGTTTTTAAGCTACTAATCTGGCAAGAAAAAATATTGAAAACAATTAATTAGGTTTCTCCTTTGAAGAGGGATTAAAAATGTACATATGTGAAAGTAAATGAAGCACACTTATCATAGGAAACACTGCAAATAATGCAGTGTCTTTCTGACTTGAATAAGGGAAAGGAACAAGGGTTTATTCTAAACCCCAGACCTCAAGGCGTAAGATACCAATATCCAAAGAGAAAAATTTGTTGACTCCACCTTTACTACAAATATGGAACTTTCTTAGTTATAGCTGGAGTACCATTGTGGATACATACATAACAGGATATTTGTTAAAATTGCAAAGCATATATATGGCACTTTAGCAAAGCAGCCTCTTTACACACGTACCTGAAGATCAGATACCTTCACTGTCTGCCCAGAAAGGAGCCACACTGTGTTCACATAGTTACAGCTGATCATTCTGGCAAACACATGAGCATCTCAGTGGGAACCGAACACCACCACAGAGTTGAAATTCTTGTTAAATTAAGATTATACAACCCCACTGAGGAGGATAATCCATTTACATATTTACACTCCAAGCTCTTAATTTTCTAGACAGGCCTTAATAAAGACTGTGCTTTGTACAAGTAAACAAGAAAATTAAATATTTATTGCATTTTTCACCTAAATCATGGAATAAATAACAGAACAATGTGGTTGCTAATATTCTTAACAGGCTTCAGTTTTCAAAGAATTTCACTTTGAATATTTTAGCTTCATAAGGGCAAAGATTTAAACAGTTTTGGTCTTTGTCATATCCCTACCACATAGAAAGAAAGTATTTAGTAAATATTCATGAAGTGAAAATATAAATGAATGGTTTACATTGATCCATTTTACTGTCTCCTAGACAGCTCTGTCACTAAATAGCTATTTTTATGATGCTTTTATTCTAGTTAGGACTATGTTTATAAAGCCAATATTGTGTTTCATAATCAACAGAGTACAAGCAATTATTTTAATTTTGAAATATTAATGAATTCGGCTCCAAAAAACCATACAGTTTCGCATAAACTTTTAATAATGCTAAAACAATCAAAGCAACTGTTTACTTAATGTTGTCTTAAGGAAACATATTCAAGAAAAATATTATCAGTTTTTTTTGATAACTGATACATACTATGGATGTTAACAAAATAATAATCCTAATAGTCTCCTCATAATTTAAAGCATGTAGTCAAAATATTTTCTTAGATTTTCAAAGATGTATATATAAAGAGACCTTGGATAACAGAATCTCCTTTGGAGGATCTGGGCTTTTGTGACACTATTTACTTTTAGAAACCGGAGAAGACAGGAAGGTGTCATTTGTGGTTCTAGATACTGATTGAGGAAAAGTCTCAATTCAGCACAGCCAACTCAGTATTTTTAATTCTGTCTGCCTCAATCTTCATCGTCCCAGCAGCTCTGCATCAGTGATTTAGCAGTTAACTAGCATTAACTTCGCACTTTTCTTTAAGTAAAGAAAATTTGGAGAAGTGTCTAGGATGTAATAATGTTCAAAGAAATATATGTCATGTAAAAATATAGATATAAATAGATAAGGATTGGAAGCTAATGTGCAAAATTTAGAACAGCTAGTTAGTGTTCAGGGTTATAAGTATTTTTCCTTTTACAGAATTATATTCAAAATTGTTGCTGCATTTTATTTTATTTTTTTTGAAATGGTGAGACGATATATTGTGAGGTCATTAAATGACAATGCCAGGAAAACATTACCCTGGAAATGTGAACACACAGCTTGGGATTGTTTGACAAGAATGGATATGATTTTGGAATTGCTACAGTAGTCTGTGTTCCTAGTATAGGCATTCAGTTTATACTTTCTTTATCTTCTTGTTAAAAAGCAAATATTCATTTATGTTATTGCAAACTATTAAATCCAGGCAGTCTAATTTTTAACAGTTATAAACAAAAATAAGCTGAGTTATAGATATTCAGATATACTATCAGACTAGAAAGGACTAAAACAGAAATAATTATTAATTAAAAAAAGAAATAGTCACACTAAGATCTAGTAATCCAAGTAAATATCAACTGATGTTTTGAAATTACTGTAAAAATTCTTTCTTACATTATATTTTTTACTTTAAAATCTTACATCTTAAAATATCATCACTTATGATATACTCATTAACTTGTGACACAGATATAAAAGTAAGATTTTGTTATTATAAACCTTGAATTCATGCTCAATGGGATTCAATGCATACCTTCTTTTTTTTCACAACAGAGAAAAAATAATGGCTACATGATTTATTTCATAAGTGGAATAAAACAATTTTATTGAAATTATATTTTTCTAGAACAATATAAAATAGTTCTTAATGGGAAATAAATAAAAGCTTTATATGGACAGTGACTTTGTAATTTTTTTTCTTTCTTATCCAGAGGCAGATCTTTAACTTTAGGCAATAGTATAGTTCTGTCACCATTCAGAACACGAGGTTGCCTTGAACTTTCATTCTCAAGAAAATAGGCAAAGATCACTTTTATGCTAAAAATGAGAAAGTGCTCCTTTATCCCACACCACTGAAAGAACATCATACACTAAAATTTGTATGTCAGTGATCAAATGAGGGATATTGTAACTTTGCAGTTACACCAGGATTAGAGAGAAAAGACGATTGGTTGAGTTTGATGAACAGTTGTTAAACCTGGAGGAAACAGGTCCTGCAAAAAAGAGCTGTTTTGTGAGAAACACACACACACACACACACGCACACAGACACATATGCACATACACACTCGTGCACACACACATACACTCACCATCCCTTAGAAGGAAATATTGTTCCTATTAAATACACAGGGGTCCCAAATCTGCTTATGTATACTAAGCATCAAAATAACATCTGAGCATGAAAGATTTGGAAAAAAGAAATCATGGCTCTGGAATGAACAGTAGTAATATGACAACTACAAAAGGCTTACTTTGGAATTCAGAGATCAAAAGGGAGCTGTAGTCCTTGCAGCTCCATTAGGAATTAGACCCGGAC
This sequence comes from Macroglossus sobrinus, assembly GCA_004027375.1. NCBI lineage: Eukaryota > Metazoa > Chordata > Mammalia > Chiroptera > Pteropodidae > Macroglossus > Macroglossus sobrinus. The sequence goes on along the minus strand of PVKZ01000095.1, from coordinate 580,822 downwards.
TGCTTCCTTTTTTATGACAGTATTCAACTGTGCACCTTAGATCTTCCCAACAGAAAGTCTAATGAGCCCTGTGGAGGCCATCCTACTTGCCAAGAAAATAATCCTCCCTCCAAAAGCCCAGCAACAATATTCCTCCACACCCAGAAATAGTGGTAAAACGTTGTCATTCAAAAGACTTTCTGCCATTCTTACTGGCAATCCTGGAGAATCTAATGAGTGGAAAGCCAAAATACACAAAAGAACCATTATCCAAATTTAGAAAAAATAAAAAGACATAAAGAAGAAAAAAAAAAGGAGTGTTATGAGTCAGAAAATTAACTACTGACTATCAGAAATGACCTTCCTGGAGTGTCAAACAACGCCTGTCATGGCTTCTCAAATCAGCCCAGCAGGAAAGTGGAGTAACTAAGGAGAGGCCACAGTGCCCTGATTCACTGCCCTGCTAATGTGCAACCTGTTCTGAACATTCTTATTTCCATCTCATTTTGGAAACGTATTTTAAGACTAAATAATTCTGAGTCCAGTGCATGAACAAGTCTGCTTATTTGGAAGTTACAAAGAAGAAAAATCATCTTTTTTCATTGTTTTTACTTCTTTTTAACCCTCCTTTTTATGCCAACTATTGGCTGATTTTTTCTTCTCTCATCAAATATCAATTTTCTTACATTAAAGTAAAATAGACAGGACTCCCCCAAGAGCAAACAGAAATCAATGCTTCTGACTCTGAGATAGGTACCTCCCAGTAGATTGCTAGGAAATAAATGGACGTGCAGCCATGAGCACACTTTTGTCTTCCAAGAGTTTGTATTACAGTTATTCGGACAAGTATAATTGCTGTTATGATACAGGGTACTAAGTACTGAAATAAGGCAACAACAGAGACCTAGGTAGTGCCTAACGTGTGTATCACATTTAGTCTTGGAGAATTGGGGGATATTTCTGGAGAAAATGATAACTAAACTAAGACCTGAAAAAGCAGTAGGAGTTGCCCACTAAATGTACCACCCTTTGATTACGCAATTTTCTTTTTCGCTTATCAATTTGTGGGTCAGGGAAATGAGGATTTGAGGACTCTCTTGGACAGTTCTTGACTGGATTGTCTCAGGTGGTTGCAGTTAGATGTTGGCTAAGACTGCAGTCACCTAGGGATCAGCTGGGCTGGATGGCCAGTGTGGCTCCCTCTGTGACCTCACTGGGCTGTTGGCCAAAATGCCTACACATGACCTCTTCCACATGATGGTCTAAGGGTAACTGGACTTCTATGGCAGCTCAAAGCTCCAAGCATGAGTGTACCAATGAACAAGATGGAAGCTGTGTTATCTTTTTCTGTTCAAGTCTTGGACGCCATGCAGTGACTTCTGCATTTAGTTAGTTACAAAAGAGTCACGAGCTTGCCCAGATTCAAGGAGAGGGGACATAGAGCTTGGTTCTCCATGGGAGCTGTGTCAACAAATTTTTATCCAGTTTTTTAAACTACCACAGATGAAAAGAAAATAAATAGATAAAACAAATTTATTTATTTTTTTTTGTTTTGACCTGAAGAGTTGAGATCTAAGGAGATCTAGCACATTCTAGTCTGTGTGGAAAATATTTCTGATAGATTTAGATTTCATCTAGAAGTTGAGATCAGTAGTGTTGTTACACTCATAATCTCTTAATATTTTTCACTTGATCAGCATCACTGTTAATTGAGTAGTTAGGGATGGGTGGTCAGAATGTGGGTGGGCATGTTTTTTTTTTTAGATCAGCAGCCTTCTCAGGAAGGAAGTTCTAAGTTACTTGTTAATTCATCTACATGGGAACAGGATTAGGTGAAAACATAGAACTATTGAAGGTTCTAAAGCACAGAGGACTTAAAGAGGGAGATTCTTTTTTTATTCATTTATATTTTTTAAATTAAATTTATTTATTTAGTATTAAAATTATAGATGACATACTAGTTTCAGGTGTGCAACATAGTGATCTGACACTTATATGCCTTACCTTATTGTGATTACCATAACTCTAGTAACCACCTGTCACTGTATAAAGTTATTATATTGTTGACTACATTCTCTATGCTGTACATTACATCCCCACGACTTCTCTATTTTATAACTAGAAGTTTGTTTCTCTCAATTCCCTTCACCTTTTGCACCCATCCCCCACCACCCACCCCGCTGGCAACCATTCATTTGTTTTCTGTATCTAGGCAATGATTGTTACAGATGTGTCATTTTTATTCAATTCATCTGCTTTAGCCTCTTGCAACTTGTAAATTGGGGCGGGGTGAAGATCTATAAGCTGAGTCTTTATCTTGAACTTCACTATTGAAATGAGGCCTGAGAAAATGCTTATTTATAACCACCCGGATTCCTTCATTCAAGATGAATTTTGTAGTAGAATAACAATTTATTTGTTTAGTTCTCTTGGCTTTGACATTCGATAATTAAGAAACTTTATTATTCTACTGTGCCAGAAAAAAAAATTGATATAACCTCAAATGATTCTTAGGTTCATTTTTCAAACAGATCTCCTGGTTTAGTCAGAAACTAATGGCTTAAACATTGGCAATGCATAGGTGAACTGTTGCTTTATGACTGTGTGCAAAGGTAAATGAGATGTCACGTAAGCCAATCCCCCAGCTCTGTCAAGCATCATCTGTTCTCAGTAATGAATGGTTTCCTCTCAACGTTTGGTTAATTTTTCTTGCTGTGATCTAAAATGTTGCTCTTGAATCCAAACTACAGAATGATCTATGGGACTAGCAGCAGCTTACAATAGTGTCACCTTGCTCTCTCTGCTTTTAAAGTTGAGTTTGGGATATCATGTGCTTTTAAAAGACCCTGCATTGGTGATTGCTTTGCCACCAGCTGATGTTTCTTCTCAACCCTTTATTTTACCTCTCAGGTCATAAATGCCAAGAGTGCATAAATGATTTTTCCAAAGTCGTACATCATATAACCCCAGACTCAAAATCCAATCATTTTTCCAATGAACTTTTGTGTTATAAAAAATTATAGAAGCTTGGAAAGTCAGTACTATAACATGTGACGACCATGAAACCGTTACACTCATCTCTGCATTACTTTTAGTTTCTAATCCTTAAGAACTGAATATTTTAAATATTTGAAGATCTTGGGATAAATTACTGGTTAAAGCTCTCCTGACTATGATAATCTCTTTTGTTTGTTTTGTTTCCCCTTTTATTACTGGATAGAGAATTCATTCCTAGAACTTTCCTCCTTTAATTTATAAACAATCATGTAGATATTCTCTATTGGTACAATGTCTGGAAGTGGTAACTTTTTACTAAATGTTCAGATCCATCTAGGTAGGTGCCTGCTTTATTGCCTAAAGCTGAATCTTTCTAAATACATAGACCTTGAATAGCATAAAATACAAGCAGCATTAAATAAATTGGACTCATCTCATTTGACTTAGCAAATAAGAGAGCAAGTTGTTTGAAGCAACTTCTAGAACTTTATCTCCAATAAGCAACAGTCTCACTATAATTATTTTTGATATGCCAATTCACATGTATTACCAACTACCCTTTTTGTACTAAATTATAGTGCTCATATTTTTCTTTAATGAACTTTAATAGAATATTTAAATCTCTTTAGAACTTGAATTAATAGTGCACATTTTCAAGAGGCCCTACCATTAAATAAGAAAATGATTTATAAAGCAAAAGTAACATATAGAAATTTTATGTTTTCTTTGAGTGTCATTTGATTTCCAGCCTTAATATTTGCTGATGAAGGTTACAGAGGTCCTTTTTAAATCATTGCTCACAAAAAGTAACATTTTAAAGAATACAAGTGAGAAAGAACTTCAGCCATAGAAGAGGAATGTTACACTGTGATGTCATCACTTACTATGGGTGTTTAAAAAGAAATAACTCTGTCTTGTTAAATTATATGATTTTTAAAATTTTCCCATGATATAAGAATAAACTCTGCCCTTCTGTTATGACATACATTTTGATAAGAAATTAATACAATAAATTATTTTCAAATTGGATCCAAGTATGTTCAGGTCCTCCAGCAAAGCATTTTCTATTGACTCCCTTAATATGGAACAGTTGGCTCACAGATAAATTGTTGGTGCATATTTCCCTTTAGATAGTTTTTTTTTTTCCTCCCCTGCCCAAGAGCAGCCATAACAAATTTGGCTGGGTTTGTTAGTTCTTAGAAAATGCTTTCATAACCTGGAAGGTTTCTACATATCTGTGCACCATGCATTGCACCTCAGCGTGGTATTCTCAGCCCTGGAATTTGAAATCTCATTGTGCAACAGCAAATTGTACAGTAGTGTTGCTGACCTAGCTAGTTTTGGGAGAAGGTCTTCCAAACAACTAAGTGATGCTGATTGAATGCTACCTTTGTTTTAATGATCTTCTATTAAGCAAAATAACAGAAAACTCAATCATACCTCAGAAGAGCAGAACCAACACACACAGGTATTCATATGTATTACTGAAAAATGGTTTCACCAAATAATTATATTCTAACTCATTTGTAGCCTAAAACTATCAGGGATGAGCAGACATAAAACTATGCTAAAACTCTTCAATGATAAGCTTAAGTTCTTTCTCTGGAATTCTACATTATGACATTTCTGAAATAGGGTTTAACAACATTTCCCCTTACTCCTATTTCTCTTCTGCCTCTACCATCAAATAGGATTTTCTACTATTGATTATAGAACAGACAATGGGTATGAAAGTGGCTCAGAACTCCAGAGTTCCAATCTGGAGCCTTAAGAATGGCTACTTTCATACCCAGACTGTAATCTATACTTCTTCCCTATCCTGGGCTCACTCCATGTTGTCATTGTGTATATATATCTTTCTGCGACAAATATAGCTAGTCTATATCTCCAACTTTCACAGTGTGAGTTATTGCTGGGAGTTCTGCTGAAGCAGGGACTATACTTCCTAGACTTTTTGCCTCTAGGTGAATTGATTGTCATCAGAGGAACATGAGCTGAAATGGAGTGCTCACTTTTGGACCTGAGGTTTAAAAAAGTACTTATACCTTCTTCAATGCCTCTCATTCACTACTTTTCTCCTTCTACTGGCTGGAAACAGATGACACAGAGGTCCTGAGTGAATTCAGAGCTAGGGCAGAGGAGCTTGGTTTTCTGAATGACTGCACGAAGGAAAGCCACACCTGCCAAATAGGAAAAACCACCATGGATTTTTGCATGAGTAGGAGACAAACTTCTACTTGGATTAGTCGTGAAAATTTGATGATTTCTTTGTAATAGCAGCTAGCATTTCTTCACTATAATAGTTTCCTATGCTTTTATGAATTTACTAAGAAATAAAAATGACTCATTCATTTTTGAAATATCTTATATTCTCAACTCCCACTCATTGTCTAACACTATCTCCTATTGAGTGCTTGCTATGTGGTCATCACCATGCTCATATTTTCATACGTTATCCCAATCATCTTTACATCATATTACAAAATCATTACAAGGGAACATGAAGAAACATAACCTCCCTGTGAACAAAGAGAGATTGTGTCGCTTGTTCAAGGTCATACAGTTAGTGAGAGTTTGAATCCATTGTATTTAATTTCAAAACATGTTTCTTTTACATTAAACTGTTATTTTTGCAAATTTTATTTATCGAGGGCTTTCTCTTGGGCATCTTTGTATTTTACACAAATTATCTCATTTAATCCTCCAATAGGCATATGCAGAAGGTACTTAATAATATGAGATATAATATTTTATAACTTGTGCACACATAAATATTTTTTGAACACTTTCACTGTACAGTTTTAGAATATGTGAAGTCCAAAGAAAGTAGGTTTATTTGCTATTTTACAGAGTGGTTAGGTAGCCAAATACTGATAGAAACACAACTGATTAACTTAAGCAATTCATAGTGGAACATTAAAATCAAGATAATAGCCCGTAACTTAACTAGGAGGATACTGCATTAGTTTTCAAGCATGTAAACACACCGGGTGGCTACAGAAATTTGTTGTTTCACAGTTCTGGATGCTATAATCTGAAATTAAGGCATCAGCCCTTGCTGGTTCCTTCTGAGAGCTGTGAGAGAGAATCTGTTTTGTGACTCTCACCCAGCTTTTCTGGTGGCTGCCTGGCAATCCCTGCTGTTCCTTGGCTTGGAGAAGCATCGCCATGATCTCCGCATTTATCTTCACATGGTGGTCTCCCCATGTGCATATCTGCCTCCTAATTTTTTTGTTGTTGTTTAACAACTCCAGTCATATTGGATTGAAGCCCATCCTGATGACCTCATACTAACTTTCTAAAGACCTTATCTCCAAATGAGGTCACATTCCGAGGTACTTGGGGTTAACACTTCAACATATGAACTGTGGGGGGACATAATTCAAACCAAAACAAATGCTCATGCACTAACTTAATATATAACCACTGCACATCTAGGCAATAAATGAAATAGATAAGGTCCTTGCTCTAATGGATGTTGTCTCACTTGTACCTATTTAGTCTAAAGTGCTATTCACTGCACTCCACAGCCTTATGCATTTTCTTGATAAATTATTTTGACATTTTGATCCCATATTTAAACAGCTAAAAGAGTATACATATTTCTCATTTTCCAAATCCTATGTAATAAATACAGCTATATTGCTATATTTAATAAATTTAACTTATTGTACCTATGGATAAAATTTGGATGTTAGGAAAACATCCAAATTTAGGTCCTCAGCACGAACCTTAGTGAATTAATTCTGAATGTTTGTTAAATGACATATAACACTGTAAGTAAATTTATTGTTATTTAATATAACAATGTTTGCATTAATTTTGCATTTCTAAACTATTGAAATGCTTTATAGCTCTAAACTTGATATGCCTGCAGTTAAACAGTTTGCAAAAGGGTACACTAAAGACCTTTTAAAATGTTCTTAACACATCTGCTCTTTCTTTCCAGTGTAAGGAGACCGGCAGGATTCAGGGAAGGACACCTACATAGACAAAGCTAACTAAGGAATTGATGCACAGTCTGAAAAGATAAATGTGTTTGAGGAGTTCTCCTAGGGAGAATCGGGAGACAGACCTTTGAGATACAAAGTGCTCAAATTGACATTTTGATATCAGAAATGTCTGCCAATTTCTTGAGAAAAGAAAAATTAGAAGAAAAAAAAAAAAGTCCTTCCATTCAGGTGCCCTCCTGGATTGGTGAGACTCATCTCTGTGTTGTTGGCGTTTGCGTAGCATTTGTTAACTAGTAGGTGTGTTGCCCAGTGTGGGGCAGGGTCGGATCCAGAGGCAGTGATGCTGTAATGAAACGTTCTTGGAAACCCGTTCCTAGCCCGCTTTATTTCTTCCTGCCAGAACATCTTCCCCCAACCCCATCTCCCATCTGCTGGGCTGATTTTCTCAGCTACAGTTGACAGACCTGATTTACTGCCTTGAGAAGTCTTCTCTGATGTCCCCAATTCCACATTAGTGTCCCATGCACTCTGCTCTTATGACAAAGTAATGACCCCTATCACAGCCCCCATCAGCCTTAAGAGTAAACCTACCCATTTGTCTTTTCCACTGCTCAATGAACTTGAGGAAAGGGATTACACATTTTTCTCTGTTGTAGGCCTGGTTCCCGAAACATAGAGGTGTTCAACATGTATTTTAAGAAGAAAAAGTTAGAATGGTATACATTTTATCCAGTCATTTTTCTGAGAACACATTGTTTTCTTGAATTTACACTTAAAAAAGCACAATATAAAATGAAGAGACATAAGGATATACAGTGTTTATAATTAAATAAGAAATTTTCTGTTGCTGCTCTGTCATTTATATTTGGATGATATTTCAGAAATCAACCTTCCTAAAACTTAGGCTTAATAATAATAATAATAATAATAATAATAATAATAGTCTCATCCACCTCCCAGAGATCACCTGAGACATGAAGGCATTTTGTAAAAGACTATATAGTATTAGGTTTGTTATTATAACTCAAAAAAATCAGTGCCATAGTTCAGATTACAAAAAATTCACTTATGGAAAGAACAAGTATCCAAAGAGCCTCAAAATTTGTTTTATTGCCAAAAATGCTCTTAGTAAATTTTGTTGTGTATCATTGTCAACGGATATTTATGGAGCTCAAGCTGGAAACAGAATTTCTTTCATTTGCATTCTGGTGAAAGTACAGGAGTCTTGGATCATCAAATGCATTTTTAAATTAAATGGTGAGAGTTGTTTAAATGGCTTCATTTTGTGGATTGCAAGCCTCAGAGTGTATTTGTTCAGAATAGAAGCTTGGTGAGTTTTACACTGGTCACGGGAGGGCTTTTGTAAGGTAAAGTTGTAAAATCAACCACCATTTGAACTCCTTTTTTGTTTTTTCTTTCCTTGTGGCATAATATTAGTTTATTGTTTTAGTTTCCTACTGCTGCTGTAACGAATTGTAATAAATTTATTGGTTTAAAACAACATATTTATTCTCTTATTAATTCAGAGGCAGAAGAATAAAATCCAAGTGTCGCTAGGGCTACGTTTCTTCTAGAGGCTTCACTGGGGGACAAATTTCCTTGTCTTTTTTTTAGGTTCTGGCTTCTTCCCACACTCCTTGGATCATGGTCTCTTCTTTGTATCACTCCACCTCTTGCTTCTATTGTCACATCTCCTCCATCTCATTTGACTCTCCTCCCCCTCATGCTGACTGACTTGGATAATCCAGGATAATCTCCCCATTTCGAGATTCATAATGTAATTACATCTGCACTCCCTTTCGTCATGTAAGGTAACAAATTCACAGGTTCCAGGGATTTGGACATCTTGGGGAGGCCATTATACCCTTTATCACAGTACTGAAAACTGTTTTTTCTCCTTAAACTACTGCTTCTAGTAGCATTGGATCCACTGCTATCTGGAGTTATAAGTGATCAATTATAGGTTCTATAGGTACCTTGATTAGGTTATATTAGCTTGAGTTGCTATATAACAAATAAGTTCAAAATTTGCTGCTTAAAACAACACACATTTACTCTCGCACACAGGGACTCAGGACAGACTGCACTGGGCAGTTCTGGCTCAAGTTCCCTCCTGAGGTTCAGCGAATATGTCATCTGGGACTGTGACTGTCTGAAGATCTCACTGGTCTCCAAGATCTGCTCCCAAGATGACTTACTCGTGTGGAAGGCAGTTGGAGGGAGACTGCAGTTCCTCACCAATGGATCTCTACATGATTCAGCCATGAATCACTGCTATGAGGGGATGACACACAGGTACAAATACTGGGAGGGATGAATTTGGGGGCTGTCTTGGAGCTCAGCTACCACAAAGGTGTATATGAGTGAGTATTCAGTTGGTGTCATTGAATGTTAACCAGCTGTGAGATTAGAGCTATTGCTGTTTAAGTGCTCTTTATAGAATCAGCGATATAGTTTCCTAAGATGGATGGACAAAAGGTAATTATGAGCATTTCCTCAGACATGAGTAAAAGGTCGGTCACACAGCAGAATTGATGTTGTAATCAATGTTGCAACTCCAATATTCTGATAAGATCATTGAAACTCAATGGTCTGATCACTAATCCAAGCTGTATTAGGTCAGAAAATTTACTGCATGGTCCACTACAAGTTATTTCACTTTATTTCATCAGATAAATGTTAGGAATTGATTTCTGACTATAGTCTAATAATCTAGTCAATTAACCCCTAAGAAGTTTCCCTCTGCTGAAAAACCAACTTAAAAAGAAGAAATATATACAGAATCGTGAGAGGTGAACATCTGGCCATCGAAGGTTTTTCTTCTTTAATGTAGTCCTGATATTTTCCCAGCTTGGAGGGTTCACCTTTCAGAACTCTCTCTGGTCTCTTTCTAGATCCACCACATCCCATGTTACAGGAGATTGACAAATTTTATACTTCAGTTTTATATTTAGTGCTTTCTGACAGTGTAGCCTTCCTATCTTCTGTTTCTAACGGTAGCCAAAGCGCTTTAAACTATTCCATCATCTCTTTGCTTATTCCCCCTCCAAAAGAAAGAGAGAGAGAAGGTGGAAGGGCAAGGGGAGCAAAGGAGAGAGAGAGAAAGAGAAAGAGAGAGAGAGAGAGAGAGAGAGAGAGAGAGAGAGAGAGAGAGAGCTTCTGTTTCATCACATGGAAACTAATTTTGTCATTAATAGGTGCAAGATCTTCAAAGTTGTCAGCAGTTTGAGGGTTGCTTGAGGCTGCCAGAGATGTAGCAGTAACACTTTCTTATGGCACCAAAGGAAGTATCAAGATAGAGCCGACACTTCAGCAGCCAGAAAAGCAGACTTAGTGACAACCATTCTTTCCCAGGCTATTTCTGGAGACCAGGATTGTTCTGTCATTAAGAAGAAATTTGAAACCAGATTTTCCTTAGAGAACAGTCTCTTTCCTGTAAGACTTTTTTGGGGAGGCCATTTTCCCTTCTGCACTTATAGTAGTACATCAGGTACTAGGGGTGAGGTAGGAATCCCCTTTGCTCTTATTGTACCTTCTTAGAGCATTCTCTTTCTTTCCTAAGCCAACAGATTGTACCCAGGTGCAACCCATCTACCAACCCATCTGCCAAATGACACCCATTTCTTCCTTGAAGATGTTAGATCCTGGCTTTCTGTCACTGTCTCTAACACTACCCCTGTCATGACTGAAATCTCAGTATTTCAGTATTCACTTAGGTTATTTTTCCAAACCCATAAAATCTCAGTCTCTTTGACTGCTCTTCTCTAGTGACTTGTTTTCCCTCCAAACCACCTTAGACTCTCATTCCCACTGAATGACGCTCAGTACCAATACTGAAATCCCTCCATAATCTTCAATCCAAGCATCCTATGTCTGAACAGCATCCTAGCCTTCTCATGCACTACTATTGCTCTGACTACTGTTTTGACCCACTTTCAGAGTTGAAATCCATTAATCATTCCAACTTTTTACTTATTCTCATGTCCTCTCTTCCTTCCTTAAATTCTACTGTCAATTGCTATAATCACTTCCTCTAATACACCTTTACCTTTCTTATGCTTATTTGGCAAAGTCCCAAACCTGTCTAAATCTAAATTTCTGGCTACCTTATCCCTGTACCTGCTCAGATAAAAATGTCTGAAGCAAAATGAGCAACTGTGATGACAGGTCTCGCTTAAGTTCACCGTAAAATACTTTAGCTGGGCCCTTAGCACTGTTCAGCAGTAGTAGCTCCTGTTCCATTCATCACCCAGTTCTCCTAAGTAACTATGTCACACCTCCTCCTCTCTCTTCACACTTTCTAATCTTCAACCCCTTTCTCATCTTCCCAATGAAGCAATCACAAGAGAATTTCCCAAGTTCTGCCATTTCTATATCCTCTGAATTTCATCATCTTACAGTAGAGAAATTGCCTGTGCTCTGAGGCCAGGCCAACCTCTCCCTTCTGCGCTAGACACCATCACCTTATGCCCATTCAAGAATATGATTTCAACTAATTCTCTCCTTGTATGTCCAAGTCGATAGTAATTTTCTCTTTATTAGATGTTCTTCATTAGTATATAAAAACATTATCATTTCTTTTACCTTAAAAAAACCCTCTCTTGACCCAGCTTCCTCCTTCAGCTATGACCCTATTTCTTTGCTTCTCTTAGAACAGTTCTACTAACAATAGTTGTCTCTCCACACTGTTTTATGCTCTTGTTGTTTTCTCTTGAATTCACTATAGTCAGGCTTTCACCCCCACCATTTCACCACAACTAGTCTGTTCCAGGTCACCAGCTAACTTGCAAATTCTAAATCAAAGATCAATTCATGTTCTTATTTGACCTAAAGAAGTTGACAAATTTAATTATTCTCTCCTCCTTGAAACACTTTCACTTGGCTTCCAGAGCTTCATACTCTTGGTTTTCCTGCTGCCTAATTGTCCACATCACAGTTTCCTTTGAGGATTCTTTCTTTCTCACCTTCCTGGCCACTTAATGTTGGGATTCCTCAGAGATAAGTCTTCCTTTATTAGTGATCTCAGCATGCAAGTGACAGTACTGAATTTATATCAGGTATAAATTACATACATATATATATATAAGTTATATATATAATTTATATATAAATTATATATATGTTATATAATTTATATCCTAGTTCCAACCTCTCCCTTGAATAATAGACTGAAGTCCAACTGCCTACCGGACATCTCTTAAATGGATAATGGGTCTCTGAAAATAATATCTGTAATCAAAACTCAGCTAATACTGCTTCCCCTCAAAATGTATTTTTCTCAATCTTCGTCATTTCAGTGAATGACAGCTTCATCTTTTTACATGCTCAGGCCGAAATTTCAAATTAATCTTTGACATTTCTTTTTCTCTCAAACTTCATATTTATCTATCTATAAATCCTACTGTCTGTATCTTCAAACATATCAGAACCTAATCAGTTCTCACACTCTGTTATCATTCCCATCTACACCATCATCTCTCATCTTGATGAAGGTAATAACCACCTACGTGGTCTCCTTGTCCCTGCCCTTACCCCCTCCACGTTGTCTATAATTACCCCTTAGTTTGAGGGATTCAAAATATTTTCTAATTCCCATTACAATTTATTTTTTGATCCTTAATTTATTTATAAGTGTGTTATTCAAATTTCATGTATAGGAGATTTTGTACTTTTCTAAATTTATTTCTTTGTTAATTCCATTGTATTTAAAGAACATACTCTGTGTGATCTCAATCCTTTAATTTTATTGACTCATTTTTATATGAAATTATGTTGGTGGACAATAGGACAAGGTGAGTTGGAAGTAAGAAGTTAAAAGTGCTATTTACTTTCAACTTAAAACTCTTTAATAATTGGAACACAAGCAACAGCTATTTGAGGTCTACAAGAAAGTACAGATCTAACAGGACTGGAGAATCCTTCTGTCTATTTCTGCTGAGAACATAGCTAGCTCTAGTGCTGCCTTAAATGGCAACACACATGGCATGAGGTGGCAATCCCTAGAGAAAGAGGCAAAGTTGAGTGCATGAGATAGTTACTGGTGAATGTGGCACTGCTTAGCAGAGGTTGCTGTAGTACCTGGAAAACATGTGGTGCCCAGAGGCAGTGATGGTACTCAAATGGTGCTTGGGGATGCCAGAGCCACCTAAGGAACAGTGTGGTACCCAGATGCTGTGGTGCCTGGCAGAAGTGGCAGTATTTGAATTACTGCCTTGATGTTATGGTCAGACTATTCTGGCCAAATGGGGAAGCAGTGATGGATAGAAAGTGGGATCAAGGGGGAAGTGAGAGACAGACAGACAGACAAACAGAACAGAGAGAATGATAATGACAGATGTGATATAGTGTGATAGAATAACTAACTGCTTGCATATGAGAAATACACCCTGGAGATTTCCAGAGAAACTTGAGAGTTGGAAAGCAAGGAGCTGAGGACCCAAACATGGGGGTAAGAGACAGGAAAAGTGTGTATAATGCCTAATGCCATGTCAGACATACAATAGATGTCCATACAGACTTGCCAGTAAAATATAAGATGCACAGTTAACTTTGAATTTTAGATAAATAGTGAATAATTTTTTTTGTATAAATATGTCCCAAATATTGCATAAGGCATACTTATACTGAAAATTACTTATTGTTTTTCTGAAATTCAAAGCTAACTGGACATCTGTATTTTAGTTGGCTAAATCTGGCAACTATATGCCCATAAAACTCCATTTGTTCATGGTGCACTATAGCTTGAATAATTATCCCTTACCTTTTGGAAACCATTTTCTGTGTAGCAAACCTCCCAGCGGGCTTATTGGAGTTGGATTTTAAATTATTTACTTAAAACACAGTGCCACCTAGCTGGGACTTGCTATTTAACTATTTCATATCCATTACATGTAAAATTCATCCAAGCTCTCACAATCTGCCTTGTGATGCTATACAGAAATTTAGCAGATTCAGCATATTTCATTACCAATGGGGAAGAACCCCTGTATCTAATTTTTTTTTGCAACTTTTTTTCCCCTTTAATCTGATATCCAGCATCCCTTAAATACCTAAGATGTACTCAGGTTAAAAGTTTAGTTTTAAAGAAATGAGACAGTGAGTTACTACATTTGGAGGTGGAGGAAGTTCTTAGAAGAAAAAAAAAAAGAATTTTGGCAGGAAAGGAACTGTGTTGCAGGATCTAGGCAGCCTAGATTATGAAGAAACTCAAGGGGGGCCATGTGGAAGGAAACTGGAAACTTAATTTAGTCTCCTTCATAATTTTGTTCGACTATAGCCCTGGCTTTGGCTCAGGGTATAATGGCTTTGATATTCTCTGGTTCTAGAATTAAATTTTCCCTTCCCAGAGCTGACATAATGTCATTAGAGTAAATCACACTTCTCAGAGCTCTTGCTGCTTTGGTGGTGGGGAAGATGGGTCCACCTGATTCCTAACCATGAGTAGGTTGCTCCTTCCCTATCCACTCTGACTTCTGAGTTAAGGCTGATTCTGAAGCTGCCTCCACCACAGTGATGGATTAGCGATGTCAGCCATGAAAAATGGGTGTGGGAGATACAGTCTGGCAAAATGGACCAAGAGTGATTTACCATAATGCTACCTTTAGGAGAGCCTTGACCTCTATGTATAGAACAAAAACAGCAAGAGCCAGGCCAGTTCCCAGGCCAGTGTCCCAGGATACTTGGTGGACCTTGGAGTAGACTTATCACATGGAGAAAAGCAAATGGGACTGAGAGTTGGCAACCCAGGGCTGGGAGGGCTTATGCTCAAATTTGGCTCACTCTATGTCCATGAGAAGAACCCTCTGTCTACACTTGGGAGAACAAATTCTTAGGGCTTGCAAATTCTTAGGGGCTGATTAACTCATCTGCTGTTTTCAGTGTAGGTGGGTGGGAATCATAAATAGAATCCTATTTAGGTTGTGCTAGAAATGGAAGCCTCAAAGGGACATAGATGCCAAATAGGGCACATTTCCCCTCAATTTGCCCTTCAGCATTAGTAGCAGACTTTGCTAATCAATCGCTGGATTCTTTCCCACTGGAAGCCTGGATTTCAGTTAAGGCTACAATCAGCCTTAACAGAAATCCAGGCAACATTTACTAATATTGACTGGAAACTAATTTGACATTTCTGGTCTGAGACCAAATTCTGGGATAGCACAATTTCACTCTAAGTTCAAGAGTGGGGGCAATAATTCAGCGGACTGAAACAAAGACGGGAAAAGAGTCGAAACTCAAGAAGGGGCAAGATCAGGGCAGAGGCTATCTCCTGAGCTAGCTCTCAGTGTGTCTCTGAGACCCTTAAAGATGGAACACTGAACAAAGTGCCTAAAAATGAAGACACTTTTGGTTCTTGGTAAAATGAGACTCTATACTATGTGGTATTTTGACTTTCTCAATTTGGGGCTAGCCAATATTTTACTATTAAAAAGGTCTTCCCCTTTCTGGGTGATAGTATTAGTTGAGGACCAAGGGAAAAAGAAAAGTAATTTGGAGGACTTGTGTATGAATGATGAATGTCCATTGCATTTAAACGGTTTCCAGAATTTTTGCCATACAATTGACTCTTTTTGGACTGTTTTACTTCCAAGGTATTGTATGTATCTGACTTATATCACAGAGTTTATTTAATATCCTTTGCCTTTCACAGTCATCAGCAAGATTTTAAGGTAGGTATTGATTTATATAATGTAAATGCCAAGGCTTTTTATCTCTTCCTCTCCACCTTTCAACCCTATCCCTGTACATCCTTCTGACTTGTTTTCACAAATGCTGACTATATCAACTCTATAAAACGTGCTTCTTATCTTTATGAGTACACCTGATTGCTTAAAACAGGCACCATATTGATCGCTTCAAAAGTAGGTCCACCTTTTGATCTCCTTTGTCAGGTTCTGTCCGCTCCTAGCTCAGGGTATTGTTTAGTGGCTAAGAGCAGAGAATCTAACTTAGGGTTGAGTTTCAGCTTTGTTACCTTATTATCTGTGTCACCTAAAGCAAGGCATTAAATATAAATGTTACTTTTTTATGAGAAATGAAGGATAATAATAATATTAATAATAAAGGTGATTTATAAGGATCATATGGGCTGATACATGCACAGTATTGGCACACAGTAAGTGATCAATAAATGTTAGCTGTTTTGTTGTTACTGTCTTCTCTATTCCCCCCTCAAAGACAGCATAACCTTCTTAATCCCCCGGTCTATGTACTCTGTTCTGTTCCATCCCCTAGAACCAATCCTGATCTAGACAAGAGATATTTAGGTAGATTCGACTTAGACTTTTAGGAGTAGGGATCTATTTCTGCCTCCCTTTTTCCCTTCTCTTCCCCTCCCTCCTTTCTTTCATTTCTTCCTTACCACAAATTGTCGTATGCATTGTAAATAAAATGAAGATCTAATGAATTAATACTTCTGAAATGCTTTAGAATTGCCTAACACAAAACTGCACTGTGTTTGTTAAATAAACCTGGCTTTCTGCTTCATTCCCAATGTCTGATCTTAATCTTATATTTCCACTAGTAATCAGATCCTTATCTTAGTCCTTATGTTTTCATGCCTGTTGTGATAACAAGCCTGCTATATGAGTGAATGGGAGCTGAGAAATTGGCAGTAACAAGTATAAAATGATAGAGGGGAAGAGGCGCTTGAGGTAGAGCCTGAGTGATTATTGTCACTGTAATGCAGGAGCCCCAGGCCTAGAACTTGCACCTGGGTTTGGATATTCTGGATGAACCACCAGGAGAACCAGAGGAGTGAGAAATGCATTTATTACTCACAAGGTAGGGAAGCTTCAGCAGCTGCTGGTCGAAATGCAGGAATAAAGCTTTTGACAAAGAGCAAGCAGAGTGTTTTATGCCCACAAGCAGAGGGAGAGGTTATCTCATTGGGGGACCAGCCACCTTGGAGGGGCTGTGTCTGAGTTAACCCTATAGTTACCAAAGAATCCTGAACATGTTTATAGATAAAGACAAGGATCCAATGACAGTGGAGAAATTTAAGACGTGGAACAGGGATAGACAATTGATTAAGGAAGCTAGATTGTTTTGTCTAGAAAATATCAGTAAGGTGACATTATTTTGTTATGGTTTTCATTAATATTCTCCAGGGAACCACAAAAAATTAAAAGTGTCAAAACTAATTACTCATAAGCTATTTAATAATTGTTTCTACCTTTATTTTTTGTAATCAACTTCAAGAGATTTTTCATGTATACGTGATGATAATATTTATATGGTACATTTTAGCTTCTCAAAGCCCTATCATACTATATCTTCTATTTAGCCTCAGAATCATCCCATGAGGTAGGACAAATATTATTTATTTACATTTTACAAATAAGTAAATTGAGAGATAGAATTAAATGGCTAGCTCAAGGTCATCCTTTCAGCAGTGGAAAGAAAACCGAAAGTATTTCTTTACTGTATTCTGTTCTGTTCCATCCCCTAGAACCAATCCTGATCTAGACAATCCTGATCTAGAAAATAATATAAAATAAAAAGTTGTTTGTTTGTTTTTTTTCACTAGAGTTTCTCATCCTGGGTACTAATGACATTCGGAGCCAGCTACTTCTTTGTTGTAGAAGCCTGTGAACTAGGAGGTTTAGCCAGCAGCACATTCTTCTCCCCCAACTTGTGATAATGTTTATAGACATTGCCAAATGTCACTTCAGGGACAAAATTGACCCCCTGTTCGAGAACTACTGGCCTTAGTCCATAATCTGCTTTCAGGCAATGAAGACACAGATACTTTCCTCCAAAACTTCAGTAGTTAAGATATCAAATATCTAAAAATTCAAAATCCGCATTTTATTATAATGTATTAAAAATCAGTTCTGGCTGATTACGTCATTCACTACATATCAGGATTTGTTTAAGATATAGGACATTATTTATAATAGTAATTTAATAAAGAAATCACAAAAATGCTAATTTGAGGATTATAAATTGGGATAGGCTAAGTCTCTGTCAGATTAGAGTACAAGGATATTCGGATTTCATTCACGATCAAACCTACTGAGTGGGGAGGCATTATTTTCCATGGCCCTTTTAATTATAATTTTGAATGCCTTATATAAACAATACTGTGAAAATACTTGTTAAATATTTGATAAAGGTAATGAAATCATTGAAATATATTTTTTATTACTACAAATTTGTACGTTCTAGATAGATTTCACCTTTCCATGTTCTCTTTGTCTTATGCATTACATATATGATTTTTACTTCATAGCAATTATAGGGCATAATTTGCATTCTTTTTTAACTTAAAAAATTATATCAAACACTTTTTTTGTTGCTACATAATATGCATAATTATCATTTTAATAACTACACAATATTCTATGTGGTTGGTAAGCCACAATTCTCTTAACTATTCCCCTATTGTTATATATTTAGGTTGCTTTTGATATCACAAATAACACTGCAACCACCATCTTTATGATTATTAAATGGTATTACCTTTGGAGACAGATTCATAAGAATGAAAATCCTGAGTCAGGGCTATGAGTGTTTCAGCGGATCATGAAACGTATTGCCAAATTGCTTTCGAAAAAGAATTACACCGCCAGCAGAAATATATGCTTGTATTGGTTATAGTCATCCTTGCCAGATTTGGGCATTTTAATCTTTCTTTATATGTTTTATAATTTAATAGTCACAAAATTTACTATGAGTCTTCTGTAGTTGATGCTAATAATCTAGGGTGCTGGGGAAAGAAAGGAAACGAATCCTGGGTGCCTACACTTGCTATGAACCATGCTAGGAAATGCGTATTCGTTGCCTGAAATATAGACCACACTCCATTGTCTCTCAATACCCTTCCCTCCTTCACTTCTATTCATTACACTTAATGAGTATCCGAAATTATATTACACATTTACATTCTTCTTTACTAACTCCTCTAACAAAATGAAAACCAGCTGGTGCAGGGTTTTGCCATGTATGTTGCTATCTAGGGTGGTACTTGACAAACAGTGGGGCCTGGATAAACATCACTGAATGAAAATATAAAGAATTTAATTAATTAATCTTAGTTCTGAGGGATGGCTATTGGGACTGTCTCTTCCTTGCTGGATACTTCCTCACTCAGTCACATCCAAGCATGGTTGAGCATGGTCCATTTGCCTTGGCCAATGAAAGTTGAGCATGTGATGTGTGTCTCTTTGGGCCAGATTACTTAAGAGCCAGGCACACTCACCACTGGTCTCTTTCCCCTGTGCCAAAGTTAATGCCTATGTTTCAAACAGCATCCCCTCTCCCAGACTGCATCTCAGTTTTGGATAGCTTTTAAATGATGAGAACATCCAAGTGAACCTTGGTGGACATGTTGTGTAGACAAGAAATGAAAAGGAAGTATTTGAGCCTGAGATTAAAGGGTTGGCTATTATGTAGTAAAATCTAGTGTAACCTGAGTGATAAAGAGATTAGTAGGTTTAAATAATGTGGCCTAGATTCCAGAACAGGCAGTGGAGAAGGCAAGATTTAAACCTGGTTCTGCCTGTCCCTTTTCCACTATTCCAGAATACCATAGGCAGTAAATAGATGTATTAGTTTGTCAGAGCTACATAAATGCAGTGGCATAAATAAGACAAATTTTTTTGTTTCATAGTTTTAATGGCTAGAAATCTGAAACCAAGATGTTCCTTCTGAAGACTGTAAGGAAGAATGTGTTCCATGCCTCTAGCCCAACTTCTGGGAGTTTGCTGGCAATTTTTGGAGTTCCCTGGCATGTAGAAATATCACCTCAATCTCTGCCTCCATCTTTACATAGCATCCTCTGTGCATGTGTGTGTGTCTGTGTCCAAATTTCCCCTTTCTATACGGACACCAATCATATTGGGTGGAAGGCTCTCTCTATTCCAGTGTGACCTCATCTTACTAATTATATCTGCAACTCCTCCATTCCCATATATGGTCACATTTTAGAATTCTTGGGGATAGGACTGCAACATATTAATTTTAGGAGGACACTATTCAACTCCTAGTAATAGTACTAAAAATGCTTTCTTGGTCCATTACCTCAAATTTATGTATAATTTAAAAATAAATACCATGAGTTTATATCAGGGTATAAACAGTGCATAACAATTCTGTGACTCCATCTAGATTAAACTGATAGATGAGAATTTAGTTTAGTATTGCTTCAGTTATCCTTACAATATTCCTGGAAATCTGTTGAATTAAAAAGAGCTGGCAATAATGTAAAAAGAGAGTTGAAAAATAGCAATGCTATCTTTTTAAAATATATATTGTTAAAGTGAACAGTGTTAGAGTCTCAACTGATGGGACATACCCAGCTGGTAGGTCCATATGTCTTTAGCATTTTAAGATTAGGGCCAAGTATTCAGAATAAATATAAAGGCATCTGAAATGGTATGGATATGATCCCAGATGCTGTCACCATATGTCTTATGAATTTCCCATTTAAAAAATACCAGGTCTATATCATTTGGCTTATCTGGCATAATATACAAGTTAATCTCCCTAAACACACAAAGAACCAAATCACAAATAAAGCAAGCTAGCTAAAGATCTTGAAATTTTTGTAGCATTGAGGTTTCACAAGCAGTCATTGCAATTTAGAACTTCAAAGGCTTAAATTTTATTTATAATTAAACCATGTGCTGAAAGCATACTCTAAGAGAGCAGACATAATTTTTTGACATCTCTTTTGAATTCTTGCAGCTTATGCCTTAAGACAACACCTGGATATCTCAAGTAACACTTGTTTACTTCTAGCAGTGAGAAAAAAAATACCCGACTTCAAGATAAACGTACTCACAACAAATACATAATCACAGCCTCACTTTTGATGATCAGATGATTTTAATTTTAACCATAAGGGCCATTTGAAGTCAGAGTGACAACAGTGAAAACATCTATGATAAGCCCACAAATTTTATTTCATAATGGAAAAACAGACTCCACTTCAGTCTAACTGACTTAATTTTGCATATAACACTATGATTACCTGTGTTCCATAGCCATTCTTTCTTTCTTTTGTAGGACATAACTATAGAAAATTTTAAGGCAGTGGATAGCTGTTATGGACTAAATTGTATTCCTTCAAATTCATATGTTGAATCCCTAATCTCCTCAGTGTGACTATATTTGAAGAAAGGGCCTTTGAGGAGACAATTACTGTTAAATTAGGTCCTGGGAGTGTCCCTAATCAGAGAGGACTGCTGTCATTGGGAGGGAAGGAAGACACCAGAGCTCTCTTTCTTCCTGTGTTAGAGTAGAGGAGAGGCCACGTGAGGGCACAGCAAGAAGGTGGCTGTCTGCAACCCGAGGCAAGGGGCCTCGCCAGACACCAATCCTGGTGGCACCTGGATCTTAGACATGCAGGCTCCAGAACTGTGGGAAAATGAATTCCGTGGTTTAAGCCTCTCAGCCTGTGATGTTCTGTTATGGCAGCCTGAGCTGACCATACAAAAGCAGACAAGAAGCAGATTGCTAAGAAAGTTAAACTTCAAGACAAGAAATAATGAGAATTAGCAGCAGAGGGCAGAGAAAGCCATAAGAAGGTAAATGGGGTGGGAAATCAAATAACCAATCAAAGGTTCTGAAATTCTTTAGACCAAGGAAGCAAACTCCCTGTACAGCTCTTCATAACTCTCCAGAGCTTTATCCCAAAATGATTTCTATTCAAGAAGCTTGGTGGAACTATGTATGGTTCTGTACCAAGCCAGAATGTACACAATATAATGTAGAAAGATTACATAAAGTATCAAGTCTGAGTTTTTTTGGGAAAAAAGCACTTGTCCTAATCACTCTTCTACTCCTTCTAATGAGTAGTCTAAATAGCTGACAGAGTACACTAATACCCATACATTTCTATCCATTTATAAGACCAGATTTCTTAATTTGGCCATAGAAAAATAAGTGACCAAATAATCACAATAAAAAGAGATTTAATAATAAACAATTATGAGGCCACAAAGTCCTTATGTATTAATATAAACTATAGATAACTTTTTTAAAAAGCTTTTATATTTTAAATATATATATATATTTTAAATATATATTTTAAATATATATATATATATATAGAATTCTATATACATAGATATGCCTCTGTATATGTTTATATGTAGGTCTCCATTTGTAGACTTGTATGTGAATGTGTATATATATATATATATATATATATATATATATATATACACATATATATATACTTCATATACTATGCATTACATATATACAGACAGACTTTTTTTGTACAGTAGCATGGGAGCATAAAAATGACCTTGCAAACTGATTTCATGCAAAGAGTTTTTAATAAACAGTGGGAAAAATTATAATTAATCTGTTAATTTAAATTTTTTGTCAAAACATTAAAAACTTTCTTGCTGCCAATTTTAAATGTGTACGGAAATGAAAAATAGCCAAACTAATATTTATTCAGTACACTGTAATTTAAAACATTAGAAACATTGAGAATTAAATCTTTTATTTCTTTGTGAAAACTTCATGCAGAGCGGTTTGAACAGTGCTTGCAGCCTTTATCTTTCCGCACGAAGTGAGTGTTCTTTCTGGGCCTGACTAATCGTCATACTCGTAACATTGGATTAGCTACCAGTATTTTATCGTTTGCACTTCCAAGGTTGTAAAATATCTCCAAGAGTTCCTTTGATGTGAAGTATTTTGTTGGAATTGCTTTCTGTGGGACATCTTCATTTTCATCACAACCTCTTTCCTCGTTTTTGTCAATAAACTCACTTTCACTCTGTTCCTCTGGCTGCGTTTCTAGAGTTTCTCTCATGGTGCTAGCAGCATCAGCGTTCCCATGGTCAGCTATGTCTGTTTCCTATGCTACTTTTGTTCAATTTGAATTTTATTTTCAGCATTATCCCCTTTTCTTTTTTCCTGCACTTCCACCTTTGCTGAGTGGTTTCCTCTTGCAATTATGCGTTTTTAAAAAATGGCACGTAGATTTTTCATGGAGTGACAAGAAGTCAGCACAAGTGCTCATTTTGCTGTCTGTGCATGAACAGAATGGAAAATGTGCAGTGACCACTGGCAGACTCTAAAAAATGCCAAATAATTGGTCACTAATCATAACATGCATGTCATTTACATAGCAATTTGTGAAGTGAAGAGCCAGCAGCAACATTTGTACTGTATACAATTACTCATAGTAATTATACCACCATAACTAAAATTTGAACCCTGTTGCTGGGGGTGTGGTATTATTTGACTAAACCATGTGTCTTAGTCAATTTGAGCTGCTACAACAGAAAACCATAGACTGGGTAACAACAAATATTTATTTCTGACAGTTCTAGAGGCTGCGAAGTCCAAGATCAAAGTGCTGGCAGATCTGGTGAGACATAAATATTCAGTTCATAGACCATGATAACTGAAATTTAGGAAAGCCAGAATTGTACAAAACAAGCACACACATGACACAGGCACACAGATACACACACACACACACACACACACACACACACACACACACCCAATCAATGGATCATAATGTGTTCTTATAGTTTAGTTATTCTTTTTTCAGTTTTTATTCTTTTGTTTCAATTTCTTTCCTAATCTTTCTGCAAAGATGTTTTCCTCTCCCCTCCCCATAAAATTATGTCCTCTTTCTTTATTATTGCCAGTAGAAGACCTAGGAGGGCTTTCTGAGAAAACCTAGGAAAGCTTCAGCAAGCTCCCCATTCTCTCAGTTAAGTACTGGATAGACAGTTCTTTAGTTAGCTTTATCTCAAAGGCCTTTTGGGGATATAGTTGGTGATTGGCCATCCTTGCTTAGATAAAATGAGCTTGCTCTCTGAAGTCATTTGTGGATTTCTCATGCTCATCAGTATAAGTCTGTACTCAGCAAATTGAGGAACTCGATTTGGGAAGGCACTGCTTGAACATTTTTAAGGTTTAGCTGTAGGAAATTTTGCAGTAGACTGAATGCACGAGTAGCCCTTGTTCTCCACCCACCTTTGCGTTCACCCCTTTGCAATGTGACTTTGCCGCTCCTCCCTTATTCCTGAATCTGGGCTGGCTTTGGGACTTGCCTCAGCCAACTAAATGAGATGGAAGTGCAATGTGCCTGCCAGTGCCTCAGAGTCAGTGCTTCTGCTCTGTCTTGGTCCCTTATGTGAAGGAGTTTAGCAAGCCTGATGGAGGTTAGAAGACCATGCAGAGAAAAATCCAGCTATCCCATCCTAGACTAGCCTACAGCCAGATGACCTTCATATATGTGAGAACATCCAGTAAAGATCAGCAGAGTTGCCAACCTCATCACAAATGCATCAATGAGCCCACCTCAGACTAGAAAAATGGCTGGCCTGAACCATAGGCTTCTGAAAGATAGTGAATGATTATTATTACAGCATTTAAGGTTTTTTAAATTCAACAATAGTCAAATTATGCAATGTTGTGTATGGAAGCAATGCTTTTTTATTATGCTTAGCTGTTACTGTAATCTATAAAAATGTCCTTTACTTAGTCCTGAGAGCAGGTAGTTGGTAAACACCAAGCCAATTCTCTCGCCTTAACTTTAAATAGACCTGTTAGGGCACTGTCAATGTCAGGGCTGCTGAACTGTCCAATTGGGAAGAGTAGGGACCACGTCCATCTTTCTAATCACTGTTTAGTCAGCGTGTTGCCACATTTCTGGTATACAGAATAACTGGACAAATATTTGCTGAACAAATGAGAACTAGAAGGCCTTGCTGAATGGGAGAAATACCTCTAGGAAAACCTGATTAATACTCAAAGTCACTCAATATTTTGGAAAAGTTTTTCTTCTTTTTAATATTAATTTTTTTATATACGCTTTTTTTTTCCTCCTGGGAAGAAAAAAATTTCCCCCTTTCCTGGAAGTGATAGCATGTCAGTACATAATGAAAATGGAAACACATTTATAAATACAATAATGTGAAGGTAAGCAGGCCAGAGGGTGTGTGTCAAGGTCGCCCTTCTTAAGAATGGCGTCCTTGAACTGTGAACTTCTGAGTTTTCATCTGAATGTTGGAGGTGGTTGTGTGTCCACTCACCTGTGTTTTTTTTCATTTGGAGGTCCTTGTGAATCAAAGGACCACAGATTTGAAAATAGCAGTCTGAATTTTGAATTTATACCTTATACTTCATCCTGGGAACAGCAGGCTTATTTTTTTTTAATTGAATCTTGACCATGTCCTAAGGCTCTATCAGACTAGGAACCAGCTATAATTTACAGTGAGAGGGACAGGGAAGAAGAATTTAAATGCTCTTATTTTTTTCTGCTTAGAAGAGAATAATTCACTTATTCTCTGAAAGAAATTTCCTTAGCTGATATTTTAAAAAATATTGTAACTTACAAAATTCATTAGGAAGCTCAGGCCTGGCAAATTGTGAGAAGATCCATGTTTTTAAGGCATAAATAGAACCATTTGATGTGTGTCCAGGGCATCTTTTCAGAGTATGCAAGACAAAGTTAATAAAGGGTGCCCTCGAGGCAGGAACAGGATCGTTTATGTCTTTTCTTGTCCCCTTGCTCATACATGGGAGGCAGATGATGCAGCCTGCTAATGTCCCAGGCAGTTTGCAGGCGGTGTGATTTGTCAGCGAGGAGGCTGACAAGATCCCAGGATGAACAATGGGAGGCATGAGGTCACTTAGCTGCCCGAAGAAGTGGTCTAACCTGAACCATTGTAATCCCTTCCCACACATTCTTCAGTCGCTCTAACAATCTGACTTTCATCCCGTTGACAAGCATTCATCATTACTCTACCCCCAAGAAAGGATTGATAGATGGGGGGAAAAAGTCAAACTTAATTATTTAAATTTAATTTTTTAAAAATTTTATTTGAAAAATACAATACACAGCAGAGAGTTATTCCCTCCCCTACTGCTCTTTCACAGAGGAAACTGCCTGTAAAGGTAACTGAGATATTTGGCTGGGATAAATCCTAAGAAAAGAGAGGCCCAGTAAGAAGTGGAAGAGGCAAAGTTTGTCAAGGAAAGTTCAGCTCTCTTTTAACATAAAAGAGCCTTTTAAATAATCTTAGGAATCAAATAAGACATGTGCAGAATTTCTGCCATGCAAACAGACTGCAATTTTCGGGCTGCCTAATTTATACTGACGTGGGCCCCAAGTAAATAGAATAAAAAGACGTCTTCATCTGAAAGATATGTTTGCCTGCTCTTACTAGACTCTATATGTACACATTTACAAATTGATATTTCCTTCAATATGTTTTCTATTCTTCTCAGGAACTGCATCATGGTTAAGGATTTTCTGCTGGCTTTTTGCCTTCTGCACGTATGTTTTTATTCTTCTGAATGTCCTGAATGAATGATCACAGGATCACCCATTGCACAATCTTGGGTCCATAATATTTAAATATTAAAGATGACTTTACTCTGATCTGGGCTTACATCCGGGTTTCTGAGAGATTTTTAACTCCTGCATTCACACCAGTTTTAACGTGGTGCAAAGATCCAACAATTACATACAAATATATAGCTAAGGCTTCCAACAACAAAAACAACAACAACAACAAAACGTTACTAATCAGTTTCTTGAAAAACTAATGCTAGAACCAACAGAGCTGATCTGACTCTG
The DNA here is from genome assembly GCA_004027375.1 of Macroglossus sobrinus. Classification (NCBI taxonomy): domain Eukaryota; kingdom Metazoa; phylum Chordata; class Mammalia; order Chiroptera; family Pteropodidae; genus Macroglossus; species Macroglossus sobrinus. The sequence goes on along the minus strand of PVKZ01000095.1, from coordinate 554,332 downwards.
TAAGTCTTACTGGCAATCCTGCCTCCTAAGACATTGTGATAGCCCCTTTCACCTCCATCCCAGTAAGTGAATCCCCCATTATTGACCAAACAATTTTTAAAGAGGGTCAAGGCTTCCCAAGCTTTTCATGTTCTAACTTTCCAGCAGAATTGAATTTGTTCTAGAAGTCTGATATTGGTAGGAATTTAAATTTTCTGGTCTGGCCACTACTAAAAGTGTTTTATCGGCCACAGTGATGGAAAAGAATAAGTAACATCTATTTGGGAGAGTAATGAAAAAGTTTTTGGGTATCTTCATTTTCTGATTTCTGTTGAAATTACAAATTAAAAGTTTATTTTCTTGAGTTAGTCGAGGTTCAGAAGTATTATTTCAGTCACTTAACTATTGATCATATGAGACAGAGTTATTCAGGGTAACTCTAAAGATTGCTAAGTTGGTCTACAGCTAACACTGAACATACTTGATCTCGATTGATCTTGGAAGCTAAGCAGGGTCAGGCCTGGTTAATACTTGGATGGGAGACCACCTAGGAAGACCAGGTGCTGTAGGTGTTAAAAAAAGGTTGCCAAGTTATTGTTGAGAAGGACATTTAATGGTATTCTCATAGTATAGTTCATTTTCCTTATGTTATCATGATTTTCATCCTTCATTCCACATGCTCAGTGTAAAATGTCCCTCAGTGCCTCTCCTGTGTGGTGTGGCCTAAAGCTGGCAGGGAGAGTGGCAGGAGAGACATCTATTTAGGTTTTGACTTTACCGAAGACCTCACATCTAGACTCTTTACGTTATTTTTTAAATAGAATTTTAAGACTACTATATTGTAGTCTTAAAACAAACATTTAAAGTATAGCACAGTTTTTATAACTCTATTTTATCGGCATTCCTTCATTTTTTAAAATATGCCTGGTTGCCCAAGATTCTACTGACCTCTGAAAGGCCTCAGTGTGTCTAAAACAATATGGTAACTGTGGCCTATTGAAAAGAAATACTAGTTCAGAATCAGAAAACCTGAATTGAAGTTTTAACTGTCTCCTATTAGTTGTGTGGAATCGGACACATTATTTACCCTGTCTTGGCTTTATTCCTCTCATCTGTAAAACTAAAGCCATACTTAATGTTTAACTGGGGCCACTCTGAGGATTAAATGAAATAATAAATGAAAATGTACTTTGTAAACTATAAAGTACTACAAATATGCAAAGTAAAATATGTTAACTACTTTCCTTGCATTTCTATAATTTAAATTATGTTGTCAGGGTGTGGTTCTTTCCTATTTAAATTACATGGAAACTTGACTGGTAAAAAGCCTAAGAATAGAGCCTTGACCACTCTTGAGACGCTGTTATCACTGGAATATTGCTCAATAAATAAGTACCATTACTGGATTTCGTCACTTAAACTATCCTAAACACTTACTGCCTGCTTTCAGAAACTACAAGTAAATAATTAAACCACAACTGTCAGAAACAAATGTCCAAATAAATAATTTTTAATTATGATACATTACTTATTACAGTAAAAATTGGCATTTTCCCCTTCAAAAGCAGAAGCACCAGTCTTAGAAAGTATAGAATGAATGATATTTTAAGGGAAATATAGCGTAATATTATGTGCAAACATTATTTTAGTATAGAACATAATTTGTAAAAGTAATTTCACACACTGAAATCTGTTAGGATGGTAATAATGTCATGCTGAATAATAAAATAAAAACCCCCATGACTTTCAAAGTCCACTTCAAATGAAATATGGTATACTCCTAAATAGATATATGAAAAATTAAAAAGTTTAACTAGCCCCAAATGGAGGGATCTCTTATATAAATATGATTCATGTAGGGTTTCTTTTCATGTAGCCTAAACATTCAACTAAAGTGGATGTTTTATTTCAGAATTAGTTTGTTCATTCCGTCATCACATTTTAATTGAACTTGTACTTTGTACAAGGCTTTGTGTAGGTAATGGGGATACAGAGAAGAAAGACACAGTCCTGCCCTTGAGGAGCTCACAGTCTAGTGGGGGAAACAGATACATTGACACTGACTTTAAAATTATAAAAATCATTAGACAACTTTATAAACTTCTTTTGTAATCAAAACAAACTTTGGGTGTTACGAATGGATGGTGAAAAGGGATGATGTCCAATGCAGTGAAAAACCATCTGCTTCAATATCATGTGACTTCTGCAAAGGCGGTGATGTGGTTCTGCAAACAGAAAAAGAAATGACAAAGTCAGAGGTTGGGGAAATTTGACTTTGCAAAATACTGAGTGCTTTTACAAATAATCGTGAGCCTAATACAAAACTATAGCTCATGTATGTTTAGGTTGCAAAAACATACAGTGTTATTAAACTAAGTTCTATGTACTACTACATAAATTTAGCTGCTAATTATATATTTTATTCAATATTCTTAATTAACCAAATAGGTTAAAATGTTGTACCTGCTTTATGCAAAATTAACATGGAAATTTGGAGGGATAAAAGCAATAATGCCAGACACGTTAATATTCTGCTCAGTGTTAATGGAATTCTAATGCTAACATGTTGGAGCTTCAGATTAATTGCTCCCTGTGAGACAGATGGCACAGAATGAAGCAGTGAAATGCTCATACTGAAATGGCATTTGCTAGTTGACAAAGACTTACTTAAATACTTTATTTGTGATGCTGGGACCCAGACTACAGATTGAAATCTATGTGGTTTACCTCAACCACAGAATTCTTCACAGAGCCTTTTTACTTTTTTTCTTTTAAAGCAACAGAATTGGGTACAAAGAAACCCTGTGGAATGACTAATATTTAAATGGATTCAGACATGCAACAGGCCATATCATGGCTGCTGAAACACTGCAGTGGAAAATTGATATGATTTAATCACGACACATGCAGAGTTATGCCAAGATCTAACAAAAGTGACAGCCCCAGTGAATAACAGCAGCATTACAAAAGGGTTTTACCTTATTACCTGTTTGAAGTGTTTGTCATAGTAGTTTTGCGTTGACTCTTTATAAATCAAAAACATTGTAAATGGAATTTCATGTAATGAATGCATGCCGTGAGATTTCTCCCATGTACATGAGCTCTTTCCAAGTTAAAATGCAAAATGTTTAACTAGTTAAAACGTTTAAAAATGCACGTGAAGAAATTAAATTGATTTTCACTGAATGTAAGCATATGAAGCAACAGCTAAGAGGATATCATTGACTACTGCTTGTGACATTATTTTCTAGGTTTGACTCATTTAAACTTGGAGAAAAACAGTATCATTAAAAGTCAGTAGTGAGCAGAGAGTGTTCACTTTTTCAGTAACTCCAGATAAGACCTTAGAAACTTTAAATTCCCATTTAAAAAATGCATGATGAAAATGTTGGGAAATTTAGCTCATCATCTCTACGTTTTCTTGATTTCTTATTACAAAAGTGCAAGCATGACTTTAGGACAACAAAGACTTGTCAGAGTTACATAATGCACTATGATTGAATAAAAGCCATAAGAACTGTAGAAACAGTACTTTGTAGTTTTATTTCCAGTGGCCCCATGAGGACTTAAAATCTGTGAACTGAGAAAATAAATTTGATATACAGCGTTTCAGTGCAAAACTGACAGGAGTGTCACACCTCTGAATGGGACCTAGCAGACAGTAATTGCTGGAAAAGTGTTAAGATATAAACTGAAGATTAATCGTCAGTGGCAACCGGCGGTGGGAGGAGGCAGGAGAGTGGCGGGGTTAGATAAAAGGTGAAAATGTGACAATAGAAAAAAAAAAGAAAAGAAAAGGAGAGAAAAAGAAAGTAAAAATGAAAATAGATGGGGGGTTCCAACGGCCATTGACCTGGGTATCAGTGTTCTCTTGACCTAGGTAATGAAGTGTCCGCAAGGCTCATTAAATTTGCTGAAGATGATCCTAAGAGGACAACTTTGAAATATTTTCTTCTACTTTGAAAGGTAGAAGAAAATATTTTAAAATCATAATAAATCAAAGAAAGTATCCGAAACAAATCACTGATAATCGGTACAAGGCAGGACAGAAGCAGAAATAAAAGCAAGTGACAAAAAATATGCAATGACTTAGGGAGACCATGTAAATTATTATATAAGCCCATATATATTGAGGGGGGAAAGGTATGCTAATTATATACACAGACAACAGGCTTAAATTGAGATTGTCCCAAATAGGGGCATAATGTCACCTTAGAAATAAGGCCTTGAACATATAACTTTAAGTGTGCTACTGGGTAAAAATTAGATTTAGTCTTGATATTTAAAATATGTTTTGGTGGCTAGTGGGTCTTCCTTTCCCTTCCCATAAATTCCAAATATTATTACCCTCTTCCTTATGCTAAGTCATTTCCAAGTTAAGCTACAAGATAACAATATTTCCAGATTGACTACAGTTTTAAGTTCCAGGGATCTGGGAAAATGCCTTCTCTTTTCTGATTAGAACCCTTTCTGTTTTATATCACATTAAGTTTTAACCTCTGAGATAACTTTTCTATTTGACTAGAATAAAAAGGATCCTGCTCAGGGCTTATCATTTAAGGTTGGTCATTAGTAGAGAAATAAACAAATGAAAATAAAATATTTGTGTTACTGTGCATAGGGAAGAGAAAAATAAAGAGGAAATTTAATACTAGGTTCTAAGTGCATGGAAGGAGTATGCAGATAGCACAGGTGCCATCTGTTCATTAATTTCACTGGCAAGAGCAAATGAACCCACACCACAGAATGAAAGAGATGAAGTATTTATCTCAGTTGACTTTTTAAAATGGCTTTAATTCTCTTCTAGCATAGGGGCAGCTTTCCCTGAAGGAATCTGGAGGAAGAACAAGCTAATTACTTAAGTTTCTAGCCATCTATAAGACTCCATCATTCTATATTATAACAATGACATTGACAAGGTATGTGAATGTATAATTTGTACTATCCAGATGGCATAATTCCTATTCAAGAAGTTGCTCACTTTCCCATCAGCATTTTTCTCAATTATTATAAAACTAGAATGGCATTTAATATTTTCAGGTCACCTGTCTTGAAGAATGGACTCCCTATGATGCAAATCAGGCTACAAGGATGAATTCTTAATATGCAATAGTAAGTCTATCTAGTAGACGAGACTGCAAACACACAGTAGGCAAACCAAAAACTCATGCATAAAAGTTTAATCCAGAGTCACAAGAAAAATGTGATTATATAATTCATCAGTACAGTTACTGGTGCCTTCCACAATTACACATACAAAAGTTTAAAGTGGAGATATCAGAACTTGAGCCCAAAGAGTTGAAGATTAGAAAATTCTACAGCCATTAGAAAGTGTTAAAGTCCACAGCACGTCAATGAGCAAAATACTGAAGCCAGTCCTTGAGTGCAGAGTTCCTGTACAAAACAAGCAATTTTTTTTTTCTGAAAAGTAGATTCTTAAATTTGGTAAATCCTATTATTACAATATAATATGCCAATTTTTGAAGCTCTAAGTTCTACATGAAAATCTTTACTCTTTATATCTCCATTTGTAGAAAACATATTCTGTAATTAAAAAGAAAAACTTTTAAAAGCAAAATTGTCATGCATTTATGACATAAAAAATTTGTGACGACTTGCCAGTTGATAAGATGTGCCACTTACCATTTCCCTTAGGAAAAAAAAAAGAGAAAAATGTAAAAAAGAGCATTTCACATAGGAAAACAAGAAAAGCAATTATGCTGTTAAGGGCTATTTGGTTGGGGAATGCTAAATTCCCACAGTGAAAAGTCAGTCAGTAAAAAAAAAAATAATAATACATTTGAAAGATAAATAATAATAAGCACAACAATAATCTAGTACCTAGATCCCTTTTGGTTGCAGTAGAAACCCGCACAGAAGGACATGTCTCTCTGTATTCGCCTCAGCTCTGCAAGCCAAGTCCAACACCAGTGCGCTCTGGTGCGCACATACGCTTATTGCCTTAACCGAAGGTGTTCACAGCGGCTTATTCCCATTAGCCATCTGAGGAGCCTTGCAAGACAGTCTTTAAAAGGCCTTCCCTGTGAATTTTCTTCGTGACCATTCTCAAAAGGTTGGATTCGGGACACCTACAGAATGTATTTTATATATTATTGTAGTGTTTCTTTAAATATTGACTTATTTATTTGGAAAAAGTACTTGTCTATTTAAAGATCTGTGTTGTTATTCTGTTAGACCAAATGCTAAGGTTAAATATTCCTCTAGTTTCTTCTTTTCACGATGATTATAAACAGCTTCTGTGTTTTAATAGGTGGTTGTGAGCAATCTGCTTAGGTTTTCATCCAAACTTAAAATAGGATCTGTGCATAAAATGTCTTTAATTCAATGATTTAGTCTTCAATCTATTGATAAGAAAGCCGTGTGATATAGTGGACTTTGAAGTCAAGCATTTGAATATAGGCTAATACAACAGAAATTTTCACAAGCAATTTAATCGTTCAAAGACCCAGCTTTGTCATCTGTGAAATGAAAGTAATATTACCTATTTAAATGGATTTTTATTAAGATTAAATGAGATTATATGCACAAAGTGCCTTTTACACTCAAACATATCATTGTAGTCATCTATAAAAGCCACAGAAACAAAAGTAAAAACAACAACAACAACAACAACAACAACAAAGAAAACATAAAAGAAAGAAACCAAGAATATTTAAGAAGTAATAATTGGTTGGAATTTCACAATTCTATGAGTCTACAATTCTAATATACAAACAAACTTTTAAACCCTAATATTTTTTGTAAGATTGCTACAAAGTCATTTGGTGGCAAAAAACAAATCTGAATCAATGTAAGGCAATTCATACTTTACTTGTGCTGAAGAAAGATCCATCTCTGATTATAAATTACTGTATATGTATATGTAATGGAATATCCAGTATTTTCCCTAAAATGTAAAATATTTTGAATCTTGAAAAATATCTAGCACTAAGGATTTAAGACAAGGATTGTAGTCATATAATGAAATCCATTGACCATTCTGATGTTACAGGATACTGCCTCCATTTTATCAGGGAAAGGGAGAGCTATATCATAATCCCAAATATTAGCCCTCCTTATTTGCTTTTTACTTCCTTCATCCATTCATTGTGTCCTCTGAGGAGGGCAAAGTGAGCAGAAGAGACAAGGAGGAAAAGCAGTAGTGCATGGAGTATGTGCTCAAAGACTGTCACATTAAGTTACAACCTCTGGGTAATAAAGTTGGTGAGTATTTTAGTAAAGAGAAGTGATGGGTCCATTTAAGAAGAAATTATTAGACAATTTTAAACTTGAGGCTGTGAAACTAATTGTAAAATTCACGTGAAGTAATTTCTTATTTTTAAAAAAATTGGGGATATGAAAACATAAAACCTAAAATGTGATGATAGACCATTCTCTTGGAAAGAATTTTGAACCATTTCTTCCTCCACGATGGTTCTGTTTAAGTTCAGAATTTTATATTAGCTCAGAGTTTTGTTTCTATTAAGGAATTTTTTTTTGGAGCTATTTGGAGAAAGGGACTAAAAGCTACTTTCTGAGAGAATTTTTTCTTCCTATAGAACAAAAAAATCTTAGCCAGCTTTCTCTGATAAGCTAACTAAGCCAGAGGCAGGCCCAGCTTTTACTGGAGCATTAGCTACAGAACTTATGAAGTGTTTCCAAGTCCAGAGGAACCAAAGAGCTTAAGGTTTTTCCACAATGAATCTTTAGAAGCACTGGCTCTAAATCTTGACTGCACATTGGAATCACCTGGGAGCTTTAAAAAATACTGATGCAACCCCATAGACCTGGGTTTAATTGGTCTGAAGCGTGGTCTGGTACACAGGATTTTTAAAGTCTCCTCAGATGATTCAATATTAAAATAAAATATTAAAATCCAATATTAAAGCAGCCAATATTAAAATCCACTGTTTCAGTAGCTCTGCAGGCCCAGTCTGATCCAGGCCAGGTGCTGGCTCTGTATCCAAATTATCTTAGGTGCCTGATAACAATACAGACTCCCAGACCCAAGCCCAGGGCTACGGGATCAGAACACCTGAAATGTGCCCTTTTTGCAAGTGCCACATGTGATGGATTCCCTTTCACACCAGTGTGAGAACCACTGCTTAAAGGTATGGAACGGTGATTGGTTAACAATGTAATCATTGTCACATATATAAAATCAATTCTTTCTTTAAAATTCTATCATTTTTTTTCTGAAAAAAAAGAAGAGCCTTGCCTTAAAAAGTAGTAATCCTGAAAGATTCTCAGAAATATGAAATCTTTGTGCTCAAAAAAAACTAGGAATAACTACATATTATATTCCTAGCTTAGAGCTTCGCAGTGCCTAGAGTTTGAGAAGCCTGTAACCGAGACTTGTGTTTCACTCTAACTCAGTGTTCCTCAATGCATAGACTTAAAGCTCCATGTAAGTCTGTTAACACTAATGTACTTGGTGGATGTGGGTCTCTGTTGGGGGCAGTCACTGAGAGGACATGACCAGTGGTTGACTCTGGAACTGGACCTGAGCAATTGGAGTCTTCTCACCCTTTCTCTGTCCTTGGAACGTACATTGCACCCACCATTCCCACACTAGGAGTCACCTGAGAGAGTAAGGTATTGCTGAGGTCATCTGGATGGTACATGTGGCTGAACTCAGTGAAGGCTTCTATATAAACTTTTAAGATTCTGGTGGTCAGGTGTGGAGATTTACTCATCTTGCAGCAACCCAAGACCAGCCTCCTATGTAATGTCTTTCACTTACCAAACCCGCCACCTACTAATCTGGAGGTGGTCTGTCTCTTTCTTTGGTCCTCCTTGCCCTCTGTATATGTGGCCAGTTTTGAACCAACAGTATCCACGTACTCTTTCAGAAGTTCCTTAACCTCCCTAACTCTAATGACCTTCCTGTCCACCACACTTCGAGCCAATATTTATAGCGATAGTTCCAACAGTCAGAAATGTAAAATCCCAATTCACCTCCTCTACCTCCCTTACACTATATTTTGAAAATTTCCTAGCTGCTAATTATCCATCTTGCTCCTTCTGAATTCTATTTGTTTTATACCCACTCTGGACCCCACCTGAACCCTCTTAAATGGTGTCCTCAAGTCTTGCCTCTTACCTCACCTGCCAAACTAAATCTTTACATAAGCTGGTTCCTCTATCTGATATGTTCTACTCTCACCTCCTAACTTCGGTTCACTAATGGTTCTTCAGATCTCTGTGTAGAGGAAGTTACAAGTACTGCTAAGTTTGGATAGCCCCCTCCCTTTCGTGATCCTCTAGCATACCCATCATCACCGTAGTCTGTATTTGTTTACAAAATTATCTCCCCACTAGACTATAAGCTCATGAGTCCTGGATAATATTCCATAGTGCTTATTTTATATTTGTTACATTTCATATATTATAAATCTGATTACAAATAAATTTTTACCATAAATAACAAATGATAAGAAAGGTAACTCATTCATAAAGTGTATCCGTGCCTTGTTTTATACTAGTATTTTAATCCATGTAATTGGTGTCTTATTTATTTCACTTCTCTTAAACTTTCTAAAATGCTTTATATTTGCTAAATAAGTAGCCAATGCTACTTGACAGAAAAGAATCAGAGGAAATGAATAATAGATGAAGTGCATGATAAATTCTTAAATAACCAGTAGCTGATTAAAAAGCTCACTTAAAAATCTGTTTTTAGAAAGAGGTTCCAGTCAGTACATATTTGGATAAGCCACATCAAGTCATTTCAGAACTAATCAAAACCATAAGGGCCGTTAGCTAGGACACAGATACTTTGGGAAGATTTTTGTAAAGGTAAATATACATTTACCATACAACCCAGCAAGTCCATTCCTAAGTATTTATCCAAAAGACAGAAAAATATATATTCACACAAAAACCTGTACATGAATTTTGTATCAGCTTTATTCACAATCATGAAAAACTGGAAACAACCCAAATATTCTTCAATTTGCGAATTAATTTTTTTAAAACAGTGGCACATCCATATATCAGAATACTACTCAGCAGTAAAAAGAAAAAAAATAAACCTACTTATGTAGATAATAACATGAATGAATTTCACATACTTTAAACTAAGTGAAAGAAGTCAGCCTCAAAGTCAGACTCCTAGGCTACCTGAGTCTATTTATACAACATCATACCTATGAGTCCTTTTATACAAAAGGTAAAACTACAGTAACAGAAAATAGATTAGTGGTTGCCAGGGGCTGGGAGCTGAAGGAGGGGTTGACCACAAAGGGAAGGAGGGAACTTTTTATGGTGGTAGAAAAGTTCTATAACTTGATTACGGTGGTGATTACATATGGTATGCACCTGTCATAATTCATAAACCTGTATGCTAAAAAGGGAAATTTTACAGAATGTAAATTATGCATTAATAAACTCCAATTAAAAAAAGAAATTAGGACCATTAGCCATGACATGAACTAAGCCTAAAAGCCAAATGATGTCTAGAATTTGGTTTGTCAGTTTTTGAGTTATTATTTAGACACTTAATTGTTTCAATCACAAAAGAAAAAATACAAAATAAAGGTATAGAAAGATATTCAAAAAACACAAGTTAAAATAAAACACTATTTATTTTTGCCTTACAAGCTTGGTGAAGATTGTGAAGAACAATATGCTCCCCACGCTGGAGAGGACAGAAGGACACGAACCAAAAGCCTTAAGGGAATCCATCTTTTTTTCTTTGGTGTTTCCACTTCTATAAATATGTCTTAAATTATTGAACTTACAAAGATGTTTACCTGAGTATTGCTTTTAATGGTGGAAAATGAGACTGAAAGCTCTCTTTGATGACTAACAAAAGGTAATGAATGGTTCATTTATATGGATTAGAACTATTTCAGTGTAATTATATATTATTGTATAGCATAATGATTATGAGTTTGAGCTCTGAAGTTATAAATATGAAACATACATGGATATAGAAATGAAAAGTGGAAAATATGGTTCTGTATTCTTGTGTCAGAACACAGACCAGCTGTGTGACCTTGGGCAAGTTACTTAATCTCTCTCTGTCTTGTTCTCTGTAAAACAGAAATAAAAAGATATACTCAAATAATTTCTATGAAAACTAAAATGATATTTTCTATGTGATTTTCTTTGTATAACTCCAGATACATATTAATCTCTTACTGAATATTAGCTTTTACTGTTGTGCTTGATATGATTATTTTATTTCATTTATTGATCTGTGATCACATCTGTGAAATACTCTTCTGTGAAAGATCCTGTACCATACACAACCCCATACATGCATTCATGCCTTAAAGGCTATTTAAAGAAAAGTTTCCATATATGGTGACATATAGACTCTTCTATCATATTTGTTTTGCTTACCAAGATTTTCAAATTTTAAACAATAGACATGAATTGCTTGTTGCTTCTTTCATGGAAACAACAAACAAAAATATGTGGTTGTTTCTTTGTTTCATAAGACTGTAAATGTGGCCGTTGTTTAGTTTCCTAGTTTCAGTCAAATGAAACTTTACATTTTTTTTCTACAGTGTCATGGTGCTCTGAACTGATTTCGATGGTCTCAGGAGCGTTTTAGTACTGTCCACTGTACGAGAACAAATCTGAAAGAGGGAAGAGTGGATGGGTGGGTGGGAGTATTTCCCCATGTATAACTAACTATGTGCATTGGGAATGAATTTCAAATCCATTATTGTTTTATGCTCTCCTTAACTAATGATGGCAGGAATCATAGAATTTAAAGATGCAGTCATCTGCTCTATATTTATTCACACAAATGAGATGAGAAAGCTTATTTATATGCAAAAGTAATTTACTGAAAAGATGTTATATCAAAGGCCTGTTAGATGATGGGAAAATATCAGGCTTTTAGTCTTTTGTAGTGTATTGTGATTTATAAATAATGGAAAAATAAATATGGATATATGGGAGCACAGACAGGAGAAATGACATGTGGTAGTAATAATAACGTATGTGCTCGTTTTTTAACCTAAAATGTTGACACCTGTTGGAATTTTTGAGCTTCCATTTTCAACTGACTTTCTTAAAACAAAATTAAATTAGACAAATGAGAACAGAGTACATACAGCATGTAAATACTGATTTACTTCAAATATTTTTCATAAGTGCTCAAAGCTTAGAATGAGAGAAAATGCCTAAAATATGAATATATTTAGTTCCACTAACTATCCCAATATCTGATCACTAATAAAGTTGTTTTGACAAGGTCCTATATAATATTTATATTACAGTTCAGCAGCTCTGTAAAACAAAGATTTGCGTTATAGAAAAGCAAGTGAATCTTAAATAGACTGCCATAGTTACTCATGACAACATTCTGAAACCTCAAAGGAACTTATCACAGAAGAGCACCATAATGTATAATCATATTTGTCTTGGCAAGAAACCACAGGATTGTTTTGCTGTTGCTATGACACTAATGTATGCAACGTTTTATACTATAATATTTTCTGCCACATGCGCTATGTATGACATAGACTATCTGTATAAAACTTAAATCCATGAAATACATCTATAGTATATCCTAGTCTGACATAAAATGAAAATCCTATTAAGGGAATCATTGTTCTTGCAGAAGAAAACTATATGTGTTAAACACCTACTGTGTGCCAAGAAGTTTACTTGTGATCTGTTAATTCTAACAATTACCCTATAAGGGAACCATTACTGTATCCCTTTTTCAGGTAAAGAAAAGAGGAATAATTTGTCTAATTCCACCTAGTTATGTAGCCAAACCAGGCTTCAACCCTACGACTGCCCGCAGCTGCAAAAATCTGGCTCTCTGCCCCCTACCTTACTCCCACTCTGCCTAAATTTCAGCTCACAGTCTTCTCTTTGATCCTTGTGATTTTATAATATGCAAAACATTTAATGTGAAGGTCAATGAATTTGCTTCCCTGGGTCACTGTGAACTCTTTTAGAACTTTCCTATTCATATAATTTTCCTTTAGAGTTGCCATGGGAATGAAGCATGGTTATGTCCATCTGTAATAGTACACATTGATGACATCTCTAGATCTGGGGAACTGTCATCACTGCTTACCACTTTCATTCAGATAGTGCTTCTGTTAGACAGTGCTTTTACACTCTGAGCTCCTTGGGTAGGATAGGTTGGTGAAAAGCCCCTTATCCAAATCATAAAACTTTAATCTAGTAAATTATTCCTAGATTACCTTCTGTTTCTTGTCATTGGCAAGAGAGAATTCCCTTTGATTCAACTGATTAGATCACATAAACCTGAATAAAATAATGCCTAAGTTTAAATGGAAAAAAATGTTTTCTCAAAAAGCATTTTCTAACCACTAAGCTCTCAAAGTTAACCCAAATCAGCCCTAAGTGACTATAGTGTCCTGTTCTAATTACCTTAATAAAACTATGTACATATTTATTCCTCTCAGATCAATTAGAAATATTCCATTTTCTATCAAGTCTTGTCTATTCTTTCATTTATTTTTAAATATTTTTGTTCCCTTGCCAGATAAAGTGTCTCTATCTTTAGATTTTCTCTGTGGCATCAGTTAAAAATGATAATACATATGCATACATTATTTGCATGAGCTTGCCTATGCAAATCTGAATGTCAGCATTTGCCTTTGAGGACTAGCAGGGGGCAAAGAGAAAGGAGAAGAGTGTTTAGTGCTTAACAGCTGCAGTGACTGCAGCCTGACACAGGAGGACCCCTGGGAGGAATGTCAATGTGCTCTGTATCCATTAGTTACAAACCAGAGAAATCTCTGGAGAGAGGACAAGATGCTATGATGAAAGGTGGGCATGTTTCTTGGATGGGGGTGGGGAGTGGTTTTCTTAGTGACACGCTGGCTGGCAGTTAGCCCTTTTCCACAGTAAATCATTGAGACAGTTTAGATAACCCCTGCTTTAGACTGAATGCTTATCCCCCACCCCAATTCAAATGTTGAAGCTTAATCCCCAATATGATATTAGAAAGTGAGGTCTCTGGGGGGGTGATTACCTCATGAAGGTGGAGCCCATATGAATGGGACTCCCTCACAGCTTCTGCCCTGTGAAGACACAGGGAGAAGATGACCATCTGTGAAACAAAAAGTGGGCCCTCGCCAGCACTTTGACCTTGGACTTCCGGCCTCCAGAACTATGAGGAACAAATTTCTGCTGTTTATAACCCACCCGGTCTATGGTACTTTGTTAGACAGCCTGAGTGGACCAAGACAATGCCTCTGATCAGAGTCAGCACCTGACTAAATGCAGACTTTGCCAAGTGATGCCTGCTCGGTCATCATGATGTGCCATGCCTATGCTGAGATCTAGTCCACGTCGTCTGTATCATTTACCTGGATTTTTACAGTAGCCTCCCAGATTAGTTTTTCTTTTGTTTTGTTCTGCTTAAGTGTTGCCCTCCTTCAAGTTACCCTCCATTCTGAACATGCCACTTCCTTCCTCATACTCCTTAGTGGCTCCCCATTGCTTACAAGGTAAGTACCAACTTCACCATGTTGCATAAAACACCCTTCATGCATTTTCATCAATAGTGACAGAAAATACTTTTCCATATACTTATTTCCCATTTGCATTTGATCTCTAATGATTTGCCTATTTGTGGACTTAGGCCTTTTCTCAGTTAGGATGATTTACGTACTACAAACAACAACACTTTGACCAGTGTGTTGTTTATATTTTACACTTTGGCACTGGCCTTTTATAAATGTTTTAAACTATTCTTGATGCCTTTTCTTTTAAAACGTGTTTGAACTTATATTTTTCTAGTTAGCAATGCCAAGAATGAACAGTGATATCGAATCCCCCCTTTATAAAATTTGGAAATTATCATACTTTTTATACTTTTGTTGGTATTATCTATGATTGACTCATTTTGTCATTGTGATATTATTTTCTTTTGTTACATATCTTCTCTTAAGTTAATTTCTAATTTTGCACTCTTTCTGTTACCACAGTCAATTTTAATTAATTGTATATTCTGCCAATTCTTTCTTCCAATTTAGTCATATAACTTTCCCAATTTGAGAACTCTGTCTAGACATTAATGTATATGGCTCAGTGAGCTGGCAAACATCCTCTGTTACCATTCATAAATAGTATAATTCTGAAATTCTTACACATATAGTATTTTGTGGTTATCTTAATACTTAAATGACCTTTTGGGTAGAAATAAAATTCTTATGTCACACATTTTTGTCCTTAAAACCTCAGAAGACATTACTCCATTCTGTTCTGGCATTTCATGCTGTGGAGGAAGTGTGAGGCCAGTGAACGGTCCGTCAGATAGTGTACTCCTCGTGTGCGTATCAGTTTTCCTGAGGTACACTGTGTTACAACCTCAAAAGCTCAGTGCTTCCCACAAGAAAAACCCATTTCTCCCAACAGTATCATCTATCGCAATATTTATAGGATTCTTTCTTTGGTATTGAAATTCAAAAAGTCACCCAAAAATGTGTAAGTTCTAGAACATTTTAATTTTATCTTGTATCTAGTTAACCCTTCTCGCCTGAAGATTCAGACATTTATTTAGAAGAAAACTTTCCTTAAAGTATAACTCTGTTTCTATAACTCATTTGCCTTCTTCTTTAGGATCTACAGTGATTCATATATTAGATTTCTGTAATGTCTTTCATGTCTATTATTTTTTCTCTGGTCAATTTTATTCTCCTGTTCTTTTAATATATATGCTGAAACCCAAGAAAAGAGATGCTATCCTCCATAAATTTAATTAAATTTCTTGTCATTAATCCTTTTTTTCAGAAATATTTTCTAACTCTCAATATATGTCTATCTCTCTGCATCATAAAATTATTTTCAAGAATATAAGTAATTGTCCTGATAATTTATACTTGAATCAAGATTGATTTAGCTCAGTTTATTTTCTTAAAATGAGTGGGAGAAGATACATCAAAGATCCCATAATTGTTTTCATGAATAGTCGAGGAATCTTCCACTTAGATCTGAATCTGAATCTTCCACTTAGAGCTGAAGAGCTGGAGGATATAGTTTTATAAACTCATTTTGATGATTTACCAGCCTGAGTAGAATGGGAAAAGAAGCTGAGGCCATGGGCATTTCCAGGAAGATCACTTTGTTTCTATATAGTTTAATTTCTACAGTTGTCGAAATATCAGAAAGATTGCTACTCTGTTCAGCATAACCTCCACTCCAGGAAGGATGGTGTGGTCTTTGGAGGCAGTTGTTTTTTGTTTTTTGTTTTCAAATGAAGGTAACTTGAAGGTAATTCCCATCCCATTTTATGGTACCCATCCAATTATGAAACAGTTCCTTCATCTGGCATGAACCCATACTAATGAGAAGGCTAATCAGAGAAAAATTTCTTGTCTGAGGGCTTTCTTCCATGAATCTTTGCATATTTGCTATCTCTGTCTCAACGGTGTTGGTTCAAGGTGCTGAATTGAGCTCTAAATAGAATAGACTCTCCATTCTCTCAGGTGTGTGCTTATCTCTCATCTTCACTGTTTGAAATTTTGGGGTATTATTGGGATCCTATAGGATTTTAGCCACTTCTGCCACATTAAACTTTTTATTGGCAAAGAAAAAATTTAATTGTACATCCTTCAAACTGGGTATATTTTTACTCTATCTAGTAGAAATGGCTGAAATTTTACTCTACTTTTCACTCTGAGTGACAGAGCTATTAAGATATTAACCCTGACTTTACTCTTGCTAATTTAGGAGACTAAAGGCAATGAATATGTAAACGTTTCCATTTTCACTCCCTAGAAGAAGAGTTAGACTTTTGTTTCTTAAATTCTCAAGAGTGATTAAAAGTGTCTTTGAGTTTTGGGAGACATCCTGAAGCCCGCACCACTGAAGCTTTTGTTTGGGATACATGGGCCCTTACAGGCAGGAGCCAGAAAATGATGAGTCTGAAAAGAAGGCGTGATGTGACCTATGGTGAAAGTTGGCTCCCTAGGACCTTGAGTGGGTGGGAATATTGTGGATCCTATAAATGAGAGGTACTTGCACACTGCTCATATGTAGGGCCCCAGGAAGGATACGACATGAAATGGGGATGACTGCAGGTGTGCCAAGGGATACTGGACTGTGGGTTCGAGAGCATGAAGGCTTGGGAACTCCAATCAATGCACAATTTGACAGAGAAAAATAAACCAAAAGCTTCAGTGGTGCGGGCTTCAAAAAGATTTTGCGAGTTATAAAGAAGGGGCACAGGGATTTAAATTATACTATGGGGGATTTTTTCCAAGGGACTTTGATCAATCTGAACATATCAGAAGTCAATATGAGGAAGTATAACCAGGACTTCCTAGGAGAGCAGCTGAAGAAATTGAATAATTTTTATAACATTATAATTATTTTAGTTATATAATTATTCATGAATATAGCCTCATTATAGAAAGAAAGAAAGAAAAAGAGAAGAAAGAAAGAAGGGAGGCAGAGGTGCAGGGAGAGTTGGATAAAGGGAAGGAGAGAGGAAAGGAAGATAGAAAGGAAGGGATAAAAGGGAGGAATAGAGAAAAGGAGAAAGGAAAAAAGTCAGGTCCACTATCTCAGTTGCCTCCTTAGGTTTTATTGCTATCACATAGGTGTCTGCAGGTCCCCCCTCCTCCACTGGCCACTTTTCTATCTCACTAGAGAGAGAGCTTGTGTGGCATTTGTATAACTGCTTCATTATACATATACACATTTTATATATATCAACTTAAAAAAAAACACTTTATAATAAGCATTGGAAAACTTTCTACATCTTGATTTACCTCATCCATTTTAACTGTTGAATAGTAATAATAATTATGATTGGCAATGATTAAGGGTTTGATAAGTGTCATTATTCTAAGTGCTTTCCTATTATCTTACTGAACTCTCATAGCTATTATTCTATAAATGAGAAAACTGAGTCACAAAGCACTTGTTATCTGCCCGAGATCAAATTAACCAAAATCCTCGGCCAGTCTACCTCCCGAACCTATGAGCAGAAACACCACACTATAATCTACCAGATCCCACTGTAGAAATGCACCACGATTGATTTACTAATTCACTACTGATATACAGTTAGGCCTGTCAAGATTTGATATTACAAACAGCTGTAATGAAGTAACAAATATTTAGTAGACATTGAAATATGATGGGCTAGTTTCTGTGGATGATTCTTTTCATAAAACCAAATATAATGATTGCTCAGACTTACTCTTCTCTTTCAGAAAAGTCATGACTCTTCCTCATAAACTGTGGTAATTAACTATATGACACAGTCCCTATAATTAAGGGATAAATTGCTGACATAAAAATAAAGAATGCCTGCATGCTGTAATTACTCTGTACCTTATAGTTTATCAAACATGTACTTTGAACAAAAGAGACTCTGTAAATATATAACTTCTTAAAGAAACCCTTTGCTTTCTCCATACCAAACTGACAACCAGAAAATGACAGCTTGGCATAATGATGCTAAAAGTACTGGCTATGCCCCAAGACCAAACTGAAACATGGAGCTCCCTTTCTCTACTCAGAGGGCCAGTTCTAGGATCCAATGTCACTTATCAGCTATCAATTATGAAGGTCCAAGCTACCGGGAAGAATTTTTCATTCACTTGTTTTTCATTGCGAACTACAATGAAAAGCAGTATATTTACTCCAAATATTTCTTATTGCAAAAAGAAGAGAAAGCTAAGTGGGCTTTCTTTAAGTGATGGCCTTCGCTCTAACGCACGTCCTCTCAGCAGCAGGGCTCCAAAGGGAAGCCCGAGTTGCGCTGCCTGCGTCTGGACGCGTGATCGTCCCGGGGTCTGCGTGAGTGCGGGGAGCCCACCGCACGCTGTGCACGGTGCGGACAGTGTTCTGCCTGGAAACAGGAATGAAAAGAGCGGAGAGCAAAGTCGGGGTTCGCCGGCGTGTGTGCCAAGGCACTCAGGCGGGCGAAGGGGAGAATCGAATCGGGGTCCAATCGCCTTCACTTCCTAACTACCAGAGTGAAAACGAAGCACATGAATTTGTCACTAAAAAAAAATTAATGAAAGAAAGAAGTTAATGAATGCTGATCTCTTGCAATCTATAGGTTCTAATAGAATATTTTTTGCTTTCACCATCTAATATTTTTAAATTCACTATAAATAAAAAAGAATTAACAAAATCAACAGGAATTTTTTAGAATAATAGAATGGAATATAAATATTTGGCAATGCTAGGAGGCTACTAAAGAACTCTTATGCAAATAAATACTTCAAAATGGAGGAGACTAATTAATGATAATTTCAGAGGTATATAAAATGAAGACCCTACCCGGACCATTTTCTTCAAAATAATGTTTGAGATCTCTTTCTAAATTCTACTGTTTTAAGTTAAGCAAGATCTGATTTTGTGCATATTATTCACTTTTTTAAAAAACATTTTATCACATCAGTATGTATCTTGAAATGTTACATCATATAAATTTTATTTGGGGCTTGTGAATGATATGGACTTCTGCAAAATGCTTTAACCACTTGAGAGTTCAGTTTTCTTAACTGTACAGTGGGGAAATGTATCGTTACCAGCCATCAGCTAAGCCCCTGTAGAAAATAGATTGGTTTTTTTTTGTTCTCAGAGCCACCTAGGGTGTGTGTGTGTGTGTGTGTGTGTGTGTGTGTGTGTGTGTGTGTGTGTGACATGCTCCATGAGCTCATCCAGGAACTCAGGCTGTCAAGTGGATTGGTACCTTTAAAAATTACGGATTACTCCAGGCATTACTTTTGCATTTGGTGAAAAGGGATGGAGAATACCTAGGACAAGAGCCTTCAAAGAGATAAACCAGAGGTTGCACTTACCCCGCTGCTTAATTGCATTGGTCTTAACTTAGTTGTATGGTCACATCTAACTGCAATGGAAGCCGGGAAATACAGACTACAGCTGGAAAGTCATGGGAGAAGCTAATATTGACTTGGGGAATTCAGTTGCTAAAAGGGAGAAGGGAGAAGGGAGAAGGATACTGATGAACTATTAGCAGTCTTTGACACTATCATGATACCCAGCTTTAAAAATTGTAGTTAAAAAGTAAAATTATTCTGGTAGAGCATACAAGTATTTTTGTAGAATTTATATAAGCAATCAGTGTGGTGCTTGACACACACTGAATGGTCATTAAATAGTAGTTATTATCATCATCATTATCATCATCATCTAGTACCTCTGTCCTCACCTGTTTGCTTGAATGACCTCCACAGTATCATGAATAAGTGATTATTTAGCAATACTTGAATCTCTACAGTAAAAGTAAATTTCATTGCTCTTAAGGCAGCCATTCCATTTTCAGAAAGTTTTTACTTCTTTCCAGACATTATTTATCTTCTCACACTTTCTTTTCTTTCACCCTAATTGTGATCTCTGAGGCCTTACAGAACAAATCACATCCCTCTGACATACAATAGTCCTTCAGATATTTGTGAAAAGCTATTGTTTCTTCCATGAGTTTTCTTTTTCTCTAGACTAACCATTTTCTGTTCCTTCCTCAGTCTCTCATAATCCTTGATGCTGAGTCCAGTCATCATCCTGGACACATTTATTCGCTCCTTTAACAAATGTTCATTGAGTGCCAACTATTCTATTTTGTCAACGTTTACCTTAAAACCATGTCTCCAACGGCAGTACACAGTTTTTCAAGTTGGTCTGAGCAGAGCAAATGCTCATCTCTCTCACTCTGGATAGTGCTTCCCGAAGCAGGGCTTAAGATCATATTAACTCTCAGCAGCTGTATCCTGCTGTTCACACATGCTCGGTGGTTGCCTACTACTCTGAGCCATTTTCATTTATGCAGTTCACCTAGATGTACCCTACCCTACACGAACTTTTTAAAAATACACATATAAACCATTTTCTTTATTTATAGTTAATTGTTCATTGTAATCTTATCATAATCTCTTAAGAATTTTTATTCTTTCATCCAATATGTTAATTATCCCTCACAGATTCACACCATCTAAACATCTGATTAGCATGTCATTGAACTCTTCATCTAAGATATTGATCAAAATGTGGATACGGACAGGACTGAGGAAAAGCCTTTAGTAACCCTCTGAGCAATTATTTAACCAGTTACAAATGTGAATAACTGCATCATCATCATTTTAAAAACATTAAGTGTCAAGAAAGTTTTGGTTAGATACCTGGCTTCTGTGTTCATTGCCATGCCCCAGGAGGCCTTGACCTACCGTTGGCCCGGCTCCAATCAGCCCCCACCTGACCCTGGGCGCCTCCCTGATTAGAGCATGACTGATGTTTTCCAGCTGCCAGACCTTCATACATTGAGATACAACAAATATTTATTGAGCCCTCATTATGTGCCAGGTGTTATACTAAGGAGTTTCTCATATACAGTTGACCCTTGAACAATGTGGAGGTTAGAGGTGCTGACCCCCATGCAGTCACATATAAGTTTAGATTCCTCAAAACCTTAACTACTAATAGCCTACTGTTGACCATAATAATTATCGATAACATAACAGTTGATTAATATACATATTGTATGTTATATGTATTATATACTGTGTTCTTACACTAAAGTAAGCTAGAAAAAAGAAAATGTTATTAAGAAAATCATAAGGAAGAGAAAATACATTTACAGTATTTATTGAAAAAATCCACATATAAGTAGACCCATCTCATTCAAGGATCAACTGTAAATGGAGCATAGAAGAAATGAAACATATTTTATAAAAAAAATGCACATATTCTCAAGCAGAACTACCTTATTAGTTTGCCTATGCATGAGACCATCGCACAATGTTCTAGAAGCTATGACAAGGTACGGAACATACTCCATATACAGGTACGCAGCTTTAGCATGAGGGATTCTAAGAAATACTTTAAGTGTGATTTACCTTTTCCTAATACAATGTCTTCAGTGAGTAAATCCATGCTAAAAACCACATTAGACTCTGAGCTTATTTTAATAAATCAAAAATGACTGTACAAGTACTCTCAGGAATAATTATTCCTTTGCTCTAGGTAACAAACACATTTTAGAATTTAAATTATGCATCACCTGTACAGATGTTACCTTTTCCAAAGGACTTTCTGCTCGAGGAATGCTGATCATTGGCATCTGTGTCAGATGATCTGTGCGTATATGCTCGTTTTCTGGTTGTCTTCCTTTGAAATTATTTACCACACACACGACCTAAAATTTCAGGAAAAAAATTTACGGTTTAAAACAAAGCCATGCACTCTATGACTATGGCTCTTGAGTAGCTTAATACATCTAATCATAACAATAAAGTATTAAAATTACTTAAATATTAAATATATGCAACTTTATATCCAGATTTATCTTGCATAAATTTAAAATAGTTACTTCAGTGCAAATGTGTTCCAGAAAATTCATCAATTAATATGTAGTTCAGTTAATAATGACAATTTTATCCATAATTTTCATTATTAGGTTGTAGCGAATGCTCAAATCAATCCAAAAATAACATCATAACCTAATAAAAGTTCATAGTAAGCTAACCTTTCCCTAATGTGACTAACCTACAACTTAATTTCAGTGCTAATTATTTCTCATTGCTTCAAGATCATTACATTCATAATAAACCTCTACAACTGTCGCTCTCGGATTTAGTAGCATCTTTCAATTAACCTAGTTTATTGTCTCTTATTGTATCTCATATCTACGTAGCATTTCAACAATAGCTTACTGGGGCTACCGCTGAAATAGAGGACCTTTGACAAAAAGAGAACTGAGCTTTGTTTCAATTGATTATATCCCAGAGGTGACAGAATTTGAACTAAACCAGAGGTTCTCATACGCAAGAGTACATAAAAATAAAGCTCTGGCACTGTTAAAAATGCACATTCCTAAACCATTACATAAAGATTATAATTTCATAGATGAAGGATGGGGCCTAGGAGTTGGCACTTTAAAAATGCATTTCAGAAGCTTCTGATGCAGGCGGATCATACTTCAAGAAATAGTGAATTAAACAACACAGGAAAATTACTTACTATTATCTGCTTAACTAGTGGGTAAGATACTTTTGAGCCTTCTTCTGGGTTTTATATTCTATTATCAAATCAAAATACAGAACTCATTTGCTGTTAAAACCTAACATTCATTTTAAAAAATGCTTAATATGTAATAACACATTTACATTGTCTATTTTCACAAATGCTGCAGTGGAAACCCTTTTATTTAGTAGGGCTTTTGCTGAACACTTTCAAAGGCCAATTAGATCTCGATTACTCTTTAGTTTTTAAATAAAATTTACAAATCTACAAAGTAATAATATGTACTACAAAATCTTATCTTAGAAAAAATATTTCCTTGTAAATTGGTATATATTTACTTTCCTTCCACTTCCTTGAAGAATCACAGATCAGAAGCATAGATCAAATCTTGATAAGTTATACTTCAACTTTATCATCACCATCAGGGTCTTTAAAGTCAGGATGGTAAGGAGTTGGAGGTGGACACTGACAAAACTGCTATCGAATGATGATGACCCTGCAGAGGACTGACCGTGATTGCCCTGGAGCTAGGTCAGCTTATTTTGTTTTTGTTTGTGTTTTGCTCACATCAACCTGTGCATCTTTTCATCAAAGCACTTATTCCTGTAAGAAATGATACATCTGTTAGCATAATACTTTGGTTGATGTGAATCTCATCCAAGATTGTAAGCTCCATCAAAGCAGACACCTTCTCTCTCTTTTCTTGCTCACCATTGTATTCTAGGTGCCACAGAGAGTGAAGAGATTAATAAATGAGCCTGCATCCAGGGCAAAATTTCTAAATTTTCTAATGTTCCTATATAATTTAAAGTAACTTTACTCTGAAACATTCTACTTTTACATTAAAACTTCCATATGTGTAATTCTACCCTCTCCTACAAAAATGACACTGTCACCACAACACATATATTTTCTTTTATTATGATAACATAATAAGCTTTTGCTGTGGCTCAGGAAACTTGAACTATTCCATCTGACACTGTGATATATATCTTTTTTGGAAGTTCTTAAAACAATATTAATAAATCTACAATTATTGTTCAACTAGTATTTATTTTGGATTTTCTTAAGCATGGAGATTCTGTTCTCTAACTTTAATGAAAATGTACAGAATATAATTCCTCATTAGATTTAATAGGATGGACTATGAGTGCAGTCAGGAAAAATGAGAGAACCATGTAATCAGGGATGCTTCCTGAGGAAGTTGGGACTCATCTAAGAAAAATGTCAAGTGCATAAAGGATTTAAATACAGTCATCAAAGGTGAGAACCATGATGTCCAGAACCTTCTCTGCACCACTCGATGGCACTTATTACATATGTGATTTCATTCAACCCTGAAAGGAGCTCTGGGAAGTGAATAAAACAGTTCCTCATTCATGCATTCATTCATTCATCTGTTCATCTATATTTCCTGAGAACCTCCTACATATTGGACCCTGTACTGGGTACTGGGAATACACAGTGAAGAAAACAAAGAAATGCCTTCTGCATGAGCAGCTTACATTCTAATGAGTTTCATAGCAAAAAAATGTTCAAACAAAAATTTTATATGTGATACATTAAAAGTTGAAATGTGCTATGAAGAAAAGTGAATAAGACATGAGAAATGTCCTCAGGAAGGGGTAGTCATTTTAAATACAGTTCAGGGAAGGCCTCACTGCTTCAGGCATAATGAAGGGCTAAGTAATTTGTTCAAGTCACACATCCAACGTGTGGCAAAAGCAGAATTCACACTTAGGTTTGTCTGACTCCCAGAACCCCTGTTTTGCTCTCTGATATAAACAGAGGAAAAGGCTTTCTCACTGAGGCAAATGTGTAGGCTGGACAGAGTCTGTTTGAGAGAGAGAAGGATCACTGACTGGGTCTGAAGTCCGTGGATTACACTGTAAAGAGGGAAAAATAGACTCGGCTGGGAAGAATGCAGCCAGATTACTGAGGATCCCAGAAGTTCATTGAAAGCGTCTGTATTTAATGCAGCAGGAGAGAGGTTTGGGGTGTTTTGTTTTGTTTTGTTTTGTTATTAGCAATGAATTATGTTATAATGTGTATAGAAGAAGAATAGGAGGTATTTAGAGGAGATGCATTTATCTAAAATCGGGAGGTTATAGTCAGAATGTCAAAGAAATAAGATATGGAAGAAATATTTTGTAATGGAAATGAACTGGGATTAGATGAGTCACGGGTGCGGGAGATAAACCAGGAGAATGAGTCAAAGGCAAACACCAGACACCGGGTCTAGTTGGCTGTGGGCTGTGGGCGCCTTTCACTGAAACACAGAGGCTCGCAATAGGCTGTCTTCATTTTATTTTGGAATTATTTTAGAGTTCTGCACACACCACAAGATAATTGGGAACACCTCAGGATATTGCAAGCCAGAGCTATAGTCACTGCTCAAAATAAATGCTCTACTTAGTTGCCTAAATGGGAAACCTGGGAATCATCAGAGACTGCTCCCTCTGCTTTGCCTCTGTCATCTCCAGCGTTCCATCAGGCTCCAAACCATCCCACCTCCCGAACACCCCTCCTCCTCCTGGCTGTCCCTGAGTTCCCTTTACAATAAATTGGTCATCTAGTGAGTAAACAGGTTTTCCTGAGTTCTGTGAGCCATTCTAGCAAATTAATTGAACCTAAGGAAGGGGTTATGGGGACCTCTGAGTTATAGTCAGTCAGTCAGAAGTACAGGTAACAACCCAGACTTGTGACTGGAGTCTGAGGTCTAAGAAGGAGGTGAGTGGAACCTCCTATCTATAGCTGGTTGGTCAGAAACACAGGTAATAAATGGCTTGTGACTGGTGTCGGAAGTGTGGGTGGGGACAGTGTTGTGGGACTGAGTTTTATGAGAATCTGATGTGAGATGGTGTCAAAATTGAGCTGAATCCTCAGACACCCTGCTGTTGTCACCGTGGTGGTGTCTGAGAATTCCTTGTTGGTGTAAAGAAGCTCCCCCCACCACACAGGCATTGGAACTGCGTCCAGGAACACCCTTTACTTGTCCCACCAAATTGTGATCTTTTAAAATATGTGGAATGTATCTTTTTCATGTATTTATTCCATGCACCAAGCTTGTGCCTGGATTACAGTAGGGGCTCTGTAAATGTTTATTTTATGAAGGAAGAAAGGGGGAATGTCTGGAGGAATAATCCGGCTACTGTATTATTGTCTAACCCCCAAAACAGACTGTAACTCCCACCGGAGACAGGTCATGTTTATCTGAGCCATCTTGCATCTCTAGTCTTGGCACAGTGCCTGACACCTGTAGACATTCACACTTATGATAATGGTTGTGAATGGATGCTTAAATGCTCATTTAGTTATTATAGAGTTAAAGCATTACTTTCCCATGACCTGTTCATAAGGTCATTTTCCTGGACTGGGGGGAATATTTGAAAGGTCATTACAGAATGTTCTGAATATGTGCAGTAGGAGGGTCTTGTGTTGAAAGGCGATCCAAGTCATCATTCACAATGAGGTTCTCAGACAGGGAAGTGACTGGGAAGACATAAGCGTTCTAGATTTGGCCTTGTATGTGTCAAGGGGTTCACTGCAAGCAAAGGGAAGATGGCAGCAGCCACAAAAAACTTAGCAGGAAGCCTGAGAGACATCAGAGAAGATGCTCTGGATACGTGGAGCTGAAAGCAGTTATGTCTGCCACTACTGCTCTGAAATTTTGATTTTTAGTATTCTCCTTGCTTGCTTATGATTACTTCCTTAGGATTTATGTAAGATGTCTTTTGTTTTGTTTTGGTAAATGTTCATCTGTTTCAACTGTGGTGAGCAACAATAAGGAAAAGGTTTTGACCCAAGCCTGGGCCCCAGTTTACACGAGGCTGCAGCATATTTCTGAGACAGGGAGGGAGTTGAGCCTAAGTCTTCCAGAGACCTTGGGATGCAGTGGGAATAACATGAGGAAGAAAAGTAGCACAAGGCACAGAGCAGGGAAGAGGGCACAGTTCACCACTTTACCATAGGAGATTCTAGAAGAAGAACCAGTTTAAAATGCCTGGCACAGAAACTGTGCTCAAATTTTGAGTAGCCGGAAAGGTACATGTAAATTTTCATTTACTGAGTATTAACTAGTAAAAGGAGGCAGAAGAAGGGAAGTTTACTATGAGAAGCTATTTAAATGTAATCAAACGGGAACTAAAGTATGTCGTAATATGTCAATACAAAAATGTTTTCATTTATAGTCTACACATTTTTCATCTGGGCAAAATGTTATATATTCATTCTTAAGCCATGCTAAAATATAATTTCCAACAACTAAAACGTATGTAGTTATTCCAAGGAGATTTTAAAATAGGCGTAGAGATGGTATGCTTACTTCATTAGAGGTCGCTACCTATGCTCTTCACTTCTTAGCACAATCTGATTGAGGTGGTATAGTCCTGGGAACACAGGTACTATTAGTCACTGAAGGGGACTGGTCCCTGTCACGAGTGAGGTTTACCCGGTAGCGAGCGCTGTGGCTGTAACTCATGGCTCGTGCTGTGCTGAGACACCAGGGGACTCTGGGATGCTCTAGGTACTCCAGGATGCAAACTACCCTGAGGGAATTCAGGACTATCTGTGCAACCCAGTCATAAAAGCTATCCACAGATAAATGAGTGCTTTTAGCCGTGTTTCATTTTATATGAAAATATTTTGTTCAACTTTAAATGTAGAATTTATACTTTTTCATCCCCAAACCTAACTTTATGCAGAACAAATGAAGTAAGTGGAACAAATGAATGCCTTAGAATATATATATATCATCATTTGATATGTCACATTTAGACAAACCATGATTCACATATGTAATTTCTTACAGGTGGTTATACAAGTTAATTAAAAAACCAGTGATATTTAGGTAAATTTGTACTTACCAAAAATACTGCTATAGATATTCCAACCAGAAAGCCTGCTATCACATCTGACCAATGATTTCGATATTCCGCTACTCTGTTGAGTCCAGTAAGAAAGGCCAAGCACATTAAGCCCAAGCACAGAACGGGCTTAGCAAGTCTTGTTCCTTTGGCTTTGATTGTGTTAGTAATGTACATCTGAAATATTAAATGAAAAACGTGACTTTTCAATAAGGCATTTTCTTGATGCACACTCTGTATATGAATATATACACATATATATGCTCATACAGTTCAATAATTAACTCTATTAATTTTTTGAAGAAATTTTCT
This sequence comes from Macroglossus sobrinus, assembly GCA_004027375.1. NCBI lineage: Eukaryota > Metazoa > Chordata > Mammalia > Chiroptera > Pteropodidae > Macroglossus > Macroglossus sobrinus. The sequence goes on along the minus strand of PVKZ01000095.1, from coordinate 526,232 downwards.
TAAAAGAATTTAAGAGTATTAATTAATTTTACTTACCTGATATTTACTAATTCTTATTAATTATTGGCTAATTCTTTTGTAATATATTGATCATTTAGGAACACAGAGCACAGACATTCTAAGTGACCTTCTGTTAAAATTTAATGTACCTATTCTTGTTTTATATTAATTTACATTTTATTTTTTCAAGAATTGATTGACTTTTATTTATTTAAATTTTAAATATTTTTTTTATTTTTCAGTTATAGTTAGTATACAATATTATATTAGTTTCAGGTGAACAACATATTGATTAGACATTTACATAACTTCGGAAGTGATCACACCAAAAGATCCAGTACCCATCTGATACCATACAGAGCTATTACAATATTACTGACTATATTCCTTATGCTATACTTTATATCCCCATGATACTGACTGTATTCCTTATGCTATACTTTATATACCCATGACTATTTTGTAACTACCAACTAGTACTTCTTTTTTTCCTTCCCCTTTTCCCCCTTCCTCCAAACCCCTTCCCATCTAGCAACCATCAAAAATGTTCTCTATATCTATGAGTTTGTTTCTGTTTTGTTTGTTTATTTTCCACTTTAGATTCCAAAGATAAGTGAAATCATATGCCAGTTATCTTTCTCTGTCTGACTTACTCCACTCAGCAAAATATCTTTTAGGTCAATCCATGTTGCAGATGGCAAGATTTTATTCTTTTTTAAAAATTTTTATGTTTAAGTAATATTCCATTATATATATGTACTTCTTTATTTATTCATCTATTGATAGACACCCAGGTTGCCTCCATATCTTGACTATTATAAAAATGTGGCAATGAACATATGGAGTCATATGTCCCTTTAAAGTAGTATTTTGGGTTTCTTTCGACAAATACCCAGAAGTGGGATAACTGGGTCCTTCTTTGTCTCTTATTATAGTCTTTGTTTTAAAGTCTATTTTGTCTGGTATAAGTAATGCTACCCCAGATTTTTTTTTTCATTTTCATTTTCATGAAATATCTTTTTTCATCTCTTTACTTGCAGGTTGTGTGTGTCTTTCAATCTGAAGTGAGTCTCTTGTAGGCAGCAAAGGTCTTGTTTTCTTATCCATTCAGCCAAACTGTCTTTTGATTAAAGCATTTAACCCTTTTTTACTTGAAGTGACCATTGATAGATATGTAGTTCTTTCCATTTTATTATTCATATTTTTGACTCTTCTTTCTTTTTGTTCTTATTCCTCTTGTACTCCTCCTCCTCCTCCTTCTCCTTCTTCCCTGCCTTCTTCCCCTGCTTCTCTTCCTTCTTCCCCTTCCTCTTCTTCTTCTTCTTGTCCTTCTAACATTTCTTATACCAGTTTGGTGTTGATGAACTCCGTTAGCTTTTTCTTGTCTGGGAAGCTCTTTATATGTCACTTGATTCTAAATGATAGCTTTTCTGTGTAATCTTGGTTGTAGATCCTGGCTTTTCATCAGTTTGAATACTTCCTCTCAATCCCTTCTGGTCAGTAAAGTTTCTTTTGAGAAATCAGCTGATAGTCCTATGGGAGTTACTTTGTGGGTAACTGTTTTTTTTTTTTATTTTCTTGCTGCTTTTAAGACTATCTTGGTCTTTAACCTTTGGCCTTCTAAATATGATGTGTCTTGGTGTGGGTCTCTTTGAGTTCATCTTGTTTAGGACCCTCTCTGCTTCCTGGGCTTAGAGGTACCTTGAGAGGCCAAGCCAAAAGCCAAAGCCAGCTGCCGCTAGTGCCAGGCTTGAGGCTGTTCAGCAAGAAAGGCAGGGCACAAGGCCAGATGCAGCTTGCTTAGGTTTTATAAACCTTTGAGAGATTTTAGGAAAGCCCACAGCATGAGCTAAAACAGCTTTTTGTATAAAAAAGCCATTGCAAATGGCTTAGTTGGGCCTGCAAATTAGGTGGGGCAGGGCCTCAGAAAATCACCTGGGCAACTGGTATTAGCCAAATTGATGGAGACTCAGATATGGTGGTACCTACATCTTCAAATTGGGAGTGGGAGGGCTCAACAAAGGAACAATAGATTCTTCCAGCACTTCTATCTGGGAGAAAACTGCTCCTCCAGCCCTCATGCTACAGCCAGACAATTCAGTTCCTCCCCATATGTCCCTGGCACCCCACAAGCTGCTACCTGAGTGCTGGAGCTTGGAGAGACTGAGTCTGTTAGTGAGTAAGTCTATGTGTGGGTGCTTTAAGAGAAAAGCCTGGGATTCCAGTAGCCTTGCATCTTACTCTGCTACAGTCTCCACTGGTTTTCACAGCCAGAAGTTATGGGGACTTCTCTTTCTGGAAATGGAACCCCAGGAAGGGGGCCCAGTGTGGGGCTGGGACCCTTCATTCTTCTGAGGGGCCTCCAAAGTCAAGCTATCCCTCCTGATTCTCAACTGCTACATATGGTTGTGGAACAAGCCCATTTTGCTTTCCACCCCTCCTACCAGTCAAGGTGGCCTCTTCTGTGTGTCCCCAGTTGTAGTACACTGTTCAGCCAGACCTCATGAGACTCCCAATGATGATTGTTCTGTAGTTTAGTTGTAATTTCGATGTGGTCTTGAGAGGAGGCAAGCACGACATCTACCTACTATGCAATCTTGGCTGGAAGTATGAATTTACATTTTAGATCTATATGGTTGAAGGGGAACACTGATGAAGAAGTGTTCTTAATGTTTACATTTTTGTGTCCTATATTGAGAATATGCATACTTGATAAAATCAGAACTTGTAAATATAGCTATAAAAAATAAAATAGATTTTTTATTAAATAGATATTACTTTAAAGAAGGAATATTAGGTTAAATGCAGTGCCAAAGTTTGCTTTTATATTGCTATCTGAAACTGTGAAATTACTTGAAGTAAATTTTGTTAGCCAGATTTAGAACAAAAACAAACAAACAGAAAAACAAAAAAATTTAATTACAAAGAGGGAAAAGTCAGCTAAAAACAAAACAAAACAAAACAAAACAATAAATACCTACATTTTTGGTACCTTCACATATGCTAAGGAAGAATATATAGTGCCAACTGATTGGACTGAATGAAATGTCTTCAAGTTGTGACCATTATACAGAATAACTTAGTCCTTCCATAATCTAATTTATTCTATAGCTCAACTGTTTATCATTTAAATCCTGTATTACTATATAAGCAAATAAGTTGACTACAAGGAAAATATATCAATTATATATCCTTAGTAAAGTAATTATAAAAGAGATAGCTTTGACAGTACAATATGTTTTTACAGTATTAATGTCAGTAATTATCTTATGCTGATATTATATTCAGAAAAACACTTGAGATGCATATAACTACTTGCCTATTGTCCTTAGCTGAATAAAAAAAAAATACATTTTCCTAAGAGATTAAACCAAAATCAGTGCCTAAGTTTTTAGTTTATAGCAGCCATTTTAGAATGCTATAAAATTCAGTATCTTCCATTGTCATTGTTGTTTTCCTGGGAGAAGTTTGCAGCCCTGTTAGCTGCCAGAAGAAGCTGTATAAATCGTTAAACCATCCATGTGATACAAAGCTTCAATCTAGCCAAGTTCCAGCCCTCCGCAATCTATCCCATGTCCCAATACTCTTTTTAAAAAAAAAAAAAGAACTCAATTGCCTCCATCTTGAGCCTGTGACCTTCAGAGTTAGGTCTGTGTGTTCTAAGTCTGTGCTAAGAAGAGCAAAATAATTTCAGTTATTGAGAATAAGTGTACATGAGAAGGAAACAGGAAAAGATAAGAAAAAGAAAATGATGCCTTTGCTATTCTGAGAAAATGTGTTAAAGAGCTCTGCCCACGTGAATAATAAGGAAGGGATATCACACAACTTCAGGTTTCCAGTGATGCTTCTAATACAGAATTCCCAACTTGGCTACAGCATATAAATAGGAAGTGAAATTTGGGCTGCTTGTGAGATTTTCTTTAACACAGCCACAAGGCTTACTGATTTCTTACTTTTGCATTTCTTCATATCTGTAAGAATTCTAAAGATAGCCTATCCTTATTAAGACAAAATAAATGTGAAATGATATTAATGATATTAATACTGCTAATATTCATTATAGCTATGATTACTGAGTTGTCACTGTTCATAGCAATCTTCTAAGTACTTTAAATTAATTATCTTATGAAATCCTCAAAATAACATATATGTCAGATGCCATCGCTACCTTCATTGTATAGCTGAAAAATTAAATCAAGATAAAGCTTATTATGAAGAATATACAACTTGACTATTGGAGGTGGCACCACTGAGAAAAGAGAGATGTAAAAGGGAAGTGGAGGGAAAGCACTTAAGTACCTCAATCTTCCCGCCTTTTTTCTTCATTGATTTCTTGCCTGGAGAAATTGGCCAATAGACATAAGCGGAATATTAGTGAAAGGAAGAAAGTTGAAATTAAAGATAAGAGAAAGAAGGTCATGGGGTTAAGGCTACATCTATACTCTACTGTTAGAGAAAAGCGGAAAGTCATGTGTGGTCTGTGTGGGCAACCTAAATGGCTTTGGAAAATATTTGCCTTTCTCTTCATCCCTAAAGACTATTTCTGATAAAGCCCAGACCTTGCTCTCCAACTTGTGTAGGCCTATGGTAATCTGTGAACTTGGGTACCACCCTCTGAAGTTTCCTTTGAATGGTGTGTTCATTCCTAATTGCTCCAATGACTCGAGTATTGTTTATAAGGAGTCCAAAGACACAGTCCAGCCACTATGCAAACTTATGAAAAAGCTTCTATATTAGGAATAGCCTGGACATGGCTCTTTCTCCACCAGATCCTCACTTAACATCCAGATCCAGAGGGAGAAAGATTGATTTTCAAGAGTTACGGGAGGAGGGTGACATTTGTTCAAATACATGTGACTTTAAGATGGATCATAGCAGTGCTTTATAATGCACAGGTTTTTCTGGGGCATAATCAGTTGGTGTGGATGTCACAAAAGAAAAATTAGAGTTTTCAGTTATATTTGACAATTCTTTAGTACTTTATAAGTGCCTTTTAACCAGTCTAATTGTATTATCCTTACAAAATGTCTATTATTCCTAATTTGCAGAAAAGGAAATTATGGCATAAGAATCTATTAAGCAAGTTGGATACAGGACAAAAATTGATTATTTATGCTCTCTTGGTTTTTAATTCACTTATGGAACCATCTAGGTTAACCAGATGTCACAATGTAACAAAAATGAAACACAGACAGAAGGGTGTATGATTTGAACTGGATGACATCCACTTAGTCCTCCAGGGTCAGTGGATGCCCACTACATTATAGGCCCACCATTTAACCATTATTAACAATCCTCATTCATCCATTCTACAAATATCTATTAATGCAAAGATGCAGAAAGCCAAAGTGGATCATTTGCTCTCTGCTAACTGCCTGGTGTATATTCTTCTATACTTTAATCCTTCTTTATACATTAAATATGTGCAATAACTGTCACACATATATAAAGGTTTTCTTGTTTACTTTTACTAAAATGTAATTGCAATGCCCATATTTTTCAATAATGTGAATTAACTAACTTATGATGACAAACAAACATCTGTTGGATAAGTTGAGAAAGCATTGTGCAATTTTAAAACAATACTATCATATAAATAACTAAAAATAAAAACATACAAATGTGTTTTTAGTTTCTTATCATGTTTGTTAAGCACTTAGTATACACCTGAAACTTTTTCTTCAAAAAAGAGACATTCAATATTAGATCCAGAAGGATGAGTGTACTGGTTCCCAGCAAAGGGGAGGTGGTGGCGGGAAAGATGCCCTCTTCCCAGGTACACCTGCCGTGTGCTTTCCAAGCACCTGCTTTGTCCTCCCTCAGAACACTTAACAGTGTATGGTTTTTATCAATTCAATTATTTCCTTCACTTGAGTGAAGACATAGAAGCCAGATCTGCACCGTGAACCCTGTGCTAAGTTAGCACCCTGCCTGACACACAGAAAGCACTCAGTAAACACTTACTAGATTTACTTACTAAAATAATGAATAAATGAGAAATGCAAAGGTACAGGGGAGAGAGTATGGAGTATTTTCTTCATAGCATTAGTAGCTATCTAAAATCATGTACTCCATTTCTATGGATATATGTTTATCTGGTCCCTCAACTAGAATACTTCACTATAACGGAAACTTTTGTCCATTCAGTCTTCTCCCTGAAATGCATAGAACAGTTTTATATATTAGGCATTTAAAGGCTGCTGGATGAATGAATACAAGAATGGCATACCTGGGGAAAAGTGAGTTCTTGAACTCTTTTATTGTCTGAAAATAGATATTGGCGTTTTAAATGGTTTGCTATATATTTGTTAACTTGCTATTGTCTTTTTCCTCATTTATTTCATGCTGCCTGGAGCAATGTCTGATATAGGGCAGGCACCTGTGATAGGAAGGATATTAGCCCCCTAAAGATGCTCATGTTCTAATCCTAAAAACTTGTGAATATGTTCCCTAATCACACGAGTCTTCACAAGTAAAAAGCCATCCCTGGTGCCATAGATTTAACACTGAAGTCCAATGTGAGGCTTGCAAGTCCACATGGCCGAGGTGGGGAGGTGACCTCAGAAAAGCCACAGAACTGTCCTGCAGAGTGGTCTTCACTGGTCTCCAGTGCTATGTGCCTCTGCCTCTAGGTCACTCGTGCCCTACTGCCAACCACTGCTCATGTCCTAATGCCCATGCTGACTTGGTCCATCTAGGCTCACACGCTATAAAGATTCCCTGCAACTCCAGCACGTCTCCCTTCTAGGCCCAGGTGGGCTATCTGCCCTCTCTGGTTCTGTTGCAGTGTCTTCCTGCTCCCATCATGCCTCTCCTCTCTGCTGCCTGACCTCCCAACACAGGGGCACACGGAAGTTGCATTCTCTCAGTTTCAAGTCTGAAATGAGGCACAATCCCATCCGCTTTCTGTGTTTCTTTAGTCTCTCTGGTGGCCAACTTCCTTCTCAGAGTTTCTTATCTATGGGTGCTTGCCCAAATGCTCACATCTGCCATTCTGCCCTTTGCTCCAACCCTGCTACTTCCTAGTCCCAGAAATGCTGCCTCCCCTCCCCGGGTGGACAGCACCACCCCTTACATCACACCCAGTGTCCTCTACAACTGGCTTATAACAAAATGCTCAGATCTTCAGATTTTGCTTTGGGTAGGTACATGTAGCTCTGAGATTTAGACATTTCTATTCTCTCTTGACAAAGAGAGATTTGACTATGGAAAGTAAACACTGTTTTCCTTTTCTAGTTAGTATTGGCCCATCTCTCATTTTATTTCCAGGTTTATTAAGATATAATTGTCAAATAAAAATTGTATATACTTAAGGTATTCAATTTGATGTTTTGACATATGTATACATTATAAAGTAAATACTGCAATCAAGCTAATTAACATCAATTAACTCACACAGTTAGTTACCACTTTGTGTGTATGTGTGTGATGAGAACACTTAAGAGCTACCTACCTTCTTAGCAAATTTTAAGTACACAATACAGTATTGTTAACTGTAGTCACATTACTCTATAGTGGAAATATGCATGTTATACACATATGTAATGAATATAATTCAAAAGGAGGAATATAATTTAAAAAGAAAGAAATCCTACCATTTGTGACACAGATGAACCTAAAAACCATAATGCTAAGTGAAGTAAGCCAGGCACAGAAAAGCAAATACTGCATGATCTCATTTTTGTGTGGAATCTAAAACAGTCAAACTCAAAAGAAGCAGAGTAGAGTGGTAGTCGCCAGGAGCTGGGGAGAGGGAAATGGGGAGAGAGGAAAACGGGGAGATACTGACTCTTTATGGCCCATCCTTCTCTAAAGCACTGAAAAAGAGATGAGAAATCCTAGAGCTGTGTGGTCTAATATGGTGGCCACTAGCTAATGTGGCTGCTGAGACCTGAAGTGTGGCTCATGGAACCAAGGGACTGGAATTTTTAATTTTAGCTCATTTAAATTTCAAACCTAGTATTTGATTTGATTATCAGAAGAAAATATAAATATGTTTGGAACGCATTGGGCATGTGCATCTATTTTTATGCTGTAAATCTTCTGAAATCTAAATATAAGTCGAATATTTCAGATGAAATTTTAGTACCTGAATTAAGATGTATTGCAAGTGTCAGGTATATACTGAATTTTTAAAACTGAAAAAAAGGATGCAAAAGATCTCATTAATAATTTTTATATTGATATATGTTGAAATGTTAATATTTCAGATATACTCAGTTAAACTAAATTCTTAAAATTCATTTCACCATTTAACATTTCTTAGAAAAATAACAATCAATAATAAAAATAAAAGTAATTTTACTGAAAAATTAAAAATATACATGTGGTTCATGTTCTATTTCTATTGAACAATGAACTTTATAATTCTATTGGACAATGCTGACTTAGACAAGAACATCATGAATTAAGAGAAATAATAAATGTATCAGTTAATATTCAATAAATATTATACCCATCTCAGCAATTATTGCTATTTTATTATTTATTATATAGATTGAAATTGGGTGCTGAGCCTAAAACTATTTTTTAGGACACTTGTGCTTTGTTAGACAATACTTACCTGTATCTTTTTATCTATCTATCTTTCTATCTATCTATCTATCTATATCTTTCATATCTCTTAACATATTATTGTCCCAAGTAGCACATAATATAAATATAATGATATTATGAAATTATTTTGAATTTTCAGAGTTTATCACAGTGTAATTTTTTCAGGTTCTGGTTTTCGTAACGGTTACTTTTTGTATTTTACTTCATCAAAGTTAATCAATTGTTTTTTCTTTTTATTGATACACTTTAGATACTTCAGAGATTCTATATTTAGTTAGTGTAGATCAAGAGGAAAAGCTTAACTTTAGGACTTTGTAATCTGGGTTAAAATGTCATTCTACCCCTGAGTAGTTCTGTGATCTTAGATAAATTGCTTAACTTCTCTGAGTCTTAGTTATACCATTTGTAAAACAAAAAAAGATAATAATTGTTTGTTGGATTTAACTCAGGAATCACACAAGGAGTATAAGTTTTATTACTATTACATGGTACCATGAAGATTTTTGTTTGCTTTGTAAATGGAATAAACCTAAAGAATTAAAGTTGTGAATTAAAGCTCTACATTTGCTGGGAGAAATAATAAATTCAATTGTCTAACTTATGGGCATGAAATAAAGGTCCTTAAACATCTGAAAATCTGAAAATCAAAGAGTACTCATTCGTTTTCTTTTCAGTATATTTAATGGGTACCTAACAAAAGATTACATAATCACGAACACAGAATTTGTCATGTAGTTGATGTCCTTGAATGGGCAACACTAGGGAGTCACAAATGTGATGCAAATAACAACAGCCTCAGTGTTCAGGACCAGCTGGTGCATGCAGTTAAGATCAGAATATGCTCAGTGACTCAGCTGTCCCAGTACAATGGTCGATTGATGGTTTGGTCATGAATAACAGCCCCTTCATCACTGACACATTTACCTTCTCCCTGAAGTGCAGCCATGGTTGATTTTACATGAAGACCATTTCTATCCAGTATGATTCCCTCCCCACTCCAATAAATATATTGTACATGTGGCACTTTGTCCATCAGCTGAAGAACAAAATCACTCTTGCTTGACATTCTTTGTCATCTATAAAATTGAAAACTGTTCATAGTCACCATTTAACATTTGTTTTATGTATACCAGTAGGATAATAATTACATAAAGGTAGGCTGTTCTCTTATTTCTGATTCTGATACAAGGAAAAGAAAGCTATGTGACATATAAGGCATTATTTGCAAGCAAAAGGTATTTCATTCCTTTGATTTTAATAACTATAAGCTTTAAAATTTGCTGACTAATGAGTACCTAAAATTAATTTGTTAAAAACCAATCTGCAGACCTTTAAATACCATAAAAGTGTGCCTTAGATGGTTAGATGAATTTATGAATTAGTTATAGTTTAATTTTGAGGCAAATGAAGAAAGTAGAACCTGCAAAACTATTAAAATATGCAAATAAAAATTTAAATTTATTATTGGGGCAAGAAGTTAGTAGTGAAACATCAAAAACAATCCACAATTGTGACTACGTTTAGAAATAGGGCCTTTAGAAAGATAACTAAGGTTAAATGAGGTCATAAACATAGGATCCTAATTTAATAGGATTGGTGTGCTCTTAAGAGGAAGAGACACCAGAGAATGAATTCTCCATGTAAGCACAAAGGAGGGGCTATGTGAAAACACAGTGAAAAAGTGGTTGTCTGCAAACCAAGAAAGAGGCTTCCCCAGGCACCAACTCTAGTGGCACCTTGATCTTGAACTTTTAGCCTCTAGAATTCTGACAAAATAAGTTTCTATTGTTTAAGCCACCCAGTCTGTGGTATTTTGTAATGCAGCCCTGGCAGATTAATGGATCCCTTCACCCCCGGCCATGTTTAAGTGTTAAACACCATGAGATCAGGGGGCTGAGTGTCTTTGTGTTTGAATCCTCAGAACATCCCATCCTAGGTGTGCAATAATCGCTTGTCAAAGGAATAAATAATGAATAAATTGCTATTTTCAGTGTTTTTTATTAAACCAACTTATAATTTTTATTTTTAACCCATATTTCTTCTTTAAAATGTGATACAAGTGTTATAAATTGAGATAAAAATATAGTGAATCAAGATTCTTATATTTTGAGCCCTTGCAGACATTTCTTATTAGACACTAAATTAGATTTGTGAATTTAAAGGAAAAGATAAAAGTCACTGCTAAAGAAAAATCTTGGGAACCGTGTGATCACCAGCTCAATATAAGTCAACTGTGTGACTTGTCTAATAAAACAACCAAGCAGAGAAACCAAAACAAACAAAAAACAGTGCCATTTTAGGTTTATTAGCACTAGATTAGTTTTTGAGGTGTTTCTGTATGCATTATATCTTTGACATGCCTTAATTATTATATTTGTAAGGCCTTTTATGGTTATAGAATTATAGAATTTTAAAAGAAGTAATTTTACAGAAAATCCAGATGCTTCTAAACCATATTCCATGAGCTCACAGAAAATTCGCAGAGGGCCCTCCAGAGCATTTATGAGGAGGAGCATGATCAGAGGGTGGTTATAAGATCATATGTTACCAGGGCTGGTTATTTAATTTGCAGGGTCCAGTGCAAAATGAAAATGAAGGGCCTGCTGTGCAAAAGCATTGGGAATGTAGGATGCTGACAGCAGAGCAGTCAACAAGCGCGCAACCGTCTTGGTCATGGCATCCTGCAGGACGGCACGAGTTATACACACGTGACATGGCCCTGCATGTTATGATTTCTATCTTAGAAAGTTACTTGACAAATTACATGAAGAATGAATGGATTACAATGGGCAGGAGGAAGGGCTATGTGGGAACATTTTATTGGTAATCTAGGCAAGTGATGAGGAAGGCCTGAACCAAGTTTGTGGAAACGGGAGAGAAGTTTTATCATCCTAAAGTAATACCTCCTATAACCTTCAACTTTACTATTTAATTTTCCCTCTTTCAATAATATTTAAAAATAACCCCAAAGCTATAATATATCTTAACACCATAGAGCTTCACGAAATCAAACTCCCAGTAAGAAAATTTTACGGATTATTCCATAAATCAATCAATTACAGAATGAGTTAAAAGACCTGTGATTCTGTGTTAAAAAATGGTCCAGCTGAATTACAAAGTGACATTGTAAGTAAGTTAAACTTAATAGCAACAAATATATGAGCTCACCGGAGCCATTAGGAACACTGTGGCATAAGAAATATGCCTGGTTCGTGAGCGGTGCCTGGTTCCTTTAGTGCTCCTATCTGGGGAGCGCACTGCAATCTCTGGCTCCCTCCAAGAAGCCAGCAGCGCTGGCCCACAGCATCATGCCATGGCCACACGAGCAGCGCAGGACCTGCTGCAGTCAAAACTCCATCCGGAGACTGTGAAGAACTGGTCTCTAACCTCCGTGAATTTACGATATACTAAAGGCGGAAATATGCAAACGGTAAAACAACAAACTAATCTTTGCCTTTTTAAAATGCTATATTGCAAAGGCCTTCCCAGATCAGCACGTGGGCACAGGCGCACTAAGTGTGGGGCGGCAGCAGCTGTCTGCCTCAGGTGCAGGCAACAGGAGGATGCAATAAAAAGCCCACCCAATGTCTGTCTGATCTGTATGATTGCCACGCTCTGGCAATTTTAAACAATGTCACTGGTCACAGATCTTTTTGCTGGTCATGGCAGACTGTATTCTTCAAGGATGGCAGCATCTGTCCCCCAACCTTTTGCTCCCTTGCCACTTCCCCTCTAAGAGGTGAAGTCAATGAAAAGCAGCAGATGTGACACTAGGAACTCCTAAAAGCCAGTGAACCTCTACCTGCTCACTGGAGCACTGTGCTTGGAGTCCTGCACAAAACTTGGCCACCTGGGGCTGCTATGCTGTGAGGAAGCAAAGGCATGTGGAAAGGTCATGTGCAGGCAGCCCGCACCTCAAGTCCTCCCAGCCCAGATGCAGACGTCTGAAGGAACAATCTTTCAGATGGCTTCATGCCCCAATCAAGACACCCTTCCAGTCAGCCTTTGAGTCTTTCCCATGAAGGCAGAAAACATCATGAAGCAGAAACAAGACAGTCATGCTGTGTCTTTTTCAAATATCTGACCTACAGAATCTGTTGTGAACACAGTAAATTATTTTATGCCACCATGTTTGGTGGGGGCAGGGGTTTGTTATGGAGCAATCGTATGTGGAACATGAGCCTAAGTTGAAATAATTAGTGCAGTTACTGTTGAGTGTTAATAATAGATATGTAAGCTTCACATCAGAACATTTCTATTACATAATCTCTAATAAATATTGTGCATGGAAATTAATTAGAAAAATATGTTTGTATTCTAGCATGTGGATTCAGCTATACACATTGGTCTAGAGAGTAAGTTTGTAAAGGTTGAGAGCCACTTAAGCATGCATTGGCCGGGGTGTCTCCAACCCTTATGCTACATTTAAACAGTAGATTGGAAAGAAAAAAACCACAATAGCATGAGTTATTTCAGTTCTGCCAATCTATGTGACTACTTGGAGTTTTTATGCTTAACTTAAGGAAATAATGCAATGAAACAATGAAATATTTCATTACAATATAATACTGTAAATGTGTAGTATGATTTGCTTAATTCGTACATGAAATATTGTATTAAACTTTTATGTCTTTAAGATTAAAATATATTCTTGTTTATTTTAAAACTGAAAAAATGAACAATAAAATAATATTATTACTTTTATCACATAACTGTTACTGAAAATAATTTTTCCATATAGAAGGGATGCTAAAAGATGATTTGCTTTGGTGGGAAACATGCTAAGCACACCACTGAAGATGGGTAGCTTAATTTCCATTGAAAAGATAAGACAAAACTTCAAAACAGAGATCAGCCTTGATCTAGGTCACAAAGGTAAAGACCAGTGTTTTTTTCACTAAACAACATCTGAACCACCTACTTGTGGGCAAGAAAGTCCCCGCCATCTGCCTCCTGTAGGGGAAGCATAGACTCTATCCCACCACCTATGCTCAAAAGAGCTAGATGTCGCCTTCCTCAAAGCCCTGACAAGCGGGCACACGATCTGCACTTGACCAAGTACGCCTGCACACGATGCAAAGAAGCCGATAATGTGAAACATCCATCGCACTGGCAGCCATGGTGGCAGCTCTGCTGGTGGAGTCCCTGTGACAGCAGAGTGCCCTCACCGCACCCTTCCTGCTTGTTCCCGAACCTCGCTTTTCAGCCTGTCCTCCCACCGCATTTTGCCTACAACTCCCAGACTCACTTTCTATTCTTTGAAGTAGAGAACTCTGACCAATATATAACAAATAAATAGAATCTGACAGGCAAATATGCAGGTAGGAGGCACTGGAGACACTGTGGGTAGAGAGAATAGCCAGAGTCAAGTACTGAAGTAGAAGAATGTTGTGGTTAGTGACTGGTAACAACAGTCTACTGTGAACCAGAGAACCGAGCCCATGAGAGAGGGCATACGAAGGAAGGGAGGTGTGTTAGCTGAAGCTGTCGTAACAGAATGCCATAGGCTGGGTGCTTAAACAACAGACATTTACTTTCTCACAGTTCTGGGTGCTGGAAGCCTGAAATCAGGGGCCAGCATGACCAGATTCTGGGGAGAGCCCTCTTCCTGGTTTGTAGGTGGCTGCCTTCTGGCTGTGTCCTCACATGGCTGAGAGAGAGAGCGAGAGAGAGAGAGAGAGAGAGAGAGAGAGAGAGAGAGAGAGAGAGAAAGAAAAAGAGAGAGAACAATAATCCCATCGTGAGGCTCCCACCTTCATAATCTCATCTAAATCTAATTACATCCTGGAGGCCACATCACCAAATGCCATCAACTGAAGGTTAGGGCTTCAGCATATGAATGGGGGGGGGGGGTGGGGCGGGGCACAGTTTAGTCTATATCGAAGGGAAGACAAGTTTTAGGCATGACCAAGAAGGCCTCATATGCCAAACATGGGAGTGTGACCCTGGAAGGGTTAGTGAGGGCAGGCTATGGGAAGCTTTTATGTGAAGAGAAACGTGCGTAAAATGCACGCTTTAGGAGTGTTATTCCAGTGGCAGAGTGTGGACGGATGGGGTGAGGAAAGGATTTTCTTAGGGGGTTTCTTTGGCAGGCTCCTGCAATTGCTGTCAAGGCGAGCGATATAAAGGAGCCAAATTCCAGCAGTAGAATTATTGGGGGCAGGGTGAAGAAGAGCCTGGATTTGAAAGATATTTCAAATGTGGAACCAACAGAATTAATCAGACATCTGGATGCGAGGGGGTGGAAGTGGGAGGAGTCGAGATGACTCAGATTTCAGGCTTGGGTAACTGGGAGGGTAGGAATGCCAATAATCAAATCGGAAGATACAAAAGCAGGAGCTAGTTTGAAGTAGTGGCAAGATCATGATTTTGGTTTTCGAAAGGTTGTTTAAGGAGCTAATGGAATATCACATGGAAATGTTCAAGTGGGAAATTAAGTCTGAAGCTCAGGAGAGAAGTTAAGGCCAGTGAAGGATCTGGGGTTCACTTGAAAAGACACAGGAAGTGGTACTTAACAAGCTCACCCTTGCGGGGATAACAGAGGGAAGAAGAGGTTAAGAACAGAAACCCAATAAATACTGGGAGATAGTTTTCCGGCATTGCAATAAACCGTTCAATGAGGAAGGAAGCAAATTTGGAGAATATAATGTCCTCAGAGTCTTAAAAAGAGAAAAGCTTATATAGGAAGGGATGATCAAGAGTCCCCGTGCTGTACGTTGCTGAGATGGCCAGCAGGACGTGGATCTGAAAGGGCTTTGATAAGACCTCTGAGTAGTTTCCACAGAGCGTGTGTGTCGGGGAACAGGGGTGGGCCAGGGAAAAACCCACATTGTAACTACTTTATAAGGTGAGAAAGTATAAAGTAGTTTTTCTAGAAGTGTCTTTCAGAGATGGAATGATAGCTCAAATTGACAGAAGGTTTTTGTGTGCTTGTTGGTTTTGTTTTTTCTAGTGGAAATTTTAGCACGTCTAAAGAAATCACATTTCTTTACATTGTACATAAGCTAATGGCACACATGCCTGGATGTAGAAAGATGCTTGATTAATATGTTTGACAAAGTAAAGAAAGCAGTAAATATACTCTGTATAAAGCACTTAGAACAGTAAACACTCAATAATAATAGTTATTATTTTTATACCCTAAATTTCTATATTATTATAGAGGGATTTCTACTTGTTATTTGAAATCCTTTGTTCCCCTTCCAAGATTTTCTTTAAATGGCATAAAGTAAACGAATGGCTCAAAGCAGGCTGTGTTCATGAGAGAAGGTAACCGCTTTTGTAATAGAGTGGAAGAGGTGCCAAGAAACCTTCTTGATTTGAACTACATCCTCAATTTAGTGCTATAATTTTGTCCTATAGGTTAAGACACTTCGAAAGCAAATATCTGACACACAGAGGATCACAGGAGATAATACATAGCACTATTAACCCCTTGCTGTGCATTAGTTTATTAGATCCTCTCTGAGTCAGAATGAGATGAAAACAGGGTGGCAGCCACAGTGGTAGGGTGTTCTGCTCCCCCTTCAAAAAAAATAGAGCCATTCTGCTAAAAAAGAGCAGTGAGCTGAGTCTCAACCTGTAGTGCTTTTGGATTCTCTGTAGCATTTGAGTGGAGGCCACCATCTTCCTGGCCAGCCCCCAGCCAGTGATTGAGCATGGCAGGGATACTGAGGTTAAGCCATTTACGTTCACTGGGGGGTTCTCCCAGTGGAGAATCTCTGCTCAAGAATGGCTGAGACTTTGTCAGATTTGCACCTCTCTATCTTTTGCAAGTGTTATTGCCACCCGCCCCTGCTCAATCTTGCAATAAATCTCTCGCTCCTAACTCTCTCTCTCTCATCTTCCACTTCTTGGGGAATCCTAATAGAATGGCTACCAGAGGTGGTCTAAGAAAGAGGTGGTAAGATAAGGTTTGGAAACATGTCCTGGCTAGAAACGAGGATACCAGCCTATGTGTGGCACAGACAGCCCACCTGGTAGCAATCCAATCGCTAAAACCACCAATCTCTCCATCAGTGAGAGTGCTCTCCATGAGGATGGGGTAACCCACTCATCCTGGTTTACACAAAACTTTCCTAACTTTAGACTGAAAGTCTGAAGTCTGATTGTTGGTCATCCTAGGTGAGAGGAATGCCCTCACCAGGATGATGATCCAGGCAGCTGAGCAGTCCAGGGAGACAATGCTTAGAAAAATAATGAAATTGGCTGGCTCTTATTAAATTGTGTTTGTGCCCTACAGAGGGAAAATGAAAAGCTGAGAGTATTTAACAAATGAAACCTAAGTGTGAGAGCCAGAAGGCCTCTCCGGTAACTTAAACGGCATTTTAATAGAATACTCTATTCTGTAGTATGAGAAAAAGACCAAATTTATGCCTTTCTCTCCCCCAACATAAGAGGGGTCCCCTCACGATGAGCTTTCTACCTCTTCTCCTGGCTGTCAGGCCATTAACTAAGGCTAAGTTGCCCTGCATACGATGAACCTGATAAGGGAAGAGACTCCACCCCTACAGAGCTGAAAGAATTAGCCAGCACATCCTAGCTGGACCTGGATTCTCCGGGAGCTTCTTTCAGGATGCTGAGAAATAAATAGGATAAGGGAAACACTCTCCCTGGAGATGTGGTATTTAACACTCTTACAAGGCCCCAGGGGACAGGAAAATCTCCCTGCTGGGCTGGCTCTTAAAAACCTGGAGAAAGTGACTGTTTTCTCTTAATGAAGCTGACTGGCTGAATTGCCTTGGCAGATGGAAGGAATTCAATGGCTCAGAAAAGTGAGCATTGCTGTGCTGGAATGGACACAGACTATGAACCTAAAGACCCACCGGAGGATTGTGTGCCATGGGAGGACCTCATGGACACACTGTTCATCCAGGCGTTGGGAGTGTGCCAGTGTGGGGGGCACCAGCATCATGCGAGTCAGAGGGGTCTCTCCTCCACAGGCCGGGGTGCGGGTAGCAGAGCTGGGATCCTTACTATGCAGGTGATGGGAGACTGAAGAAACAGAACCAGTTTCCAGTGCCTAACCATCAGAAACAGGGGTGGTGTGTGTGTGTGTGTGTGTGTGTGTGTGTGTGTGTGTGTGTTTACACACGCGCGTGTGTGTGCACGCATACATATTTCAGTTATTATAATATTTGTAGGGGCCTGAGTAATAGCAAAGGGGACGTGACCAGTGTAAAGTTTTGGAGATAATTTAAAGAACACAAGATCCCCTATAGGCAAAACAGATTGGGGAGCTATTGAGACCATTGAAAATATAATCACTGGCAAACAAGAATACAGAACTGAGAGTGGTTGCCCCGATAAAAAGTTTTAATCGTGTGAGCAGTTACCAAACCTGAATGAATCTTACTGACTGAAAAGACATTAGGTCCCCAGAAGGAAAGACCTTGCAAAAATACAGAAAAGATATTTTATAAGGATTTTCCTGGTCCTTCCCCAAAAGGACCTATGACTATTCAGGTGACCATACATTGGAGAAGAGAGAATATCCAGATATTTTGAGTATAATTGGACCTAAGTTCTACCTAGACAATGGTACCTGGAGATGTGAATTAACATTATCATGGTCCTCTGCTAGAGCAGGATCAGGGGTTAGGTAATAAATGAGTCCAGGCCAAAATCTGGCTCACAGCAGATTGACTAGGTCTGTGAACACATCCAAGGGCTTTTTTTTCCCCGTGGCAGGTGGGGGAATGCAATTGAAAGCTCAGGAAACTATACCCTCCCACTCCCACCAAGGTGGTAAATCAAAAACAATATCATATTAGGGGAGAGGTATGGCCACCCTCAGGATCTCAAGAATGCAGAGGTATTTTTTTTTTTATCATGTCTCCATTTAATTCATCCATCTGAAAAGGTCCTGGAGAACGAATGTAGACTACTAGATCTTCAGCCAAGTAGTAGTGACCATGATTTGTCAAATGCGTACTTTTCTACCTCATTCAAGAAAGAGGATGAGAAACAATTCACATTTGCAAGGAACAAGCAACTCCTTATGTCACAGTTATGTCTGCACCATATTAACTCCCCTACTCTTTGCCACACCAGTCTGCAGTGATGTGGATATTTTGGACATCTCACAGACCAACTATCAATCCTTACATTGAAGACATCATGCCAATCAGGCAGAAGGTGGTTTAGCACACTGGAGGCCTTGGTAAAACACATGCATTCCAGATCGTGGGAGATAAATCCTACAAGATTTAGGAGCCTGAGACATCAGCAAAGTTTTTAGGGAGCAGGGGCATGCTAGACATCCCCACAAAGGAAAAGACAAATGACTGCATCTTATACTCCTACCACAAAGAAGGAAACACAGCACCTGTAGATCACTTTGTGTTGGGGGAACGCATTCCACACCTATGATTACTGCTCTGGCCCCCATGCCAGGTGATGTCGAGAGATGCCAGTTCTGAGTGAGGCCGGAACAGGAAAGGCCCCTGCAACAGGACCAGGCTTCGGGGCAGGCAGCCCTGCTACTTGGGCCACGTGGTCTGGCAGACTCCATGGTGCTTGAGGTGTCGGTGGTGGGAAACGTACAGTCTGGAGCAGGTGGCATTGCCCGGTGTGAGTCACGGTGTCGGCTCCTGGAATCCAAGAGCAAGGCCATGCTGTCTGAAGCACAAAATAATGTCTTTTGAAAATGGATTTGAGCATGTTATCGGGCCTGGCAGAGATGGAATGTTTGACCCTGGGATATCAAATGACCACGCATTCAGAGCTGCCCATTCTAATCAGACCCTGTCAAAGTGATATTGCCTTCCACAGAGAGCTAACTAGCAGTAAGCACTGCCAATGCTGGTCGGGTTATTATGTAACCAATTATTGTAAATTTTTTAAAAAGTTAAAGATAACTTAGAAGTTGTTCTTTTAAAAGCATTTAAAGTTCTTCAATATCTCAAATGATGTGCAGAACATAAGATTAAAAAGTAAGAGTCATAAGAATAAAGTATGCATTCACTTAAAATCAAAGTACAATTAAAATCCAATAATTCTGGCCATTTATATTACGTTTTAGTGACTGAGCTACTTGGATGCCTGGAAAGTAGGACATGGGATAAGAAATTCTGGAGTGCACACTTTTTCAACAGCCTTCCTAATTCACATTGTGCAACATTCAATTAAAAATCAACTGACTAGTTTTCTTCAACTACTGAGTGTAAGGCACTGTTCTCTGAAGGTAACTCAAAATGTGGCTGCCTTCTCTTCACTGGGGTTCATCTCAGGAGGCGGTGTGACATAAGAGACCAAATGCTGGCTTTGGAATCGCACAAACCTTGGTCACTTCCTGGCTCTAACTAATACTAGCTGAATAACCATGGGCAAGTTAATTAGCCTCTTGTGTCCTCGGTTTTGTTCCCTGAGAAATGAAGAAAGCCATACTTTCATTCCAGACACTGTAAAGGTTAAGACATATAAAGTATTTAGAATGATGCTAGACAGACAGTTATTTCTTAATGCATAGAAGCTGGGAAGCAAAGGGTTAAAATGCAGAAATTATATAGAATAACTGAATTTGGGCCCCGGGACTTGGCTATGTTTAGCCATAGCATCTACAGAAGGCGTAGAAACCCTGCCACATACACCGGAGCCTGGCTTGGGAGCCAGGTCTCACCTCCTACTCTTGTGCTCTAAGGGAAAATGCTCAGGGATTCCCCGCCAGCTGCTCACATCTACACTCACCTTGCCATAGTTCAAGTTCTTGGCAGCTCACAGAGTCCAAGCACATTCCACCCCTCAGAAACTATGAATTTCATCTCATTTCACTTTGTCTATGGTCTTCTCAGCATGAGGTCTCCCAATCTAAAAGTAACCAGCTGAATTTCCATCTGAGATCCTTTGACAATCTCCTTAAAATGTTTCCATTACTTTTAATTTCTTTCCTTTTTAATTCCTTCTTTACTCGCTATTGGACTATTTTAAACTTCAGGAGTTTATATCGGTATGTACAGGCTTGAATCCAGGTATTCAATGCATATGTATGAAATTTAATTAAATAAAATCATTCTGAAGCACTGTTTCTGTAATGTCCTTTTTCAACTCCATGTTGCTTATTTACTCCAGCGCGAAGCCTTGGGTTGGTTTACAAGGTCTTTTTGATTTATCCTTGCTAATCCTTAAAGCTCACAATTCCCTACATATAGCATTTGAGGTCCCCCCATCACTTGTTCCTAATTGTATCTGCTTTTTCTGCTCTCTGCCTTTATTCTCGCTGCCCCTTACCTGGAACTCCTCTTCTTTACTATTCAAATCATGTTCATTTCCAAAACCCATCCCAAGCGCCACTTACTTCTGAAGCATGCCCCCAAGAGGGCTTGCTCACAGTGATCTCTTCCCTCTTGGCACTGAGTAGCTCTCATTGTCATTACCAGATACACTATAAATCATATTCTACCTCATTGCCATTACCAGATACACTAACAATCATGTTCCACCTTGAATTTTATTAGGTACTATCCTCAGGGCAAATTTAGCCAGCAGGTAATGGCCCAAGGGCCCAATATACTACTAGGGACCCAGAAACTATTTAAATCTCTTTTAAAATCAGAAGGAAAAAGTGAACACTTAGATTGAAAAAATTAAATATATAGTACTTATAAATTTTATATAGCAATGAAGTTGTAATATATATATGTTGGATATATATACAGCTATAGCAGAAGGGGTCCACGAAGGCACATGTAAATACTTTGGGCCTACAAAAGTCGTAATGCAGCCCTGACTATCTTATATTGCCCTACAATAGTAAGTCCTGTTTTTCCTAATGTGCAAGTGCTGCAGAAATCCCCAAGCTGGTATTTGCTAATATTCAAAAAATTAATGGAATTCTACGACATATCTTTCCAAAAGCCTAATAGGAAAGGATACTTACTGATAATAAGCCCACATGCATGAACAAGAATGTCACTACTTATGTTTTTGGTTGGAACTGTATTAAGTCAGATGGCAACACTGATGATCTCATGCTGCTTAGTGGTTCTGATATGTGTGGAAGATGCAGGAATTTATTTGATGTGACTGGAGAACCACAGGTCAATCAAAGATTGACCCAAATATAAGAGTCATTTAGAGAAACCAAGTAAAATTAAGGTAAAGATGCAGAGTACCCATGTGTCTTTACTGCTCATTATGTAATAATTGTAAGTGTGCAATTTTAAAACAGCATTATTATATTTTTATTATTACAAGCCAATGTTTAATATCTAGGCATAAACGGGGATGGGAAAGTATTAGTATGTTAAATAGAAGATTTAAAAATATGGAGTTCATGGAGGACTATGTGGGAATGGGCAAAGGGTAAATTATAATAGGGGCCCCTGGTAGTGAAGATACTGGAACCCAATAGGCACGTCATGGATGCCTTTTGCACATCATCCCCTACCAGCAACACTCAGCTGAAGGCTGACAGGAGACATGTCCAACCACTAATAATAGTGGTCGCAGCACCAGTGGTCTCAGCAATAGTTTAGAAGTCACATTACGAGTGGGTGCTCAACAAATACTTTTTGATATATTATCTAGTAGACACAAATTTGTTCATTTGAAATCTATGCATGAGGACCTTATATATTTCAGCATTAAATTACTCCTGAGCAAGGAAGATGTAGAGGAATGTTTTGCTGGCGGCAGCTAGGTATCACCAGCCAGTAAGGACAAACATGTAAAGGCAGGGCTTTTCTTTTCACCTAACCCAAATCCTTCTCCTCCCACCTCAAGCTCTGTTCAGTCTCATGAAATCAACCTGCAAGTGAACTGGCAGGCATTCCCCAGTTTCTGTACTCCAGAATGAGGGCTTCCTCGGGCCTCTATAGAAAACTAGGTAAAAAGTCATTAAAGGAGAAGCGAACAGAAATCAGTGGGCTGTGTTTACTTATCCCGCCTTGGCAGCCTGAGAGCAGGAACTGCTGCACACGGGACCTTGTGAGCTTATTATAAAAGATGGCTGTGTGGGAAGTGAGAGTGGGATGATGCAAATGACTGGCCACCAAAGAGGAGGAAGAGAGAGGGAAATGATATTTTAGAACTTTCCACTAATATTCTGGGAAAAGACTGCAGTAAATTGTTTAATGTCTACAAATTCCTCCTATATTCGCCTCTTCGCCATCTGACTTGGCCCGTGCCTTCTGTCTGAAGGTGGAGTCTACAGTATTTCTCTACCCCCATCCACCTGGGCGGGCCTTGTGATCTGCTTGGACCCAAAGATACAGCCATAGGGATGGGGATGTTGAACAAATTTTGGAGATATCTTGTAGTTTGGGCTTCTGCCCTCTTCAGAAAGATGCCCTAAGACCTGTCAGGGAAAACAACCTGTGAAAAAGACCTCTTGAGAATGAGAGAGACCCAGATATTGAAGCTCTCTCAGTTCGATCCACCCCAGCTGACCAGTCATCTATTTGCTACCCATGAGGGAAGCAAAGATTGACTACAAGAAAAATCATAGGTCAACTTATAGGATTCTGAGGATAATAAATTCTTATTGTTTTGAGGTTTAGGGTGGCTTGTCATGCAGCAACAGATAATGGAAATAGGTCAACAAATGTAGCTGACCCTTTTTTTCTTTAACATTTTCAGAAAATCTATGGTCAGAATTAGGAGAGACCTAAAGAGATTATTTTATGTGTTTTTGTTTAAATGATTTATGACATTAACTGGAAAGTCACCAAACATTATTCTTCAGTCTCAACTTTGAAGTTCATTTGGCTTTAACTGGAAAAAAAAAAAAAAACTACTCATTTTATATGAGAAGAAATACCACAAAGCAAAATTTAAAGATTAGTGTAATATAACTTATCATTGAATTATAAATTTAACATTTGAGGTTTAAATAACCTTCAGAATTTTTTTCCTGGGAAACCAACAGCATTTGCAAAATTAAGCATAAGGACATTTTCCCCCCTGAAAGTTCTCAGTAAAGCAAAAGAGAACAACTCTGTGATCAAATTATCCTCAAACTATTAATTAAAGCCAGATGCTAAAGGAGATTTCAAGTTCCTTAATTTTATTTACTAATCTACAAACAGAAACATCAGAAAAATATCCCTCAGTCTTATTCACATACTTCAGAATAAGGCTCATTTATTTTTATTTATGTGTTTACATACATTTATAACACCTACACCACATTAAGCAAATATATCTCTACCTAAATACAGCAATAAGCTTGTTTCCACAGAGAATACTGAATATATGTTATTTTCCCCTACTTACCTATTCATCAAAATTCTGGCAAGCATTTCATGAGACAGTATTAGTTTGAAACACCCAACATTTCTATTATAAAAGTTTCCCAAGGTGTCTCAAGTGAAGATGGGAAGAATTATATATGTATATAGGTTCAAATATAACAGCAAAACTTGAGTGTAATGCCTACATTTGCAGCAGGAGTTCTACTGAGTTGCCATAGCAGCCACCCACACTCACACACACACAAAGGGGTGGTAGAGAGAAAAGCAGTTAGTAGAGAAAAGAATCTATTGTTTAAGACAGAGTTTCCCTGTCTTTTGTTGTAATTACAGGCAGGAATTCTGACTTTTCAACCAAATCGCTATTTAATGATAGAAGATTTCCGAGTGTTGGAGTGTTATTAAACGTTTTTTCTCTAAACACATCTACCGTTCGAACCTTTACGAGTGCTGAGATGATGCGGGAGCAGCAAGGAATTCAGCTGACCACATGTCAGGGCTAATGTGACTTAATGCTTCCCTCTTTGGAATGTTTGGAATCACCTAGCCAGAAAAGCTTGTGGTTCTATAGATTTGCACAAGTCACTTCACTCTGTCCTCATCTGTAAAGTGGGCATAATAATAGTACCTACTTCAAGGAGCTGTTATGATCATTCAATAAATTAGTACAAATAATAAATTAGTACATAAATGATAAAAAGTCAAAAATAAATTTTAATAACCCATAAATAAGAACTAGTAGCATATTAAATAAATTAGCAAAACTGCAGCACTTAGTACCTGACACATGATAAATAAATGTTTGCTATACTAATAATAAAATTATTACTATTATAAGCATCTCCAACTCTTTATTATAGACAAGAAAAGTATGATTTATAATTAATATATTCCTTAAATAAATGCCTTCAAGTAAGATGCTAAAACAAGTCAAGTAAGAAGTTGCTAAAGCAAATGCCAGCAGACCAGGGGCAAGACAAGATATTAAGATTTTCCCAGTACATAAAAGAATAATGCCTTCTCCCATAGCAATCCTTTGAAAACACCATTTTGACAGAATAAAAAGACCAACTATTTTACTACACTAGCACATTCATCACTATTGGCAAACCTTGGTTACACAGCAAAATCTATCATCTGTTAGAGCTCAGATAATCATGTAATAGTATTTGGGGTCAGAGAGTATTCTGGAATTTGTTTCAAGTCAGTGGCTTGATCACATATGTATATGTAGATACATTTGCAATTTGTACTTAGGCACAAATATAAACATTAGATTCAGAGGTGATGACAATAAATAAAAGTGTTTTATGACTTCTGATTTACTCGAGTATTAAATCTTCATTTTCAGGCTGAATGCATCTTCAGATTCTAGGAGAGGGGAAACATGCAGTCAAGCAATTTAGTGAATAATAGGAAAGACTCTGAATGGATAGCAGATTTCATAGCAAGTCTTAGAATATGAAGCAGAAAGCAAAGCCGATGGGCTAAGGAAATGAGGGGAAATTAGAGGAGCAGAGTCGGGAGCACAGTGAGAGGGCAAGGAGGGAGCTGTAACTCACAAATCGCACAGAAGTCAGAAGACAGTGGAAGAGAGAATGGGTAGAATGGGATTTGATTCTTAACTTTCTAAAAATTGTCTCAATGGGATTTTGAAAAAGTCCAGGCAGTGTGAGACAGAATTAGCTTGGCCAAAATATTTCTAAAATGTTAAAATACATACACTTCCAACCACCAAAATTATCCTGCCATTATGACTGTTACGTACAATGCTACGTTTCCCCTTCTAAATTGTCCTTTTTTTAGTAATCTTTATTTCCAATCTCGAGTGGAGGTGTCACAGGGTATATTCTCTCTGCTTTTAGAGATACCTGACATAACTGAATGAAGAACATCAGAAATGTTTCCATAATCAAATAGCAATTTGAGGATAAAAATAATTCCCGGAATTTTCAAGTCATTAGAAATGTTCAAATTTAGTTTCAGATAGATATTGTCAATGAGTTGAAATCAGAAGGAAGTAACTGTTGGCACTATTGGAACTCCCAAAAACATTTAAATTCTCTGACCTTCTTGCTGTAGCTATGGAAAAGCTACAGAGCATGCTTTTGGAGTCCAACTGCACTGCTGCAAGGCAGACTCTGGTGACAGAGGGAAAGGCTGACGGCTGGAATGCTGGGGTCAAGAGCTGCCTGCCAAGGCCACCCTTCTTCCTCTCCGGTGGATCGGTAACTACCCACCTACGACCACTCATTTCCACCTATGGGTCCTCAGATAGCTGCATTTGGGGCCTGACTCTTACCACTAAAATGATGGCAAATAAGAATCAAGAAAAAATTTAATATATAAAAACATTTTTGTTGGTTCTACAAGAAAATATTAAAACATTAGTTGAGATACTATGATGCTATAGTTACCAATAACAAAAGAGCTTTCTAGAAAAAGAGTGTCCCTTTCCTTACCCCCACCAGAGAATGTTAGAGCTTGAGTAAGCAGCTAAGAGGCCTGGGCAGTTCTCTTAATTGTGCTTTTACAAGTTTATGGGGACTGCCACAGGACGAATTTGCTTCCATTAAGCCCTATTTAATATAAAGACAAACATATCCTCAAATAGAAATGCTAATGGCTATATTTTTAATACAACCAACTACCCACACGTAATCTCATGAGAGTCAACTGACTTCATTTTATTCACAGTACAAACAGCTATTATTAAAGACAAATTAAATGGTCTACAGGAAGCTGTTAATGTGACTCCCATGATGGCTGAGAGAAATCATGTCCACACTGGGAGAGTGACAGAGTGACAGACTAAGACTGGTTTGTAATCGTACTTACTGTCAGATACACAGCTGCATAGACACTGAGAGCCGCTTCTTTGGACGGGAATGTTTTCCGCGCTCTCATGATGAGATCTGGGTTGCCCGTGCAGGCCTCTTCCCCACTGATGAACTGTGTGTACTGCTGACACCCCAGCGCTGTGTAGTTGGGCTTACACAGAGCGAGGAAATGTGGTGCCAGATTTCCTGTAACCACTTGTCCAGCATTTACAAAGATGTCTGTAGCAAACAGCCCAAATGTATAAATTCCTGAGGAAGAAAACACACCATTTTAACACTCTCTCTCTCTCTCTCTCTCTCTCTCTCTCTCTCTCTCTCTCTCTCTTTTTTATTTTAGTTTACAATAAACCAACATGGAAACATTTCAGAAACCATAAACTAGTTCATACATACATATATACATATGGTTCTTTCCATTTCATTCTTTTCCAGCTACTTACTCCCTTTGATTGCTGGAGTGGTGGGAGTGTTAAATTATTTAACATGTTGAGCTGTCTACCACTGGCTACATTTTTATGCATGGCAGGTTTATAAGCCTCAGGATAAAAGAAGAAGATATATTCTAAGACTCTGTTTGGGTGATATGATTTTTTAAATGAAGACATGTTTCCCTAAAGAGAGCTCAGTCTATCACCTTCTGCTAATGTTAGCAATCTTTATTTTTCTCTATTTTGAAAATATTTTTTATATTACTACCATAAAGCAAAGCAGTTGTCTCCCCTATTTATGCCTTTTAAGCCCATTCAGACTGATATTAACTCTGCTGGAGGTGCCAATTAGCAGTAAAATCCAACACCATCAGTCTTCATTTAAATATCATGAAAATCTTAAGTAGCAGAATGTTCTCAGAGTAATCTCTACGTTGCTTTCAGAAACACATTTTTAAAAGTCACCTACAGCTAGTAACTTAGTCCACCTTATCTTTCATTAATTTTAATTTATCAAATTTGGGTCAATTTAGTAAACAATAAAGCTATCGAAATTATAATTTTTAATTATCTTCACAGTATTAAAATTTACTTGCATTCATTACCTAAAGGTATAAAATTAAGTACATAGATCTTTTTCCTCCCTTTTGTAAGAAACTTACCAGTTTACTCAAATACTGGAAACATTTTCTAAATTCAATGTCATTGATCATTGTTGTCAAAACTTATCTTTCTATTTAGGTAGGGTAGACAAAATAAATTCTTTGGCATCATTTTCTATTAAACTGAGAGGTACAACATTCAATGATGTGGTTCTGATGTAAAATCCATTTTTTTATAATTTTGGAAAATAAAATCCATCAGGACATTTTAAAAACTATACCAAAATAATACTTTCCAAACAGTTGGTTCATTAAAATGTCATATAATTCTATAATAATAATTACATGCTTTTCTTTTTAGTCATGTATTTCTGGATTGTTTGTTTCCTAAGCCTTCACATAATTATTGGCTATTGTGTCAGAAAGCACCAGGAAATTTGTTCAGGATCAAATAATTTTCCAACATTCGATGCACAGTTATTCTTTTAATTTCCGAAATATTATATAAGATCATAAACTTGCACATAGCAAAGCTCTATGAGTATGAAATCACAGTGAAAGACCTTAGTTCTCTCTTCATTTAAAAAATTTTAAAGCCCTTTCTTTACCTCTTACCAGAACTCCTTGAGTCATACAAATTAAATGTTATCAGAAGCAGAAATTTGGGAGAGGCAGAGAAATGAAAGAGAATAAAGCACAATAAAATGTTCATTTTACATAATTTCTCCTTCCAAACATTATGGCCTAGTCCGGGAACCTAAATGACATCTTCATCTCTACTCTTTGAAATCTAGGCTAAGATGTACTCATTTTATTTAACCAAACCACTCTCTTTATCTGGTATAATAAGTTTAAAATAAAGAGAAATATCTGATGAGGATATGAAAATATCCTGACATCTGTAAAGTTCCCAAATATGCTTTAGAATGAAAATGTCAGTGCATCAGACCCATGGCCAATACTATGGTTGACTACAAAGATACTTATTAAAATGAGATCTCATGAGTGTCCACTGTGCTGACGTCCAGAATAAAAACACTATTAACAGTGATCTCTAGAAAATCCAAATCACGATAAATAAGGTAGCAAGCAACAAATGAAGCACTCCTAAATACTTCATAAAATCATATAAGAAGAAACGTGGAAACTTAAAACACCCTTACTTTGTGTCATATATACTTTAGAAATATGTGTGCAAATGCAGAAAAAATTACTTTACTTTAGTGGGCAAAATATAATTTGCTTAATAGTATTTAGAAAAGTGTGATCTTCATCATTTTTAGTTTTGAGTACATTACTGCTTATTTTGTTGTTAAATGACTCTACAGCAAAGAAAAATGAGTCAAGAGTACAGTATTGGTGCATGTGAAGAAAAGCTTTTGAAAATTTCATGTGAAAGTGATCCCTACAACAATATAAATGACAGCTTTGGAGATGTGTAACTTAATGGCAATAAAAACAACAGTCTTAGATATGAAGACCTTTTGTTTTCAAAGAGATTTAAAGTTACAACAACATTTGATTAGACTTTATGTGAGTTTAAATGATCTATGCATAATACTTAAAAGTCTTCATCTTGATCCCATTAATATGAGAAATATATTGAAGAGTTATAGTACCCTTAATCTCAATGATTACAATTTATATTTAATGATCACAATTTATATTTAAGGGTGTTTAGTATATACAGACACAATTTTTTATCTGATAAGTCCAGGAAATAATAATTTATATTAAATTTATTGTGTCAGTAAAAATTTTATCTTGGTCATTTCTATTGAATTGAGATGATTTACAACAATTCATCAATGTTTATATGTGTTAGCGCTAGAGTTTGGGATTGAAAGTTAAAGTATCAGTAAATCTTGTCCTCTAATAAAATAAATACATTTTGTTGGTTAAAAAAAAAAGCTCAGAAGTACTGCATGGAATTCAACATATGGTAATTTTAACAAATATAGCATGTCTTCTATTTGATAAGCTACTTTTCTTTTCCTTTGTGATATTCAACAATCTAAGTTATCATTGTTCTCCAAGCATTGTTTCCAAAATATCATAAACACAGTAAATCACTTCTTTTAGTTAAGTAATTTTTAGTTTCTTAAAGAATATTAAACATCCAAGTGTAATGTTTTTTCTTCTTTAAAATAATATGGAAATGACAACTGATGTGGAGTCTTACAATTTGAGAGAGTAGTATGCAATGCTTATCTTTAAAATTAAGGTGAAACATTTCAAAGAAAATATAACCAAATACTTGCATACAGTTAAAATGCTGGTCATTTTAAAGGTTAGCTTATAAATAAATATTGTTTCAGCAACAATAAAAACAATTTAATGACACATACCAAGAAATCGTACAGTTCGCCGCACCAATGGGTTTATGTAGCAACAGTCTCCAGTTAAAATAGTTTTCTCCTGGTTTTCAAAATCTCTTGTGGCCAGTTGTAGGCAAAACACAGCAGTTTCTCCAACTATTATCTTTCAAGGAAATAAAAGGTTAAAGAACATTAGAATTTAACCAGTGTAATGGAGAATGTTTTTATTTTTAAAAAACAAAGAAAAAAAACACACAAAGAAGAGCTTTTTGAGTAATGACAATCTCAAAGAAAATGGAGCCATATTTGCTTAACCATATCCTTTTATTATAACCTTATTTCTATGTATCTAACCCACATTTCTCTCAATTCAAGTGAGTATTAAACTAATAAATTATGAATACAAATGTTTTCTAAAAGACTTCATTAAGAAATTAAATTCACAAAAGATTTTTGGCTTCAAAGCAGCACTCACTTATTTTGCTGTGCAATTGAAGTCCATACTTCATTTTTAAGTAATTGTATCTTGTTTAACTTTGACACTGCTGTGGAAGTCAGAACTATTCTCTAGAGTAGCCAGAATTTCAAGTCAAGTTCAGACCTATTTTGACCACAGCCTCTGCCTAGAAACTGGTGAGCTTCTCCTCCACCTTTTCCAGGTTAAGCTGAGTCAGCCCGCTGCTGCCTGCTCTGACTCCCCAATGTCCAGGGTACACCCTGGAGCTCCACCACGATGCCAGCACCTCTGTAGTTTTAAGAGGAAGGTATTGGGACACAACGCACCTCATCAGGACCTCTGCAACTCCTGGGGCCTCCAGGTATAAGAGAACTGCGTACAGAAAAAGACTCCCTGATCCTTTTGACACACACGCCAGCCTTCCAGCAAAGACCCAAAGCAGCTTCTCATCACCCTTTCTAACTCTGCCGTTATTTCTCTGAGATTCTGTTTCACTGAAATTTCCTCATGTTTCCTCTGTGTACCTTGATTCTTATGTGGAACTGAGGATCTTATGGTTTGGTCATTTGTCCCCCATCACCTAGACGGGGCTCTTAGTCTGGAGTCACTAGCTGCCATTTTCATTAGATCCCCACAGCCACCGGTGGGTAAAGGGCATCACTGGTTTGCTTTCTCTCCCAGGAGTGGAAGACGGGGAAACATGACAGCGCAGGGGCACAGAAGCCAGACACAGGGCTGCTAAAAGCTTTGTCACTTCGTAGTTTTCCTTGATAACATTGCCTTTCTTCTGTGAACTAATAAATGAAAGCTGTTTCCAGAGAGAGCGGAGGTGACGAGCACTGTTAACTGAGCTCACTGAGAAGGCACGGGGCATCTCCTCCTGCCTGTCCCCGGCGCCGAGGACACGCGGGAGGGACCTGTGGCCCCGCCGCGGACAGCGGTTCTAGGGGGTGCTCCTGCCCCACCTTAGCGAAAGCCCTCCATTTGCTGGGACATGAAAGAAAACGGGTCGGGTGGACTCTACTGGCAGAGAGAGTGTAGGCTGGCACGGTAAGTACATGGCTGTCAACTCTCACTTCATTTCTTGCATCTGCCTTCCATTTTCCTTCTGGGTTCCCAAATCTCATCCCACTCCCACTCTCCCTCTGCCAAGATTCAACCTGGTATGGAATTCACGTGATACGATGCTCACCAAAGGCTCAGGAGCCGATACCAAAGGGCCTTCACTACTTCACCTACCCAGCCAGGTTGTGTCTGAGCAACTGTGTTGTTTCTTGAGTCACAGTCCCTTGACAACTACAAACGGATAGGTATGTCTTTGGAGGCAAGACCTGAACTCGGGAACCTCCCCAGCCTGCATTCCACAGACCTCCCCAAAATGAAGTCCTGTGTCCCCTATTATACTCCATGCTCTCATTGAGTCATCCCATGATGCTTTATTGAACTCTGTATTAACGTTATGAAGCCTCTTGAGGCCTCACTACAGCTTATCAAGCTGGACCTACACAGCTCCCCCTTCCTATATCTAAACGGCCCCACCTATATCTCTTTCCCATCTTTGAGGACAGCTGTGGTATTAGGTCTTGTGTCTTATCCATTACTCTGTTTGGCAGTGAGTAAAAAGCCCCATATTGCTGATGAAATCAGAACCTACAAACGTGCAGGTGTGAACCATAAATCCTCAAGTATAAGTGTGTAAAATACTGATAAGAGCACATAATTGCTCTCACACTTCAACTCCCAGAGGCTGACTCTCTGTTGTCCAAATACCTTAGTCACAAAATTATTAAGTAAAGTTTTCCAGGAACATAAAATCATTGTAGTTGTTCATCAAATGTCAAACTCCAAATAGCTTTATGTTTGCATTGATAAAAATCCAATATGAAATTCCTCTCCCCTTCAACTGGTGGTGACTCAAAGATATCTATGCATTATTAGTTCGATATGGGTACAAGAAAACCATTTCACATGCAATAGTGCAGTAGAGGTCATGCCATCAATGTGATGGAACCTGGCATGTGTGTCTCATATGCTTCAGATATATGTGGAATAATATCTGAAAAGCAACTTTAGTCTGTAAAAGTATAGTCATGGGATACACAAAATTTTAAATGTAAGAGGAGTTTGGGTTTATATTTAGGTTCCTATCAAACACATTGTGCATTCTTGGTAATTACACAGTCACATATATATAGAGAGAGAGCAAGCCCATGTCCATTATCAATTTCGAGATAGTCAAAGAAAGTTCTAAGCTATACAAAGAGGTAAAATAACTACACTGTGTATTATCGTTAACTTTGTGTCATGATATTGAGAAATAAGGTCTCTTCTGTGTATATATTAATTTCAGCATTCTTGCTAAATAAGGCAGTAGCTAACTTAGTTTCTAAGTGGAACCAAGGTTAGAAGAGAGGAAAATTAATTGAACTAAAGAAATAATATAGTGACACAATCATTGCACAATCCCTCCTAGTTATTAAGAAACTGTGTATATACCTCACAATTTGACCACAAAAACTTGTATTCCTGTTTTCATACTAAAAAGCTGCTGTGAAGGATTATCTAACCTGGACCAACATTCCCTGCACACCTGCCTCTAGGTGACTTACACCAAAGGAATATCTGGATGCATTATGTGTGTCAGTTTCAGACCAAAGAGGGGGAAAAAATCAGGGCTGTCTTCATGTTCTCTTTCCCCATCTGCTGGGTGGAAGCAGAGCTATTTCTGGGCCCAGCACTTGGTGGCAGAAGATAGAAGGACTCAAAGTCCTTTAGTCAGCAGTCCTGCATCAAATTGTCACGTTAGCAAAAGATAAACTCTAATGTGTAGAGCCAGTGGAATATGGGGGTTGATTTGTTCCAGCAGCTAAAACTTGCTAATTTCACCATTTTTAATAAAGAAGGAGCAAGTCTCAGGCTGAGTCCAACAGAAAACAATAATTGGCTAGAATCAAAAAACACTGGCTTTCACTGATTTTTTTTTATGGTTACCCTCTATTTACCAAGTGATATTGGTATTCCATTTATGCTAATGATATGTTTCCTTTTGTAATAATTTCCTAGTAAAGTAGATTTATTTAAAGAAAAAAATAAATGATAGTTGAGGTGGTATTCATTCATCATAGAAAACATGAAGGTGATACCTTGATAGGCAAATTTGGGAAATACATAACATAATAAAAACTAAATTAAAGCTTCTGTACAGCAAAAGAAACAATCAACAAAATGAAAAGGAGCCTATGGAATGGGAGAAAATCTCTGCAAATAATATATCTGATAAGGGTTAATGTGCAAAATATAAAAATAACACAACTCAATAGCAAAAAAAGCAAACAATCCAATTTTAAAAAATGGGCAAAGGAAGTGAACAGTTTTTCAAAGAAGGCACACAAATGGCTAACAGACACATGCAAAGTGCTTGACATCACTGATAATCAGGAAAATGCAAATCAAAAGCGCAAAGAGCTATCCCCTCGCATCTGTTAGAATACTATCATCAAATAGACAATAGATAAAACGTGTTGGCGAGGAGGGGATGTGGAGAAAAGGGAACCCTTGTGTACTCTTGGTGAGACTGTGAATTGTTGTAGCCACTATGAAAAACAGTATGGAGGTTTCTTTAAAATTAAAAATAAAATTACCATATGATCCAGCAATCCCACTTTTGGGTGTTTATCCAAATGAATTGAAATCAAAATATCAGAGATATCTGCAGCATTATTCACAATAGCTAAGATGTAGAAACAACCTTAGTATCCATCTATGGATGAATGGATAAAAATGAGGTACATATAAAATGTAACACTATTCAGCCATGAGAAAAGAAATTCTTACCCTTTGCAACAAATTGGATGAATCTTGAGGACATAATGCTAATTATGAAAGAAATCTGACAGAGAATGACAAATACTGCATGTTATCAATTACATGTAGATTTAAAAAAAAAAAGAAGTATAACTCACAGAAACAGACAATAGATTGATTGGTGGTTACTAGGGGCTGGGGTCAGAGGAGTAGAGAGATATTGGCCAAAGGGAACAAATTTCCAGTTTTAAGATTACTAAATTCTGGGGATTTAGTGTACAGCCTGGCAATTATAGTTAATAATACTGTATTATATACTTGAATGTTACTGAAAGATTATATCCTTTTTTCCCAGCTTTATAAAAATATAATAGACAATTACTTGCTCATATTCACATTGTACAATTCAATGAGTTTTTCAATTATAGTTGACATACAATACATATTAGTTTCAGTTTTTCAGTATAATGATTAGAGCTCAAATAAATCTAGTATCCTTCTCCTTCCTTACATATTTATTACATTGTTGACTATTTTCCTTATGCTATACTTTATAACCATGTGTATTTCTTAATCCCGTTGCCCTTTTCTACAATCCCCCCCAAACTCCTCTCCTGTCTAGTAGCTCTCAAAACATTCTCTGTATCTATGAGTTTGTTTCCATTTTTGTTATTATTGTTGTTTATTTTGTTCTTTAGATTCTGCATGTATGTGAAATCATGTGATATTTGTCTTTATCTGACTTACTTCATTTATAAAAGTATCCTTTAGGTCCATTAAGACCATATCTTTTCC
Organism: Macroglossus sobrinus; assembly: GCA_004027375.1. Lineage (NCBI taxonomy): Eukaryota > Metazoa > Chordata > Mammalia > Chiroptera > Pteropodidae > Macroglossus > Macroglossus sobrinus. The sequence goes on along the minus strand of PVKZ01000095.1, from coordinate 491,244 downwards.
TCCTCTTCCTTTTAGTCTCTGTATGTCTTTCAATCTGAAGTGAGTCTCTTGTAGGCAGCATAAGTAGGGTCTTGTTTCCTTAGCCATTCAGCTGCCATTCTTGTTTCCATTTCCATTTGAGGTGGTCGTTGACAGATATACAATTATTGCTATTTTTAATTTGTGATTTTGATACATGGTTTTTCTTCTTAAAGAATTCCCTCCAACATTTTCTGTCAAAGTGGCTTGGTGTTGATGAGCTCCTTTTGCTTATTTTTGTCTGGGAAGCTCTTTATCTGTGAATGTTATGATCTGATATGATAAAGTATTCTTGGTTGTAGATCCTGGGTTTTCATCACTTTGAATATTTTGTGCCAAGTCCTTCTGTCCTGAAAAGTTTCTTTTGAGAAATCAGCTGCCAGTCTTGCAGGTGCTCCCTTATAGGTAACTAACTGCTTTTCTCTTGCTGCTTTTTAAGATTCTTTCTTTGTATTTAACCTTTGGCATTATGTTGTGTCTTGGTGTGGGCCTCTTTGGGTCCCTCTTTCTTGGGACTCTCTGAGTTTCCTGGGGTTTTATGTCTATTTCCTTCACCAAGTTAGGGAAATTTTCCATCATTGTTTTTTCTAATAGATTTTCCACTTCTTATTCTCCCTCTCCTCCTTCAGGTACCCTATAATCTAGATGTTTTTACACTTAATTTTGTCCCAAAGACTCCTCAAATTATTATTATAGTCTTGGCTTCTTTTTTCTTGCTATTTTGATTGGGTGTCCTTGGCTTCACCATCCTCTACATTGGTGGTTTGATCCTCTTCATCCTCTCTGTTCATTCTCTCTAACATTCTCTTTATCTCAGATAATGTAGATAATGTATTCATTTCTAACTAGTTCCCTTTTATAATTTCCATTTCAATTTTATGTTTTTTAAATCTCTTTGATAAAGTTTTCATGAGTTCATCTATTCTTCCCTTAAGTTCATTGAGCATCAAAGAACTTAGAAGAATTCAGTGTTTTGAACTCTTCATCTGTTAGATTTCTTGACTCTATTATTTCTGGGTCTCTGTTCTGTTCTCTCATATGTTTTCTGCTTCTTTGTCTTCTCATCTTGGATGCCTTTCTGTGTTTGTTTCTATGTACTAAGCAAAACTCTTAAGTCTCCCGGTCTTATTAGTGTGGATTTGTGTAGTAGGTGTCCAGTGGCACAGTCCTGAGAGGGGTTCAGCTGCAGGCCAGGTTTAGCCCCAGCCTGTGCCCCTCCAGGGTCACCCGTTAAGATTCAGCAAGCAATTCACAGATGCTGTTCTTATTGTTGCTTCCAGAAACCACACCAGAAACCGAGGTCAGCTGCCACCATTGTGAGTCTTGGTGCTGCTCAGCAAGTTGCACAGGACTCACCAAGGACACAACTGGATGTGGCTTGGATGGGGCTGCAAGTTGGGGGAGGTGGAGTTTCAGAGAATCCTCTGGGCAGAGCGATCTCTGTCATTTAGTTGATGAAGTCTCAGCTATGGTGGCACCGAGTCTGCATACTGGGAGCGGGGAGGGCTAAACAGGGAACAATGGTTGCCACCAGCACTTCTGCCTTGGAGAAAGCCTCTAGTGCAGTGCAAGCAGGTTCAGCACCATGGAAGCCTACTGCTGCAGCCTCTGTCCTACTCAGCTGCTTGGGACCGGGCAGCCTCACATCCTCTCCTCCTCCGATCTTCTACTGTTGCAAGGTGGTTTATTGATTCTCTTCCTAGTTATAGGGCTTGTTCATCTAGACTCCAGGTGACTCTGTTTGCTGCTTGCTCCCTGTTTGATCTGGTTGTATGAGCAGATGAGCAAAGCCTCACTCATCTACGCCATTTTGACTTTTTCCAATTCTTAACATTTTAACAAGGAGTCCTGTATTTTCACTTTACCCTGGAACCCATAGATTATGTTGCAGGCCCTGCTTAGTACCATTGGGCCTAACCCAGCAGGGCTCAGTAGGAACTGACTCCATCCGCACCCCCCACCCCCACCCCTCTCCATGGAGAGTCCTCAGCAGGTAGAGGATCTAAAAGATTACATCTTAATTATTCTCACCACACACACACACACACACACACACACACACACACACACACACACACACACTAATTATAAGACATGATGGAGATGTTAGCTAACGTTATGGTGGTAATCATTTTGCAATACATAAATACATCAAATCAATACACTGTACACCTTAAACTTACACAATGTCACACATCAATTATATCTCAATAAAGCTTAGAAAAAAAGTTTTTAAAAAACTAACATGGCGTTTACTAATTTTTAGAGACTATTTTAGTGCTTTGCAAATATTTATCAATTTAATCTTTAAAATAACCCTATGAGGTAGGTATTATTATTAAAATCTAGTTAGAGATGAAGAAAATGAAGCATAGATAAAGCAAACTGCCTAGAGTTGGACAGAGGGTGAGGAACCAGTGTCTGAGCCCAAGGCAGCCCATCTCCCAAACCCACGCTGTTACATTAACTTGTTACTAGCAGTGGTTAAGATTGTGGACATGTGGTGACCAGGAGGCCAAACATCCCTAGAAGAGGATAGTTAGTGAAGCAGTGGTCAGAAGGCAGCTTAAATAAAAGGATATGAGGCCAGGAACTGGATTTGTTTCTTTGCGTTAGGTTTACAGCCTTTCAAAGATTCTCTTTAAAATGCAAACAGCAGGGGAGAAGATAAACATGAAGCTGTCAACCCAGCCACTGGGTGGAATAAGCTTATTCAGTCACTTTTAATTTGGGAAACGATAGAAAAGGTACAGGTCTATTTTGAGAGTACTCTATGGGCAATGGTTCTTGGCTGTGGTCTCCAGACACGCACCTGCAGCACCTGGAACCTTGAAGGAAATGAGAATTCTCAGGTCTTGTGCCAGACCTACTGACTGAGAAACTCTGGGTGTGGGAATCAGCCATCTGTGTTTTAATAAGCCCCCAAGCTTTCTACAGGATATTTCAAGAGGTCTAAAACTCCGAATGACTACATTTTAAATTTGTTCAGGGATATTTTTAAAGGGATTTCTAGATGTTTATTTGAACAAATAATTATTAATTAATTGTACTGCGCAAAGAGCTATCAGAGGCATTGTAGTGAAGGGTAGGATTATAAAAGGGCAGGTTAAATGAAACCTAAAATAAAAAGAAAGCCAATGTTCTTACTTTCTAGATGTTTGTCCTCAGGCTCAGAGTCTAATGCATGTCTCACTATGGCTGAAATACAAGAGACCATCAAGGAAACAACTTACCTGCCAATACAGACAGACACAAATACCAGTGAATGAATAAGAAAGGGGTGAGATAAGGAGTAAGGGCTGACTAAAGGCTGAGTATACAAGTGAGACCTAACATGATGTTTCTTTCTGCAACACTTTTGCAAAAAGGGGTCCAGTCTTCTTCAACTCCATCTAGACACTGTGGTCAGTATGAACCCTCTAGGTCCTGAGGACCAGAGAGCACAGGATGGAGCAGCACTACCTGGAATGTCTGTTCCAAGCACTGGGAAGGCAAACTTGTCTCTGCAAGTACAGTGAGTGTGAACTCTAGATCTGACGGCATGGCATTGAGTCTTGGCTTTAACTCTTATTAGCTGATTGACCTTAGGTAAGTCACATAACTTCCCTTTGCCTCAGTCTTCATCTATAAAATGAAGATAATAAAATAATGCCATAATGGATTGTTGTAAGAATTAAATGAGTTAATGATTATAAAATTCTTAGAAGAGTAGCAGTACAGAGTAAGCATATTTTAGCCATTATTGGATGACCTTGAAGTTTCTCTCCAACTCTATGATGGGTTAGTGCTTGTGGTAAGGGAATCTGGGATGCCCGGGGTAGGATAATTATTGAGGGATAGGATAATTTGATAGGTTGAGATAGTGTGAAAGTCTTGACACTAATCTTGGAGTGCATGTGTACGTGTGTGTGGGTGAGTGGTGGGGAGCAGCATGAGGATACAGAAAAAGGAAGTATGGGCTGCCTAATGACAAAGCAGATTTACAAGCACTGGGCATTCTTATTTTTCTTTCTTTTTTCTTTTTTTAATGATGAGAAGCTTGTGAAACCATTTTAAAACTTCCCTAATTAAAAGAAATGCTGCTAATTAAACTTTACATGATATTCATACTTTGCCCAACCATTTATATAAATGTAGTGAATATAAGCTATAAGAAAAGTGAATTATAAGAGCATTATAATATAACCTCATTTTGCATACTTGTAGGTTTTTTTTTTAATTTTAAATCATAAGGTGAAATTCTCATATTCATAAATCTACTGTAGGCTAGTACAGTTATAATGTGCCTGTTATTCCTCAAAAGAGCTAACTTAATAATTAATAAAAACTTAATAAATAATAAAAGCATATTGGTTATCTTGCTTCCCAGCTCTTCTTAAATGAATGTTTAAATTATTTCCCCCAGTTTTTTTATCAAAAATAATAAAAGCAACATGATAGAATTTAAATACTCTTTGGGACTTTGAAATAATGAATTTTTTTTAGAAATGAGCCTTTGAAACACAAGCAATAAATGTCTATGTCAGTGCTTCTAAAACTATGTTCAGCAAGATAAGTGTTGTTGGGTTCTTTTTTTTTTAGGTAGGAAAATTTCTGGTTTTAAAAAAATCAACTGAAAGTTACAAACTGTAACCCCTTCTGGAGATTCATAATGTATTTTAGCACATCAAGAGTCATAATTTCCAGCTGCCCATGACAGCATTATTTTACTGTCTTCATCTTATACATGAAGGCATTAAGGCACAGAGATAGTCCATAATTTATCTAAGGTCATTGAGCTAATAAGTCATATTAGCAGGACTCAACTCCATGCAGTCCAGTTCTAGAGTACATCTTGACATTACAATGCTTTATTATTTTGCTTTATTTTAAGAAGAAAGTTTGACAGTTAAACGCTTTTTTGTCTGAACTTCTGCATTTAAGAGTGAGATTTCCTCCCAATTAGCTTTCCTGCATGACCAAAAGCATGACAATCTGTTAAAGGAAACTGTTAACTTTATTGCCCGATGTTTCCTAAACTTATTTGATCTTAGAAATCTATGTTCTAGGGACAGTCCTGAATGTCCAGTAGAGCTTGTATACCAGAAACTCTAGGGAGAATAAGTAAAAGCAAAAGTCATTTTTTTTTAGAAGAGAGAAATTTACTTTTAGGAAGAATTAGTATAGCTATTTATGGTAATTGGATAAAAGAACTAAGGCTCTTCAGAAGTTGAGAAAGGCTAACTTGAGAAAATGATGACAAACTCATTCACCATGTCTCGGGGTTTTAGGAAGAAAAGAGAAGAATGTTTAAAATAAAGGAGAACAAATAGTAACTCACACATGAGAGAGAAAAATTACTCTGAGAAATGACACAGGTGGGAAATAAAAAGGTATTTAAGTAGCATTTGGGATGTATTTGTGCAGCAGAAAGTGGCTGGGAAAGACAATGGGTTTACCTGACCTTTTCAGTCCATGGCTAAGAAAGACTAGCATTCTTTTCCTCTAGTACAGAAGAGCCAGACTCTCCCCACTGGACTTCCATGGGGTGTCTTCTGGCAACTGAATCTCCAGAGAATAATCAGGAGACCTGGGCCAGTGTGGAAGCGTGGTAGCTCTCCATTATTGTCTCATAGTAAACAGTAATTCTGCCTCTTTTTCTTTCCTATATTTTTTCTAGTTCAGAAAACCTATGTTGCTCTATGGTTGAGATTTCTTCTGTATCAAATACATTCTGTTGTACAACATGCCTGTATTATTGGTGGTCACCTTCAAGTGCTCTCCTCGCATTAAGGGAATATGCATTCAGTACTCTGGGTAACACTCTCCTTTTCATGAAAATACACTTTTGATGTGACAGCTCTGCCTGGGAAAGTAGAAATAGTATTTCTTGCAATTTCAAATCCATCATACAGATCTTTCCCTTGAGGCCATCTTCTTCTGGTTTTCTTGGCTTTCATTTCTCTCATCTTTAAACAGACTGCCAGGACAAATGTCTTTTAAGGCCATTCATTTTTCCTTAAAAAAAAAACACACAAAACTAGACATTTGAAGGACTTTATTTTTAAAACACTTCCACAGGAAGAGTAAATGTTGATTACGTAGGAAATTCTCATGCTTTACCAAGCCATTAAAAATGTTTGATGAGTACGTACAAAAAAAAAGCATGATTGAAACCCAAAAATAAATGAATGAGATGTGTCTTGGAATCTAAACTCATTTTGCAGTCTGGTATCATTTATATTTGGTATAAATGCAACTTTCCAGCTTACTGCTCACAGTGTATTATGAAAAGGTATAATTTTAATTTAAATGTGAAACCCTAACAGCTCTGACTTAGTGAATTTATTAAGCAAGCCAACTTAAGGGTTTCCAATAAATAATGGGAAATACACTTTAGAAAACAGATAGTTTATTATCCTAAATGTCTTTAATTTAAGCATATTGATATATGCTTACTTATTATATAAATTAATAAGTAAATGCCCTTTGTTGTTATTTTAAAAAGTGACATATACCAATTACCACAGACCAGCTACTGTCCTAAACACTTTACATATACTCATTTGATTTGGTCCTCACACCCACCCTATCAGGTAGGCATTACTATCCCTTTTTATAGACAAGAAAACTGAAGCACTGAGAGGTTAGGTAATTTTTCCAAGATCTCACAAGTAGTTAATGGCAGACCTTTTTAACCCTGGCAGAGTGATTCCAATTTTCATATTACATTCATCATCAAAGATTTTTACAGAAATGGAGTCAAAGCACTTTATAAAATATGTATTATCTGACTATCATTCAATGTCGCACTTGACATTACGATATTTTATTATTTAGCTTTATTTTAGGAAGAAAAGCCTAGCAATTAAAGCTCTTTTACCTGAACTTCTGCACTTATGAATATGATTTTCCCCATTTAGCTTTTTGGCATAAAGCGCAAATACGAGAATCTGTTTAGAAAAAAAAAAAAAGCCAGATAAGTAAGGCTTATAGATAAGATGCTCCAATAAACAGTTACTTTTATTCAAACAAAGAGTAGAGGACACAGTCTGTTGGGTGCACAGAGTGCAGGGGGGCTGGAAATATTAATTTCCACAATGCCTTCCAGTCTTCTGCATCTTATTTTGAGAATCAGCTTGTTACTCCAAAATGTCATTTTGAAGTATTGATGATGGGGCACTTTGGTAGGAGGTTCAATTAATATTAACAGTAAGTTTACTTAAAAAAATAAAAGTTTATAAAAAGTTGTAGATTCATATTATTTCTCAAAAGAATAATGATTAAATGTTTATTTGTAGAAGTTAAGTGGAATAGTAGAAACCCATAGAACTGATGTGAAAGCCTTTCTATTGATTTGAATTAGCAAGGGAGAAAAATAAGTGTGAATTGAAGTCCACTATCTCTCCCATATCTAACTTACTGAGTTCCTGTGCTGTTTTCTCACCACCACTCCCTATTCGATTCAGATTAGGTTTTACATGTATTTGAACATACATGTAAAAAAATTGCCCTGAGATAAGAATCCTTGACTTTTCCACTTGGAAGGAATTCAATCTTATCTTATCCTTTGGAAAACTTGTTCAAATGTCCAAACCATGCATAATCTTATATTTTGTTTCTCTACTGAGTCCTATTGTGGGCTGTCAAAATATTGAGAATCATCATATCTCAGCAGTTAGCAAGAGTGTTGCTGAAGACACAAAATGCCAGCTCTAAGCCCTCTGGCACCAAGGTCCATAACTCTGAGCAGCAATATCCAATGAAGGGTTTAGAAGTTTTCCTCTGTTCTGTTCTATTTCATTCAGAAACAAAGTGAGTCTTTCTGCTCCCTTTCTTTCAGGGAATAGTTCCCGTTAATAGTGCTGGATCCTTCTCATGTTGACCCAGGGGTGCTGGGCCCCCTGTGATCTCCCCACTGGGCCCATCACTGTTGCAGAGTGATGACAACACTTCAGAAGGTAGAACAGGCTCCCAGTGTGCAGAGTACAGTACTAACAGCTGTGCTAAAACACAAGCGCTGCTCCAAATTCTCTGGCTTCTGCTTTTCGCTTACCGCAGAGGCTCTTGGGAGGTGTCAGGCCTCTCCAGACACTGGGTATTAGGAGAGTCCTCTCAAGGGCATGAGACGAAGAGGGCCCTCATTTAGTAGTCTCTCTTTCCAAGCTCCCCTTGGTGCTATAGCACATTTCAAAATCACAATTTTTTGACCTATTGTTTATTACATTTCACACTGGTATCCCTTTTGAGAATTCTGAAATTTAGTACCAAAAAGCAAATTCGCAACAAATAATTGAAATCCTATGAACATTTGAGTCCTATGAATATAAAACTCAATGAATACAGGAGTCCAATGAATATAGGACTGAAATACTTGGAAAACATTCCTCCAAAAACCAACAGAAAACAATTTTACTTAATGAGCAATTCTGAGCACAGTTTCCTGGCCAGCAATTTTAGATGCCTATTAAAAATCTCAATCAAGGTTTCTTTCAAAATCTTAATTATAATCTCCCCATATGAACTTAAAGGAAAATAGTATTGAAATGAACCTGTTATGTGCTTTGCTGATCATTTTGAAGGTTTATTTAATAAATGTATTTATAATTCTTAACAGCATCAGAATATTTAAGTGAATTAAAATTCTTTACATCCTGAAATAAAATTAAAACCCTATTTAATAAACACTGATTTAACCCAAATGCATATGTAGAAACACTGTTGTTTGCCTAATCAATGTTAACCATCCCACTTCCTCAAGAGCCTTGATTTTGTTCAGTTATCAACATTCTCTTATCCTTGGCCTCAAAGGATGGAAAATTTGTCAAGTCCCGATGGCCCTATCTGTGACAAACTTAAGTTAAGCCTGGATAGATGATGAAATTCCATTCAAGGAATAATGAGGAGACTTCTGCTAGGTATGAATGCTTTGAAATAGGGGTTCTCACATTTAAAAAGAAATTCACAGAAGAAATCTTCTGTTAGACATCATTACATTTGCACGTGATTCCTTGGGTGTCCATTGTGCAATTGTGAGGAGCCAGCCAAGAGCAGAGCAGGCGCACAGCACATCAGAGCGGCAGGGGAAGAAAAACCCAGGCCTTTTGACCCGTTGTTCAGATACTGAATGAGGCATTTCTGAGCCATACTAATTTGGCATTTTCTATTACATAATATAATGCATTTTTGTTACCGTTTAAATGTTTAAGTCAGAGTTTTCTGTTATTTACAGATGAAAGCAATCTAATCAATACAAAGAATAAGGCTTTGAACTTGTGAAGTACTATGGAGGATAAAATAATATACACGTAACTACATATAAGTACAAATAACTACAACATCATGTTGCTCAATGTAGGAGCTGAAACTAGTTAAAGGGATATCAACTTCGTGATAGCGGGGTGCAGAGTGAGAAAGGCAATCTCATGAAAGTTGACATTTCTTACATGGCACATCGATCAAAAGGACAGGGCTATGTTTTATCACAAGCAAAATTAAACAGAGTAAGACTGAAAAAGAAATCAGGAAAAAAGCTTTATTGGTAGGGTGACCATCTATATAATTTATCATCCAAACTACTACACTTGTGAGTGTGAAATGGGAGCTTAGTGATATTGATATCAAGACAACAGAAATAAACTGGGACTGACCCAGGCAAACCAGGACATAGAGTTACCACAATTATAGAGCAAAGGGAGAACATAAATAAAGTCTCAGAGGATGGAAAGTATAGAATGTCATTGAAAAACAGAAAGTAGCCCTATCTAACTGGAACATAGACTAGATATGGAAGCCAGATGGGCAATAATCTTGGGTCCTCGACATAAATGCCTTAAAATCCAAGTGAAAAATTGGTACTTAATTTTGTTTGCTGTGGAAGGCTATGAAATTTGGGGGCAGGGGAGTGGTGTGATTACATTATGCTTCAGAAAAATCAATCTGGAAGCAGGGGAGACAAGCAAGAGGGACGAAAAGTCAGGTAAGTAGCTATTGCACTAATCCTTTCCAGGTAATGAGCCAGGCTTATGGCAGTGGGAAAGCAGTGAGGTACATGCAAATAATGAGGAGAAGGAAATAAAAAGAGGAGCGAACAAAGAACCTAGAGCAGGAGTGTTAGAAAGATGGAAGAAAATGATCCAGGAAACCATGAGAGGAAAGAATTTCAAGGGAGAAGCAGGTGGTCCTCAGTCTGCCGCCATCAGTGTTGCAAAAAAATCAGGGAAGTTAATGTCCAAGCAGAACGGTTGTTGGTGGTGACCTTTAAGAAAGGCTCTGACAGTGACAAAAGCAGAAAACATTTTCACATTGTCTTTGCCTTTCAGAAAACCTTGTTACTTGAATCAATGGATTCAATTTCACAAACACTCTAACCTTAAATGACCTAAGAGTGGGTTGGACTTAAATAATAAAAACAATTCAGTAAAGAGTAGAAAGAGGGACTCTGATAGGGATTATCATCGGTGTATCACTCTTAGCTCTGTTTTGCCTATCAGTGTTGCATTCTTAGCTCCGTTTTGCCTATCCGTCTTCACAAAGCCAAAGTCGCTAGAATATCTTTCTTTCTTTCTTGTCTCCTTACTTTAAGATCAGTCCTCTCTGATCTCTGAAGACACTGACCTTAAGCAGGAGAGATTTACACAGACAAATTCTGTGATTCAGTATTAAGTATCTGCTGCTAATTCAGGTTAAACAGTCTGCCTCATATTTGATAGCGAGATTTATACATTTTAATCCTTAAATGCATTTCCACTTTGTACCTGATTTCTGCTAACTGATCCCTGTTCTCGAGTCTCTGTTTTGGTTGTCTATTTAGTACCTCATCCCTCTAACAATGAGATTGTTGGTTCCCATCTGTCTTCCAGGCACTGGAGTTCTGCTGAACCCTGTATGGTGGCTAAGGCCCTATTCTCTTACTTAGTGACAGATCTTCCTAACATCCATTAGGTCTTAGACTCCTGGGAGCTGCATTACACCCAATACCAGGTCATTCCGCTCTCCTTACCGGTCTCCCTGATGCCGACTTTCTAAGAACAGCTGTCCTCTGTAATTTTTCCTCCCACAGCCCACATTATGCTGCAGGACAAGATGACCAGTGTGCCTCTGGAGGGGTCTACCCTTCTGTGTCCATTTGTTTCCATGCCTCAGCTCTTCCTGACTGATTGATTCCATTGGGCTGTAAAGTGGATCTCTCTCTGCTCTACCTGTCCTGAAACATGGTCATGAGCTTTTGTATCGAATCTCATCATTGCAAAAGGCATCAAGGCAAGTGGTAACACTTGTAAATTGAAACCAGAGGAAAACAGATCCTGCTTTGCCCACCTCTATTAATTTCTAAGCATTTACTTAGCATGCACATCTCATTAATTTCCTGAGGAAGAAGTATAAACTTAAATATGAGAGCTTTTAGAAATCTTTTCATTATGTTTCTTTATTATAGTGGCTTGGTTTTTAATAGATAAAATGCTCTAGCAAACAACTGAGCATGCATTTGTGGATAGATTAAATAAATACACATGAAACTCCCGTATGGTGGATGGGTATTTTAGGGAGATATAGGAAAAATGAAAAGAGGCTTGGCTTGGTGATTCACAAACTGAACCCCTGCCACCTGAGTGGATGGTGTTAGCTATGACAAACAAATGTAGGATTTGGCTGGGACACTTGTGTACCTGACACCACAGCCATGCTTTGGTGGCAATGTTTCATCACCTACACACACTCATGAACAGACAATCTCTGTGGCTCAAAATTCATGCCTTTGCCAATACTTTAATATATTAAAAAATCACTATTCATATCACGTATCCAATTATAGGACAGCCTCCTTTTTTATGGTACTATGAGAATCCACAAACCTTCACATTTCCATTTTTATCATACCTACTTATCTGGGATCCTACATTCATTGAGAATAATTTGGAGAAATCAGAATTGACAAAAGAAGATATGAAGATGTCATTAAATACAAATAAAGCTGAGATAATGCTATCAGAAGGAACTAACACCCAATTTTTCTTTCATCTCCATCCTATTTAATGTTCTTATTGGTTTAGCTGTTTTCTACTAATTCTAAACATCCATAAGACATAAATTCTCCTGGTTGTTAATTTCAACTCAGTATCATCTAGATTCACAATTGAATATGAAGGTGAATATGTTTATATCATTTGATTTACATCACCTTACTTTATCATAAGTACATTTCAGTTGGCGTCTCAGCAATTTGATGTTCATATGGAATTTTTATCCCGTCTTCTAAATCTCCTCCTCTCCATCAAAGATGGTTCATTGTTGTCTTTGGACACGTTTCAATTACACAGAAATTATTGCTCTCCTCACTTGTTCCTTCTTTTCTCCTTGTATAAATTCTATTAATGTAATCAAATGGACTAAGTGAAAGAAGTATGCTCCTTCTTTTCAAAACTTTTCCTAGACTCCCTGAACACGTGCCTTACATTTCATTGGAAGGTGGAAAAAGATGGGTTTGGGAGCCAGAAAGACCTTCTGGTTTCAAATTATTTAATTTCATGCACGTTATTTAACATTTTGGGGTGTTCAGTTTCTTCTTTTGCAAAATGGTGATAATACAAAATAATAAAACTGTAGTGAAAATTAAATTACTCCCCCTTCGAATTAACATGTTCAAAAGCACTAGCTTCTATATGATGAGCATTTACCATAAGAAAACTCAGAATCAATGAGGTCAAGTAACCAGCCCCATATTACACTACTTAGTAGTAGATCCAAGATCCACACCCAGGTATGTCTCATTCTAAATTTACCTCAATAAATACCAGTTCTCTCTACTTCCAAGCAAATCCAAACACACCCGGGGCTCATGGGAGCCTCCTGTCACTGAATACCTAAAATGCCGCGTCCTCAGAGAAGCCATCTTTATAGTCAGAATTCACATTGATTACATTCTTCACTGGGCTCACACAGCATTTTACCTGATATTCATTAATACAGCAACTGAGTACCTGCCAGTCCCAGGCAGTCTCCTCGTACTGGGATGAGTTTTCAAAATGTGAGATTATTCTTGCATGAGTCTGGATCGCTGACCGGACTGCAAATTGCTGACGTCAGCACAGCTCTTCCCATATGTCTTCATATGAGTTGCCCTTTTCTTCACTCACCACAAAGAACTTCACAAACAAAGGTTTAAAACAACAGGGACAGGTTCTAGTCCAAGTTCTGCTGCTGTTACGGTTGCAAGACTGAGCAGATCTAATTTTTCTGAGCCTGGGTTTTATCATCTCTAAAGTGATTATAATACCCATGCCATGTGGTTGTTGTGAGCCATGCTGTGAATGACAGAGCTTTACACAAATGTAAGGGGCCATGTTGTTAATGCCTGATGCCATATTATTATTTAATGCATGAACGTTGGTCAGATCACTTCTACACTAGCAGCTGTAAGGTCAGAAGTTGGGTTACACATCAAGGCTTTCTTAATTCTATTACTTCATATCTGTTGTTTTGACTCTGCTCGTAATCATTTTCTGAGAGCCTGCCTGCTGCCTGCTGGGAAGAGTTTCTGGTCTCGGCTGCTGGTGATCCTGATGTGGGCTGCCAAGCTCCAGTGCCCCAGACTGTGCATCTTGGGTGCACCGTCATGTCACCACCCTCCTTTGGCCCCTCTGTCCTTGCTGATTCTGCCAGACTGCCCTGCTCTGCCCTACTTCTCAGCGTCCCAGTTCCATGCTGTCATCTCTTCAGTGACCCTGGCTCAGCACTGATCTCTGATGGCCAAGTGACCCTCTATTAGGTTGCCTGCCAAAAGCCTGCCTGCCCACAATCCAAGCTGCCATCCTCGCCTTGGCCTTCTTGGTCCTAAATGTACCACGAGCTCTCCCAGTCGCTGCAATCAAACCCATGTCAGGTGCCAGGGCTGCTTTAGATCCCTTTTCTTTGGGGAAAACAAAAAACTAAATTTTGTGGTCTGAATCTCCACTTCTTTTTCCCAACGCCCAGCTTTCCAAGCTGGTCAACTTATATATTGCCAAAGTTTTGATTGCTTTAGCTCCTTATGATTTCTTCTTGCCATGCCATTAACCTGACTGCTTTTACATGCTTCCATTGCAATCTATAATGTGTTTCTTCTTTCAAATCCCTTTAAGTTCTCCCTTCTACATGAATGAGGCCAAGACACTAGCACATTCACATCATAAAATTTATGCAAATCCAATTAATCCAATCAAAGCTTGTTTGTGTAAAAGCCTGTCTTATGTACTCTTTAAAGTCATTTCCCATGAATGGGAATTGTAATTAGATGACTAAATTTAGAAAGATGGAGCATCTTGCAAGAAAACCAAGCACATTTAATCCTTAATACTATAAACTGGAAAATCTGAGTTTCACCTCCCAAAACTAGTACTGTTCTATTTCACACTCATTTTAACTGACATTTCTGAAAGAACTGTAATATCATGTCCCCAAATTTTTAGAGCAACATATGAATGCACATATTTCCCTTTAATTTCCAACTTATAACGAGGAGATTGAAGACACTTGTTACACAGGTGATCACACCTGTTATGCAATTTAGACTACAACTCAAGATGACCTAATTATAGAAGCAAAACACAGCAACAGTAACAAAAATATCCTTGCCAATTTAAATTTTAATTATGCATACCAACATGAACTTTCATAACTGTACAAATATTGATCTTTTAGCATTGTTCACATTGCAAATAATGATTTAAAATCATGTCGTATGTGTGTCACTGGAGTTAACTTCTTAGTGGTTATCTAGTAAAAGTTGATTTCACAGTGATATTTTTATTTTAAAACTGTAAGTACTCTGGAACATAGTTAGCAGCCGAGACCCATGTGATGAATATTGCTCTAGATTCCTTAAAATGCTAAACAATATTCTAATGTTCTTCCTTTAGTTTACTAAATTAAAATCCTTCACAGGAAAAGAAGATTTCTTTGTAAGACAAGATTTAGATGTTCCATTTTGCAGATAGAGGAAGTAAGACTAAGAGGTTAGAGTATGTATCACAGATTTACCTCTTAAAGCGGATGGGGAATTTTGAGTTAATTCTCTGAATATCATTGTAATGTATTTTCTGCTAAACAGCCTTATGTTTTGAACCTAACTACTTCTGTGCTATAGACTTTCACATTTCAGACATTTCTGGAGTTCCTTCAACCTATGAAGTTTTCTCCAGCTTGTATGACTTTACATGTTCTTTGCTTGGAACACCTCATTCCCTTGCTTAGCTAACATCACCACCTCTCAGAAATCTTCTGTTTCATCACTCCTTCATCTTTCTTCCTCACCCCACACCCATTGCTATTTATGTGCATCTCTACCAGGATTAGTATATTTGAGTTCTTTGAGGACAGAAATCCTTTCTTCCATCTTCAAATATGCAGAACCCATTACACACACAAAGCCTTTTCCAGGGTGGACTCAGGAAATGTATTTTAATGAATACATGAAGGAGTGAATTACTGAATACCAGATACCTTGTGCTTTAATGTAATTGCTAATAGGCTGTTTCATTTGCACCCATTTGATAAGGTGAGGTGCTTATTTGCACTTGTTTGATATTTTACTCTAATTGGGAAATCCTGAATTTCAATGGAAAGTATCCATAAACAGTAAAATCCTGATTTCATTTTCTCAGTTGCTCCCAAAGTTAATTGAAGTTGTAAGTGATTAGCCTGCCCAAGCAGCACTGCTTTCTTTAGTCATTAATGTCATTCTCTAAAGTGCCACTAATTTTAATCACTCTCTGAGGAAAGAAACTCTTCTCAAAAACAGTTCCATGTATTGAGTCAAATGTTTCAACTCTTAATCTATGATTACTAATGAAAATGTACAGAGTATGATTCAGAGACCCTGAACGACAATAAAATCATGACTCATCTCATTTAGAAACACTACCTGCTCTCTGAATCCTACATCAGAACATCAAAAAAAGTTTTCTAATTTACCATACATACAAATTTCTGATGTAAAACGTATTGGTGGTTTAATTTACAAAATAAAGAAAGATGATGTGCTCTTTAAATCAACCAATTTGTTGTTTTGGAAAAAATGGAAAAACAAGTTTTGAAATATAGAAAAATGTCACACTTGGTGAAAAAAGAATATATACTACAAATATGCTTAAGTAGTGGCAATTTAAAGTTATAAAAATATGTGCTATGGGCAGTTAAAGACATGGGGAACTGAATTAGTGGTTACAGAAGAAAAATATGATGATTTTAAAGAATTTTAAAATAAAATGAGAGGCATTTGAAATACTCTCCATTTGAAGTCAAACTTATTTTGAACTATATTTAATCTCACTTTGATTAAATTTAAACAATTATATGGGTGTATAAGGGGAAATTATTTGAAATCAAGGATAACCTGGAAATCATGCAAAACATTGAAGACTTTGGTTTTTGAAAAAAAATTTGGACTTTATAATCTAAGTATCTATGAATGGGTAGTGCACCTAAATATATTTTATCATGAAAAATAGCATTTACTCAAATACTTAGGAAATTAATAATAGTCTTAAAGAAAAAAGAGTACCCAAAATCATGTCAATTTCTACTTCTCTAATTCTGTTCTTTTAAAATATACAAATAGTTACTTACATCTACCATTTGAAAGGCATTATGTTAGGTACTACGAGGTGAGCAAGAGGCAAAGATACATGAACCATATTTCCTAGTCTATGGGAATTTATAATCTTCTGAAGGCCAGAATATTTGTATTTAATTAACTAAACGCATAACCATGTAGTATACTACATTGTACATGCTACATACAATTAGAAGCATTTTAATAATAACCTGATTCCAAGATGACAAATCCAATTAGAAGAGGTTGCCTAGAGTTTTATCTTAAAAAGTCCATATCAATTGCAGTTGGTGTAAAAAGAAAACCACCACCACCACCACAATCTCTAGCAATGTCTGTTGTGATCATGGGAGGGGGACACTGTCCATCACTGTGCAGTGTTTTTGCCTGCTTGAAAAAATTTAACATACTCCCTTCATAGAAGAGACAATTGACCACAAGGTGGCTTTTTACTGACCCCAGAGCTAATGCATTAAGGCTAATGCATTAATGCATGTAAAATTCCTGCTCTGCTTGCCAGGGGTAAAAGTACACCCGAAATACATCACTGAGTGCTGGGGCTACATCTTAAAAACATAGGCCATCTCAAATGAAGTCAGATGTGTACAGCCAGCATGGTAGAATGGACTCAAATCCATGCCATGAAAGATGAAGACTGTAGGTCTCAAGAAAGGAAGAATTGGAGAACTGAATAAGAGCTTCAGACATTGGAAACCATCCTCCAGATGGCTTCAAAAGGTGAGACAGGCCAGTGAGCAGATTTGAAAAGACAGACCTTACTTCAGTGTAAGGTCTAGGGTTCCAATAGTGAGTCTTGTCTCATATCCAGAGGGCTGCCTGGGAAGCCATGAGTCAGAGCAAGGAGGAAAGCTTAGGTCACCTGCTTATTAAACCAGTGAGTCATTATTCCTTTATTTATTTTAATTTTGAATCATCATGAAACCTGCATGTATAAAATTTATTACCAATCATCTGCATTCATTGTTTCCATAAAACAGTACACAGTATAGGACAGTTTCTTTTATTTCATCTTGCTTTCTCTCCAGCTCCTCAATCCACATCTGCAACTACCCTTCTCTTTTATGGAGACTATATAAGATCAGAGGAAAAGACTAATATTCAAAAAAGGAGTTCATAAGAAATATAGATCACTGTTGACTAGAAACTTCAAGGAAAGAGTTATGAAAGGGGTGGGATTGGAGGGGCCTAAATTAAAGCGTGGAAAGTTTTTAAAGCGTGGATAGAAAAAACAGGGAGAATAAGATAAAGCAGAGCATAGCAGAGAACTGCTTTCCCAAGTCTTTGCTGTCTCCCAGGAAATGGCACCACAGGATTGGACCAAGAGTTTTTGCTGTCATTTTGAAAGTATTCTTAAGTTTCTTTAAAAAAAAAAAAAAAGACTTCAATATATAAATGTCTACACTTTCTTTTAAATATATTTATACCTCTGAATGTTTTTTTCCATGTCTCTAACTAATTGCCAAAGCTTGAAGAAATGATTGTATCTTGGGTGCAGCAGATACACAGATATGTTAGTTAGATATAGTGTTATGATTATATTACGTTAAAATCACACTAAAAGAATTTGCAATCTGAGCATAGAAAATGAGTAGGATAGTGTTATGATCACTTGTAGAGAGTTTCTTATGCAGTTTTACTTTTTTTTTCTTTTTTACCTGAAAAGATTTGATGTTAGGAACGTAAAAGAAGGCATAACAGAACCAAATGATCTAGGAATTAAATGCTCTCTTTGCTTATTTCCACTACCTGTTCACTGTCACAAATTAAGTGTTAATTGTAAATATAACATTCAATAAAATCTTTCCGATCAACAGTATGAAGTCACAAGAAAAAAAACTCTCATAATCACATCTCCATCTCTCTCTCCCAGCCAATGCTGCTATGCAGAGAGATTCATTGCAAGTGGTCGTAAGCCCCCCAGGAGATGGCAAAGATTCAGCACTGGAAACAAAGACCATCCCTGTGTTAAAAGCACATCAGAGGCATTCTTCCAAGGGGCCCTGGGCTAGGTGCTTAATCTTTCTGTGCCTCAGTGTCTCCATCTATAAATTAAGATAAGAATAGTGCCTATCTCCAGTGCTATTTTGAGGATTAAATTAATTAGTACCTTAAAAGCACTTACAACAATGTCTGGCATTGCCAAGTGCCCATATATGTTGACTTTTTGTGTAATTCCTATTAGTAGCATGGCCTTGGGCAAGTCACTTAATCTCTCTGGCCATTCATTTGACAATTAAGAAGTAAACTAAATGATCTCTGAGGCTTCTTTCATGACTAAAAAGTTCCAGCTACAAAGAAGAGTGTTCTCTCTCATATTGGATTCACAAATCTTTTCTGAAAATGGAATGGCAGAAGGGGCCCGATAGTGTGGCTTGAATAAAGTGTCTACTGGATTCCTATATCTGTATTCTAGACTTAACCCAGGAAAAATGAAAAGGGTACCCCAAGTAATCATGTGATGAGGAACCAGAGAGAAGGGAACAAAGGTCTCTTTGTAAAAGACCAAAAGGGTTGTCACGTAGTTTTGACTAAGTCTCTTCATTCATTTTAGTAACTGAGAAAACCGAAGGCAGCAAAGGCACATGTGAAGGAAGAGGTCACTGTCACCCACCCAAAGATATTGTTTTGTTCTTTAATTGGAAATGTCAGGAGTTCATTTTAAATTACAAGATGAGACCCCAGGTGTGCTATTCCAGCCAAGAATGCTCAATTTTGGTGTCTGTGAGAACATAGCATTCTGCTTTGATGAGATCTCTGAAATTATAAGCTGCTTCTCAGCGTGAAAAGTGCTTCTGTGCACCCCAGTGTGAGAAAAAAGCTAAATCTGAAATCTCTATAAAAAATCTTGATAGAAAAGTACAGTTTCTGCTGGCACTACAGAAAGCACCCTTACAAAAGTGGGGGGGAGGTCATTGCACGAAAAACTCAATACACAATTTACTCAGCATAGAGGTTCTGGTTCTATCAGCACAAATCCTGCCTCCCTTAGAGAGAAAATGGTCCAAGTTATTTTGGAATACATAGACATGTCGGGACTACATTTGTATTTCACTGCCTTATGATTTCATAAGTTTTTTATTTCCTGATACTGCTTTGAAAGATTTGGAAAAGGGGGAGATTGCTTTAATCTTGGTTTGGGGATTTGGAGCAAGTCAAGTAACCTCTTTCATTATTATTTTCAAGGTATGCTATATATGGAAGGTGTTCAGTAAATACTTGCTCAAAGAGAGAAGGAATGAGAAAGGGAGCGGGGGAGAAAGTCCCGGGTAGTCACTACCCTTTTATCAGAAAGGTCCACTCCAAAGAGGCTGCTACCAGTCTTTACAATCCATACGTTAACAGCTGATTTAATTAGGATTGTGGATATAAAAAATGATTTTTTATTGGTGAAAGTAGTGACTTTTAATTAGCATGATGAATACTAAAAATGGGCTCTTTATTGGTGAAATTAAAGATTTTCAAGCTAGGTGGATAGACTAAAATAGTTTGGAGATACCTCCCACCCTGAATTAACAAGGTTTAAGTCTTCAGTGAGGCCTGTAACTTAAGCCCCAATGTTTTGTTCTTGAGGGCCCTAGGGTCCAGCCATCTGTTTAGGATGGTTTCTGTTTGAAGCATGTCAGCCTGAGGACAACGAATCCCAGGGGGCGGTGCCAGACCTCTCATGCAGGATTTCATTCACCCAAAACTGCATTTACAGAACAGGGTACACGGACTATTTTCTCTATTTTAATGAATGGTTATTAAGTAACTATATGCTCAGCAGATTTTGGTCATTATAATCTCATCATCTTATCTACCAAAAATAGCCAGAATTGGGTATGACAAAATTGACTTGAATTAGATTATAACAGGCTGACTTTGAGATACTTGAGTCTAATGAGCATCTCAAAGTCAGAAAACAAGAATAAAAGTAAATATAACATAAACCACAACGTAAGGTTATTTTAAAGACATAATTTGTGAGAAGTGAAGAAATCATAAAAGACAGTGCCGTTACTTCTTCAGGGTGTGGGGGCAAGCGATCTGCTCAGAGGAGCTGAAGCTAAGTTTGGAAAGATGGAGTGGAATGTTCCAAGAGTTGGTATTTTGGGGGGAAGAGATGGGGGAAGCACTACAGAGGTTAGAAGCAAGGAAGATAAAAATGTATTCATACAAAAAATTACAAATTTATACACCAAAATATATACATATGTACTTTACACACACACTTTCACTCACGCATGTTCTCTCAGTGAGAAATGTCCACCAAAAGACTGTCTTTAGAGTTTTAAATGCTCCAGGTCTGGAAAAAAATCTCTGATTTAGTTTTTACAAAAAAAAAAAAGGGTGACTTTACTGACAGTGATTCTCAAAGTACATCTGTCATAACATGACTAAAAAAATAACCAGCCTGCTGAGTGAAAACTGGCATTCTCAGAAATAGTTTAAATAATACTGAATATAGAATTCCATTTCACAGAATTGAAAATATATTTCATCAGAATGATATTCCTTATGATTTTCCAGTCTGTTAAAAGGGTCCTCCTAACTCCAGGTTAAGATCATGACTCACATCAGAACTTGCCTTCTCGACCTGTATGATGGAAATGCTGAACTGGAAAAATCAAGTTTGAGTTCTATTTGTTATTCTACTGGCCTTAGGAACTAATGAAGTTTTGTCTTTGAACACAGACTTTAAATTTCCTTCTCATGTCTGGTTGTAATTGAGGCTATACATCAATAAGCACGTGGATACTGTAAAGAGCACATTGATATGCAATCAATACGCTGTAACCCTCTCTTGTCTTCTAGGAATGCCACCATTCATGCTATGAATCAAATTAGTGGGCAACCGCCTGTAGCCAGCAGAGCATTGGACTTGAAGTAATAGGTTCAGATCCTCCATGTGTCATTTACTAACTGGAGCAAATTGCTTAAGCTCCCTAAATGTGTTACCACATGTATTTTCTAAGAGAATGATTATGAACAGTAAATGGTTCACCTCATTCATTCAACAGAAATGATTAGGCATACCTGATGTCCTTTTGCTGTGCACAATCAATAAATATTATTGGCATTTATGCTAGAAGAGCAGCTATCATTCATTGAGTACTTAATGCATGCTTACATTTAATTCTTATAAGGCTTCATGTTAAGTATCATTCTCTCAATCTTAAAGACAAGAAAACTGAAGCTTAGGGATATAATTTCATGCATTTTGTTTGAACTCTTGAAAGGCAGTGAATAGGCCTATTTGTTACACAAGTCCAAGCAATAGCATTGTACCTAGTATATAATAGATGAATTTTCATCATTCAAAACTTTTACAAATAATGTCTTTTTGGCATGGTGCAAATTTAAAAATCTGATATAATCCGTACTCAACAGATGATTATCAACATTGATCCCTGAAACAGTCTTTCTTTCAAATAAATGAATGGAATGATTTTATAATAATCTTGACAATACTCAGAGCTGATTGAAATATTTTGAAAAACAGCATTGATTATTGGAGTAATACTCTGTGATAATTAGTTGGGAGACTATTTCATACTGTTGGCTTTTTATGGTATTTATTTTGCTATTCTTTCTACAGAAAACTCATAAAAATGTATACAAGTCTTATTCATTTTTTTTACTCCTCAGAGCAAGTGTATTAGACTGACAAAGCAGTCATAACCATCAACAACCAGGTGGCTACATAACCCGTCTATTCTGCTCACATTATGTTTTCCTCATATGTATGAAGCGATTTATTATCTCCGAAGTGCCTGCTCATCCATTTGATGCTCACAGTAGCTCAGAAAGGTAGGAAGGAATAAGTCAACATTTTTTCAGATAAGGCTCAGAGAAGCCACAGGGATAATGTGCAGTGGGGAATGGAGGGGAGGAGGAGACAGGGAGAGGAAAGGGGAGAAAGGGATGGGGAGGAGAAGAGGAAGAAGGATGGGAGCAAGAGGAAAAAGGAGAAGAAGGAAAAGCTAGCTGGTTTTCCAGAGTCCTGGGCCTTTGCTCTCCCCTCTGCATCACCACCTCCTTATCAGTTTTCAAAGGGAAGGGGATAAATGGAAAAAGACAAAAAGGAATTCTAGGAGAGAGGGAAAGAGGAAGGAAAAAAGGGAGAGAGAATATGAATGAAAAATTATGAATGAGACTATCTAAGTAAAGCAAGATCCTAAAATGCATATGGAGAGGTTTAAACAGAACAATATACCCTCAAAGAGTAGTTTCTGACTTTTAGGGGACCTTGAATATCTCTGACAACTTAATAAAGCCCTGGAGGCTCTTACTGGGAAAGTGCATACGTGCATACATGCAGTGTTTGATACACAATTTCAGTGTGTTCACTGCTCCCCCAAATCTAGTGCTAGGTCCCATTTTAAGAAACATGCCTTTCTACTCAAAGCCCGCTCTGCTGTCCGTGCACTACAGCTGCAGATCTAGACCCAGAGGGTGGTTCCACATAAACGCAGGTGGCCACACACCATATCGCTGTGCGTGTGCTGCAGAGATAGGAAACGTGGCTTCAGAACAGAAATTTCTTTGAATCCCTTCTGCTACCACCCACCTCTCCACAACATTTCAAGCTTAATCGGAAAAACATAATTTCCTACACCACACATTGAAATCATTATCTACAGTGGAACTCAAAGCTTCCCATCAAACCAGAAACACTGAAATTGAGAATAAAAGGCTTGAGAAAAATTTGACTTTTCTAATGTTGAATCACCGTGACTAAAAATCTTTAAAGATTCATTAATATGTTAGGATAAAGGTATAGAACAAAAGAACTAAATGCACAGGCTTTGACAACTCTGGCACTATCACTGTGGGACTCCGAATTGGTCATCTAATCTTTCTTACATTCAGCTGCCTTCATAGGTTTATTGTGAAAATTAATTGTATTAGTGGATTTTAAATCTTTTAATACAAGTCTGGCATAATCTCACTAAACATCATATATCTCATTTATAAAGCGAGCTTAATGATAGTAACTGTGTACTATCATTTAAGCAGTACTTTAAAGAAAGTATTACCATGGTGAGCATTAAATGAAGTAATGCATTAAGTGCACCTAATATGGTGTCACGTGTGTAGGAACTATTAGCTAGTGTTAGCCCACTCAAAGAAATGAGATCTCGAAGGTAGGAATCACTGACTTGATTCCAAGAACAGTTATGATTTTTACTATTCTTGCTATTCAGACTCCCCAGTTTTTGTGGGTGAGTGGCCTTTGTTCACCTCTAATATTTTATCGCCCTAGAATCCACCAACAAACAAAAGTGTGTTGCTAGGTGCATTAAACAGGTTATCTCGATTAACCATCATAACCCTGGGAGAACTAGCAAACAGCAGCCAACACATACAGTATAGCTGGGCATTACTCTGATATTTACATGTTTACCCATTACATACTCATAATACTCGTATAATCTCCATTTTACAGCCTCTCCAGAAAAAAACAAAAAAACAAAAAAAAACAAAAACACACTGAGGCAGAGAGAGACTGGTTCAAGTTCACACAGCTGGAAAGTGGCAGATCGGGGCTTCAAAACCAAGCAGTTTGATTACAGAATTTGTGATCTTGACCTCCACATGCACCACCTGTCAGGAGGCAGATCTCTTTTTTTAAAATCTCCAGTTCATAAATAAGAAAATTTTTTCCAAGGTCACACAAATGGTAAATGAGAGAAACCAGGATAAGTATCCAGACTTGTCTGACCCCTATATCTCTGCTTATTCTCCTGCATCACACCACAGGAGTGTGTTCCAGGAGTGGAGAGAGGAGTGGGCAGCCAACGCAATGTTCAAGGCACTAGGGGGTCTACGGGAAAGCTTTAGGCACTTTGATCTAACAGGATGGAGCTCTGGATACGAGATGCCTTTCTGTCATCATCTACCTGCCACATTTAGTGGTGCAGCACCATTGAGGTAGCAGGATAGCGCCAAATCTCAGCCTCCAAGTCCAAAGGGAATTTCCTGGGGATGCAGGCATAAAGAATCAGAGGTGTCCCTAACACTCCAACCTGTTCCTCTTGGTCCTGGTTTCTCGGTTTTGGCTCTGCCAACGTAGATCTAGTTCTGTCTCTTTCAGATCATCTGTATTGCTTAGAGATCTAGGGAACAATAGCTGCTAGTGGCCACTGTATCCAAATTTGGGGAGCAGAAACTATTGCCATCACCAGTTCTTTAACTCAGTGGAAACTAAGATCACTAATTAAATTTACATCTCTAAATTCTGTACATGGTGCTTTGGCAAATGCTATACAGATCAAACCAAATAGAACCTGTTTTCGAAGAGTTTGTAAACCATGTCATCTTTGTAAATGAGCCCAAATTACAGGTGTTTTCTAACATGATTAAAATATTAATATTTAATAATGCAAAATAGACCTGGGTTTAAAGAGTTTAAAATTACCTCACAGAGACATTTTGATAATGGAACAGCCCTACAAACTGTCTTCAAAATGTCCTGAAACACCACCCATCACATAATATCCCTACATTACTCAATTTCCCACAAATTGAATAAAACTCTCAGCCTGGCATTCCAGGACTCAGTAATGAGACCCCAGTCTTCCTCCTCAACAGTGTGCCCGCTGTGTTACCTGACACACCAGTGAACAAGGAACAAGACAAACCAATCGCTGTTTTAAGTACAGCCTATATATTTTTTTGTGACCAAGGGTTGTTCATGTAGCTGCTTCTGTGATGTTCTGATTCAAGTTTCATTTCAGCCTCTCATTCAAGTCACATCTCAGATGCCACCATTTTCTTCATGAAACCTTTCCTTATCCTTCCAAATAAAAATAACTTCATCCTCTTCTAAACCATGAGAGGTCCTTGTGTTATGTACATACATATATATTTATGTAAGGATATATGTACATGTAACACTTTTATTATGATGATTTATACTCTGACCTTTGCTGTGTTATAATTTCTCAAATTAGGCTGTAAACTCCTTAGGATCAGTGAGCATGGTTTATGTCTAAGTTTCCTTTACAACCAGTACTCTGCCTTATATGGTGCTTGAAACACAGGAATTCAATAGACATTTACTAAATTACTATTTTATTGATAATGATATAGTGATCTCTTATGGAGTATCAACTATAAGCCAAGGATGACGTTTATATATCTCATTTAATATTCAAAATCCTGCGACAGGAAATTGAGGCTTAACAAGCTTAAATAAGTTGTTCAAGGTTACCCAGCCAGCAGAGTTCCCAACTGATAGCATAGCAACAGCAGGAGGCACTTTGGATCTGAATCCAAATTTGTTAGATTCCAAACCTGGGCCCTGAGTCAATACTATGTAAAAGTGACAAAATTGAAAAAAATATGTTGCTTTTAATTTTTGATAAATAAATTTAAAAGGTATGAAAGGAAACCAAAAATTGTGGTAGTGAGGAGAGCTGCTTTCAAAATGAATCTAAAGCATTAGAAATGAGTTTCAAAGGTGAAAAATATATAGACTATGAAGAACCTTTATCACTACAGTTCAAAAAATATGAGACGGAGAATGAGACTATTTGAGACATGTATTAAAAAGAATGATTTATGAGTAAACTAAATTTGCATATTGTAAAGGAAAAGGCAAAAGCTTGGGAGTTTGACAGAGTAAAATTAAAATTCTGGGTATAACATTTTTAGCTCTGGTCCTTGGGCAAGTTACTTAATCTTTCTAAGTTTCAGTTGTCCCAAATGGTAGGTGACAATAATAATAATTACTTCCAGAGATAGTGCAAATATTGGATGGGTAAAACTATATAACTCAAAAATGACAGGGACCACTAGCATTATTATTAATAATAGTATTTCCATGCAACGTGACTGTGCTAAGCCAGTGTTCTTGAAAGGAATGGAACGGCAGAGCTGCCATTACTGTCCCCAACTTTTCACACTGTGAGTGTACTATCCAAAGAGCAGAGGGGAAGCAAAAGCCAGCAGCACAGCTATCCTTCAAAACCTAACACTTCCTTCACTGCAGATTGACTCTCAAATTATTCTTCTGGTGCCTGAAGCACTGAAAGTCAAAACATGTTAATGAAGTTGGATCTTGCCTTGATGCCTGCCCATCAGCCACCTCTGGTCTTTTCTTCTGAAGACTCCTTCTTGGGACGTACTAGAAGTAGCATGACGTCTGGCACCAGGCTCTGGCATACAAACACCGCACCCACCATTTTTGTTTTCAGGTGTTTGTAGTTGATTGTCTGATCTTCAATGTCCTCAGATGTTAATTGAAGAGACTGTCTCCTGGAGGGGTTGCTCTGACAACACGTGGCTATGACAACTCAGTGCCCTCTACAGATTAGGCACCCAGGAATGATTCATTCTCTTTCCCCTGTTTAGTTCCCCCTCAGTGGAGAATAACCAAAATCTTTGGGCCAATCTGTTAATGTCTCAAACTGGCACCTGCCACCATAGATGCATCTCATTTAAAGAAAACACAGAATGGCAATTACCAAGGGACAGGTTACAGACATTACTGATTATGGTTGTAACCAAACCATTGTCCTGAAAATTTCAGGCTTTTTTCTTTAAATAAATAAATAAATAAATAAATAAATAAATAAATAAAGTCCTTGAACAATCCCTGAACTACTTAGTTTCCAGAAAACATGTGCCTGTAATCTAAACATCTGCAGAAAGCAAAAAGGGCCTCAAAAAAAACCACATTTTTTCTCTCCCAGCTTTTCAAACGGAGGCGAGAGAACACAAACAAATATGTAGCTGGATTTGGGGTTTCTGACACATTTCAGCACATTACCATTACAACAAAACATTTTCTAGTGCAAGGTCTAATGCCTCTCAAACCTGTATGCCACAGCTGACTTTGAAGTCAACTATCACAGTACCCACGATAAACAAAGTTACTTTGAAGTTAGCAAGAAGTTCCCTGGTTTGTTCCTGGAATTCCATGATACCTGTTAGGTGCTTTTCATTATTTTGCAAATTATTAAATTATTTCCCCTAAAATCAAAGAAAACATGAATATCCGAACCTAACAGATGTGACAGATGTTCTTAACAATTCATTATTGTGATTTACATGTTCAGCCACTGAAAATAACACTTCCTTTCACTTCTCTCTTCATTTTTTTAATTTCCTATTTGTTATCTGTTAACAGTTGAGGGAGGGTGACAGAGAGAGAGGGGGAAGCAGGCTGTGCCACAAAGGAGGGGAACCTCTGATACTCTGGCAATACTACGGGAACCATAATGTTTTCTGAAGAAACACCACCAATTCTACCAATAACTTTGCACCATATTTACATATGTACATTATTATGATTATTATCCTAATAATTACATATATGCACACATGTGTGTGTCCGTATAGACACACACACACACACACACACACACACACACACACACACACACAGCCCATAATCCAAAAGGCGTTCTCAGCGAGGCTCTAAGAGAAAAGGACTTAGGCTGCCCCGGGAGTGGAGCAGCCTTTTAAATAAATCTTGAAATTTAGGCACAGCTCCTGCTTTTTAAGCTCCACACAAGCACTGTGTGGAGCCGCCTCATTTAGAAGTTCTCATATTCTTTTTCAGAGATTTGTTCCCTGGTCAGCTAAGTTCCACTGGCACTTTCACCTGAAGGGGCAAGGGGGTGGTCAAAGAGGCACAAGGCGCCCGGAGCAGGAGTCTCTTCCACACCCCAGCAACTGATCGATCTCTCTCTCTCTCTCTCTCTCTCTCTCTCTCTCTCTCGCTCTCTCGCTCTCTCTGTCTCGCCGACCCCGCGGCTGCTCATCTTCCCGGCGCAATCCGAGAGCAAGGCCACCGAGGAGATGTAGTCAAAATTCATCCCAGCGGCTCACCTCCACCCCAGCCCGACCATCACCCATTCATTACCTCCCACAGCCCCCTTCCCTCCCATCCCCCGCTCCATCACCCAAGACTGCAGCCGCCGCAGGGGGTGCGGGGGTGGCGAGTGGGAAGAAACGGGGGCTTCCTTCGCACCCACCCTGACGCGCCCTGGAAGAATGTCCTCTGGGGAAGGGGCTGCGCGCAACTTGGAGGAACTTAGAAGGCAAAGGCTGCCGCGCCCCGATGCTCCGCGCGGCCTCAACCCCGAAGGCGAAGGGCGAAAGAAGGGAGTCGGGGGCGCGAGCGAGCGCCCCCGGGCTTACCACGAGCACGGGGACCCCTGCGGCCAGCGAGTAGAGGAGCACGGGGGGCACGGCGCTGCTGTCCTCCGGGCCCGGGTAGGGCTTGCGGTAGGCGCTGTCGTGGCAGAAGAAGCCCTGCACGTTCACGGTGAACGTGTCCGTGTACTCGAAGTAGTACGCCAGCATCACCGTCCCTGCCATGATCACCATCTGGAAATAGAGCATGCTGCTGGTGAGCGCCGCGGGCAGCGGGGGCATGCACGCCTCCCGGGCCCGCCGAGGCAGCCGCCGGGGGCGCGGCGGCGGGGGCGGCGCGGGGCGGGCTGGAGCCGCCGGAGGCCGAGGCGGAGGCAGGTCCGGGTTTCGAGGCACCGTCAGGCGGCGGCGGAGGCGGCTACCCCTGGACGAGCCCCCGATCCCCTCCCCGCCCCCTGCCCTCCGCAAGCGCCGCCCGCCCGGGCGCGGGGTCGCGCGGGAGGGCGGGGAGTCCCGGGCGACAGGCAGTGGCCGCAGCGCCCGGGCGCCGGAGCATCCGCGGTGCAGCCGCACGGGGTCAAGCCCGTAGGCCCGCCCGGAGGAGGCGGTGTGGGCGGGCGCGGCGGCAGCACCCCGGACAGCGGCACCTGTACCCCTCGGAGGGCGGACGCAGTGGAGCTGGAGAAGCTCCTCGCGGGGGTAAAAACCAAGAAGGGGGGAGGGGAGGCAGTAGAAAGGGAGCTTCTAGAAACTCCCTTCTGAGACAGCAGCTGGGTGGTTTCAGAAACCCGAACGACGCCTGGAAAAATGGTGCGTGGACGCGTCTTCCGAGCGCAAACGCCGCCAAAGCGCGAAGTGGCGGCAGCCGCGGGGCGGCGAGTTTCAGCCGGCGCTCGCTTGGATTCCTTAACCCCGCGCAGGACACACGCCAGGTGGTGGCTTCCAGGCGCAGTCAGAGAAATAATCTCAGAGGATTTTAGGTTCGGAGTCTTTGCCTCCCCTCCGGCTTCCTAGGGCTTCGTATGTGAAAACCCAGAAATCACAGCTCGGTGGCCTCCGAAGCACCATCTCTCGTACAACGGCCCCATCCTCATTCCTGCATTCTCTTGCTCATCTTCTGTCTCCCATTATTAGCTGCTTGTGATACGAGACATTGCAGATTTCGGGGACCCAGCAGTGGCAGCCACCAGGGGAAAACAGGCTGTTTGCCTCATGTCGCTACTCCCCGAGTCCCCGGAACAGCCGGGATTCCCCCAGGGGTCAAGTGAACAACAGAGCGGGGGACAACGCGGGTGCACGCTGCAAGCACACAAAACGCACCTCCCTGCATGGGCATACACGCATGTGCGTGGGCTTGAAAGTAGCTATGGAACAGCAGATATGTAAAGAGCCCGCTTCGTGATACCATGTGGGTTCCTGCCATGCATGACAAGTTTAAGCAGCTGACTTGGGGTGGGGGACTCCCCACAGCCTAACACTGCCCCTGTCCTCCACTCCACTCCAGAGAGCAGGTAGAGAAGCATGCATACGAGACAAGAGGATGGAAATATTCCTAGAATCCCGCCCTTCTTAAAATATTAGAATCACCTTACAGGTTTCTGGAATGTTCATTTTAATAGGTTGTAGCTTGATGATTTTTAGAGATGGGCCTTTGTCACCAGGAAAAAGCAACATTGGTAGACTAAAATGGAAGTTTAAATTTGGCAAATGATCAGTATTTGGGGGATGGGATATTAATGGCAGTGGCATTTCCTCAGTGTACAACACCTTACCCTCTACAGCATCACAAACATTCAACATCTAATTAGTTAGTGTTTGCAGGATAGATGACACCAAAGGACATATGTAATAAGTAATTTGGGGCAGTGGGGGTAAACTGTTCTCAAATGGACAAGAGTGGCTTACCATATTACTGCAATATTAAACCGTATGTATGGTATGACTACTACAAAGGTACATGGTTTAATGCTCATTCAGAAAATCATTCTAAGGCTATAAGAGTTTTTAATTATTCTTCCACTTCTAAATAGGATTTTCCCAAACCTTTCTATGTAATAGAGTTTCTAGAAGAAAGATGTTCATTTCTAAGTATTTCTTAAGGATACCTTTGGATGTAGGTAATTTATTCAATCTAATGAAAACAGGCATTATTTTTTAAATTAAAATGTATCGTACTGCATTATTAATGCATACTGAGTGCCTAGTACTGTGCACGTAACAAAGCAGGGTCCTTGCCTGTCCTGTTCATCGCTCTGTCCCCAGTGGGAACACTGCATGGCACAGTGTAGGCACTCAACAAGGCTCTGTTGAATACATTAGTGAACTTACTCTTCTAGAACAACGGGGAAGTGTTCTCACATACAAAATTGGTGTCAAGGGTTAGGGAATCACAATCTTTATGTCTCCAGATAAACATACTCAGCATACTTCACATGGCACACTGACACTGAAAGTGAAAACAAGTGACTCTGGTATGGTCTCAGTTCATATCCCAGCTCTGCCACCCACCAGCTCTGCAAAACTGGGCAAGAGGTTTGACCTCTTTTTGTTTTAGTTTCATCATTAGTAAAATTGGGATAATACGAGTACCTATTTTGAAGGTTCATATGAGGGTTAATCACGCTCAATTAATTACGTCTGCACATAATAAACATTTTTTGTGTGTTTAAATACTACAGAATTCAACTTCTAGACATAAATGTATCTAGCCTACCTACCTCAGGTCATTCTAGCATCCATCATCTGTCACTTTCTTCTTGTTTTATTGCTTACAAAATGATTCTGGATGTATCCATAGTTCTGTAGGTATATACATTTTTCCATAGTTTTATGCACATTCTGTCTTCTCTTTCAGATGCTATCCATCACAGGTATAAGTTATTATTTTACTTAGAATTCTCAATATCACCATGATTTGTTTGTATTAGATGGCCAAACAGTGTTGTTGACTGATCCATGATTGACTAAAGATCCATTGCTGAAATGGAAAGTTAATCCTGATTCTTAGCTCATGTTATAACAACACTAACAGTAAATTAAACTTCCGTGAATATTTGAGCAGGCTAGTTATTCAGACGAATGGTGGGAGGTGGATCAAAGAGCATGAGCTATGTGCCTGGGGCTGGTTACTTTACCTTCCTGAGCCTGAGCTACTATGGGGACAAAATGAACTAATTTTTCTTATCTATATGCTTATTTTGACAACGAGAATATTTAAAGTACCTGGCATTTAAAAAAAGGTATTTATTAGTGTGTTTCTTCATTTTATTTTCTTATAAATCATTTAAACTAATTCTTTTCTAAAATACACATTTTCAACTTCAAAGAATCCTTTGGTATCCTACCTCAATCTTTAGTTTAACTTTCTGTTTCTAGATTAAAAACGTCACTACTTATATTTAATCCTTTAGGATCTTGCCAAAATTCTTATTTTAATTTAGTTTTTAGGTATATTATTGTGCTTCCGAATGTATTATAGCAGTCAGTCTTTCTTGACAAAACACTGTCCTATCTTTCAAACTCTCCCCATCTCAGCTCCAACCAAGGTAGATAATCTAGGTTAAAAATGTGGCATTTATAACTTTTATTTTCTCACTTTCAGTAATTCATATTATATTTATATGTGCATGACTTAACAACTACTCCATCCCACCATGTTTCCCTGCCCATAAAACATACACCATGATAAATAGTGAGTCCAATCTTGGGGGAATTATTTATTAATTCCAATGCCTACCATCTCCCCAGCCCTATATTTATGTATGAGTAAGACTAGTAAGATTCTAGAGCAGCCTGGGAAGATATATGGTTTATAACTTTTCTTATACCTTTTCCTTGTCTATATGGTTTATAACTTTTCTTCTACAGACAGAGACAAGGTACAAAAAGTCAAGGTGGAGGGGAAGCCAAGCATTGGATATTTGTAGATGGCTAGATAAATGAGTACATTTTTCTCCCTTAACTTACAACACCTAAGGAGCCTGTGAGAAGGGAAAAGGAGCTGTATCTGGCTCCTCACAATTATTTCCTATTGAGTTGCATATATGTGAATATGGAGAGAGCCAGACTGAGATTTCCTGCCAAGACCCATTAGATCATAGACAGGATGTTTTGGCAAAGATGCATGAGCCTTTTCAACTACCAAAGAAGATACGAATTGTAAACATTGGTTTCCATGTGTTTAAGGTAACTCAGAGGTAAACCTAGGCATTTTTCTGAAATTTTCTCATCCCATTTGCAAAAACAGAAAAGTAATATTATTTTCAATGCATAGCTGAGAAGGTGGGATAAGGAGGCTTCAGAAGACTTTACATAAGACAATCTAGAGAAGCCTCTCCAAAAGAATAGAATCTTCCTTTTAAAAACAACAACAAGCTATATCCATAATACTAAACCTGAGCTAGAGATGTTTATAGAGAATCATGAGTGTGAAAGTTACATGACTTTGTACTAACGAGGAACTTTAAATATTAACATATAGATTGGTAGAAGATCTCATGGGAATAGATTTGTAAAAATATTTTTTAAGGCCAGGAAATTGCTTATTCAGAATAAGCAAGGGCATCTGGTAATTCATTCCAATAATTATTGAACTACACAAAACAATATCTTAATAGATCTTTATTGAATTGGATCTAGAGAATGAACAAATATACTAGTTTACTAGCTCCTAAACAATTTGACATAGAGATCACTCCTAATACTTGAATAAGAAATAAGACATAGGACTGGTTAACTCAAGATATGTCATGTTTAAACACGTTCATATAAATTTAAAGATACAGCATCCTCAAAAACAAACTAAAGAGAGCACGGAACATTTGGGATTACACCTTGATTTATTGCTGACGTCATAGCGTACTGCAACCTCACAGAATGATCTTCAGTGCTTGATTTAGGAGGTAGCTGTTTTCTCAAGAAAACAGGAAGAAAAACAGCTAGTATAGTAATTTGTATGTCTGTCTTTGAAGTTCAGCTGTAATAAGATGTTTATCTCAAAGGCCAGATGATTCTGACCTGGACAAGTGGTACTTATCTTCAACGAGAACCACTAAGATGTCTTTAAAATGCCATACTCTGTGACTATATTATAAATTATTCTATTCTACATTTCTAGTATTTTAAGTTTACAAACTTTTTAAAAGAGTTATCATAAACAAAGCACATATTTTATTAGAGAACCTAGTTATAGTTCACTAAAGGTACAGGCATGAAATTGTTAGACTAAGTAAAAAAGCCAAAGTTTGTAAGACATTAAGGCTGGGAAAGAATAGAACGATTTAATTAATACGTTATCAAGTGAACACTCATATTAAAAAAATAAATTATTAAGTGAGCAAAAGTTAATTGAAACATGCTGATAATATTTACTGTGTGACCATGGCAATCACTTAGCCTCTCCGACTCTCAGTTTGCTCATCTATGAAATTGGGTTAATAAATCTTTAACAAAGATTTATTGAAAGGCTTATATTTCTAAAATGTTTCATAAACATTAAGGCATTGGGAAAATCTGCATTAAAAATTATAATTAAGAGGAGTGAATACCTAAGATAAGTGGGTCCTCAATTTTCTCCCCAACACTGAGTTCCAACTGACAAAAATTAAGATTAATCTCCGCCTGGTCTGTTTCCATGTCTATAAATATTAAATTGCTTACCATATGTCACAATCATTTTTTTAAAAATCACACTGTTTTGTTAAGTATAAATTCATGGATCCATAACATCAGGGGACATTTCAAAATATGCACATTTCCTGAGAGTAACTTTTAACAATCATTAAGGAAAAGGACATAGAAGTGTGTCAGTGAAGTGTGACAATTAAGCCTTAGGACTGGGACTCAACAGAACTGAGTTCAAATCATTGCTCTGTAGCTTCATTATTAAGGGACCTTGGCCAAGTCTTTTTAATTTCTCAGTTCCTACAGTATCCTAAAATAAGGATAATGTTGCCTACTTCACCTAGACATAATACAGAGCCTAGACCATTGATGACAATAAACGGCCTAGTTATTGATACTCTTCACCAAACTGCTATAATTAATCCTGCCACTGCTGAATCAGCAAAACTTTCATTGATCCATTTGGAAATGGGCCTGCATAAAATCCTGCTGAACTGTCTTTGTAATCTCATGTTATTTGAAGACACCTGAAAGTCATCATTTGTGCTATGATAAATGAAGATCATACTAAACAAAATCACAAATCCTGCTAACACTTTGAGAAACAGTTTCTTTAGCAGTGCTACGCGTGAGGCAAACTATGCTGCAGACAGCTGCAGGTCCTTTGTTAATGATCTAGATTGTGAATGCAAATCAGCATTTGTTTGGTTGTCCTTCAGTGTACTAGGTAATGATTGGAATAATGATATAGCAGAAACTAGACACTCAAAGTGCCTCCTTATGTTCATAGATAGACCATTATCAATTATTAGGTTAGAATCAGATGATATTCAGAATGTTTTTTTTAGTGAGGGCAAAAAAGCTTCTGGCTTAATTTCCCTGCCTAAATTTTATCATACATAATTGAATCACTAAATTGCTGGGCTTTTCCCCCTAAGAGTTTATAAATATAAGCAAGGAAAATAATTTGGGGTCAAAGAAAGAAAATAATGTCTTAATTGCTGAGTTGGAAGAAATTAAATAGTGGAAAACATTACGCTTAAATATAAGTATCTATTGTGCCACTTTGAAATGAAGTTAGGAGAAGAAAAACATCACTGCATATTATTTTGTTTACTCTTCTGGTTATCACTCTTTTTTATTAAATTGGGTATGATTAATCATATTTTCTTTTATCAATCATATCCTTATTATAATTAATGCTTCCATGTGTAATGATGTCTTCAATTGAATGTAATAGATAAGAATGAAATGTTTTAGTTTGTTTTACGCTCACTGACGACTTGCTTTAATACTTCTTTTTGGCTCGTATAGATCTCCAATAAAAATAGAAGAACAAGAATAGTAAAACCTTCATTAACTTCATAGAAGTCTCATAAAATAGGGTATCCTGGGAAACTACTGCTTTTATTAATAGAAACCCTCCGCATTTTTTGTCAGAACTCTTAAATTAATAATCAGAGTATGCTGAATATACTGCATTTTTCTTCGATGACCTGACATAGGGTTATTAGTTTGCAACTCGGCCCTTACTGTTCATTACTGTAGTAATACAAGATGTAGGAGATTGATTTTTATAATTACTGATAGTAGGGTAACCTCTGAACATTTTGTGAAAAAATATTTGAACTTTGTTTTTGTTTTCTTAAAACAACACTATTTGTTGAGTGACTACTATATATTATAAACAGGGGGAGATAATTTACTCACATATCTCTGGCCTTCACAACTACCCCAGTTTCCTGAAGCGATTCGATAGTGTCAGCCTTAGTGTGCCCCTCTTCCAAAAGGAGCATGTAGAAACAGTACCACTAAAACCACTTCACTTAACTGAGACTTTTAGGGTGCGAAGAATCCAGTTTGAATAAAGCAGTTTTCTAATCAAGATACCTATCTGCAATTCTACAGCAGCATTAAATGGAAGCTGCTCTGGAGTTGTGCAGAGCACAGTTGTGGACCTGGAAATGAGACTTGAGGAGTAAATGCCCCTACATCCCTTTAACCTTTGACAACCCAGCTTAGCTACCGAACTAGGAGTGGAAGAGAATTGGGGATTGGCACCTATATCGGTCTTCCAGGGCGACCATAACAAAATACCGTAAAGTGGGTGGCTTAAGCATTAGAGGTTAAAGCTTCAACGTATAAAATTTTTTGGGGGGTGGTGGGAAAATATAATTCTGTTTATAATATCATCCATTGCTCTTGCAATTCAATATATTAGAATATCTTGTTAGGTTGAACTATATGAAATTGCCATTTCTAAGAGTGGAAAACAGTTGATTACTGGCAACTTCAAAGGATCAATTTATACAAATATGCTTTATTGCTGAAAATCCAGGTTGTTATCTCCTAAATTAGAAATTAGAAAATAAACTATATTTACTCATTTTTAATGATGTCTGTGCCTCCCAATCTGATAAATTTCCTGTTGAACTGATTATAAGTCAGAAAGCATGAATTAAAACTGAATCAGTGGCATACAACTTAAAGATTTACTTGGTAGTACAACTGTACTAAAACCCACCTCAATATGATTTCTGGACTATAAATGTTGGTATCTGAAGGATGCTCTGACTCAGTTTTGCACTCAGAAGTATAAAATGAATAAAATATCGAGAGTCTGGGCTAAGCATAAACATTTTTTATCTTTGGGTCAGAAATTTAATTGCTTCTTCTTGCTCATACTGATAAAGAAGCCAGATGCTATGCTCCAGAAATTGCAACAAATCAATTACTGACAAGTAATGGAGTCCAGTATCAAGTGAGATAAGGATGCTTTTAAATCAGCCCATCAGAGGGCCTACCAATGCTGTGTGAATTGCCCAAGCCTTTGTATTGCCTCCTTCTCTCCAGCCGGCTATGACTACATGACAAGGAGCCGACAAAATATGCACCTATCACATATCATCATCAGGTTACACAGCCCCCCAAAATTTGTGCTGCTCAAAACAAATTTACTAAATTTCTGGCCTCTAGGAACTCACACCATGAAATAACCTTGTATGAGAAAAGCATGCAAATTAGTGTTTTGCACTTACTTAGAGATATATTTATTAAGAATTTACACTCTGCAAAGATCTGTACTGGTCATAGTACAATGAATTATCTTCTATCTGCTAACAAAACAAAATATATAAAGTTAATATTATGAGTGCCCTCACCTGCAAATCAAGAGGATAAAAATTTTTCAAAATATATACCATGCTACCTTAACCTGGTGGCAGATGAAAGGAAGACAGACACGTTTGACTATTTATTATGTTCCAAGCACTTTACATGCTTTAATCTTATTTAATTATTTTTAGAACCCTGTGAAATAAGTACCATTAATCCCCACATTTCCGAATTTGAATATCAGAGAAATTTTCTCACTGGCCCACGATTAATAAGTAGCAGAACTGATGTTTGAATCTAGAGCTGGCTGGATCCCAATAAATTTCTATTGCATCGTATTGATAATTTTTAATATGTTGTACATATTAAATTGGTACAACATATAATTGGTACAACATATAATTGGTACAACATATTAAAATATATTTAAATATAGATTTAAATAGATAAACAATCTATAGTATATCCATATTAGAGGATACTACTCAATAATAAAAAGAAATAAAATTCTATAACTTGGATGAATTTCGAAGGCATTATGCTGAGTGAAAGAAGCCAGTCTCAAATGGTTACACACTATGGGAATCCATATATATGTCATTCTTGAATGACACATCTACAGTGACAGAGAATAGATCGAGGGTTGACAGAGGCTAGGAATGGGAGAGTGGTGTGACAAGGGAGTTCTTTGGGGTGATGGAGCTGTCTGCACCCCTATTGTTGTGGCAATTATCTGAACTATACATATGTTGTTATTCATAGAATTGAACACCAAAACATCAATGAAAAATAAAAAAGGAAATATTCGAAGAATGGAAATTGTAAAAAAAAAGTCACTATAATAATACGACTTTAGATATTTTTATAGTTTTTTTCTTACACATGAAGGTGACATACTTGGTGAAAGTTTCCAGTCTCATATGGGAAGGTATAAATTCTGACTTATCTGTATTTGAAAGATGACAAAATATTGTGCTGAGGCATAATGGTGACTGATACGTACTCACAACAGCCTTTTAAAGTTGGTATTTATATATTTTTAACCCTAAGGAATATTGTGAACATACTAGACAAGAATTCAGTGTACGAAGTGAACATCGCATCCAGTAGTTGGGGGGAATGTAAGTATGGTCCTTCTGCTAGAGCTCCTTCCCATGACAGCTGGGGTCAGAAACAGGCACCTAGTCCCAGTGATTAGGGGACAACATACAAATCCCTGTGGAAAACTAGAGAACTAGGAGAGAAACATCGGGAAAAGCACATATGTGCCAGCTGATACCAGAAAATGGAGTTTGGAAGGAGCTTGGGGCTGGTAGAAGGCAGGAGTGCCAGAACTTAATCTGGTCTCATCAGGTGGCAGATCACCCTCTAACCACATCCACTGCCCATGTCCACTTGCCATACCTAAATCTAACAGCTTAGTCAGGTATGGCTAAGTTAATGACAGAGGCTGGAGTGGAGTGGGAGGAACTGGCCCTTTAAGAGGCTCTTCAGTAGCTTCAAATGGTTAGCCAGTTTTTCCAAGACTTTGGGCATGTTATTAAATGAGTTAATGTATGAGAAAAAAGTACTATAAATTGTAGGGTTCCACGGAAGCTTTAGTTATTATTAACCTTGAAAGTAGGAGACTAACTCAATGGAATGAATTAAACTGGAGAATTAACATCTGCAAGGTAACCAAAATACCAAATGCTGTCTTTCAAATTTTTTAAATGTGCATTTCAAGTAGACATAATCCATATGTGCCTGAACGTTCTTGGAATATTCATACTGTGCATTAATAAACACGTATAAATGAGCTGAAAATTGTGAATTACTCAGTAAAACCACAGCAGCCCATCTTGATGAGATTATCCTTTCAGATAAAAATCCATTAAAATGCAAATATGTTAAATAAATCAAATTTGGGGGTCAAATTTTCTGGAGAAGTACAATCTGTTAGCACTATTGCTTCTCGACAGAATTTCCATCTGAATTGTACTAACGACGTGCAATGTAAGAAGAATTTCTGACTATGGGTACCAGCTTTAGCAGATGTTGTATGCTCTGATAACTAAATCAAAAGAGTGGATAAAAAACTTTGCACAGACTTTACATATATTTTCCAGGAGAGAGATACTCTATAATGAGCAATTCAGATAGGAAATAAGGAAGTATACACTATTTTAAAATAACATAATTCACAAACATCAAAATATTAAGCATATTTACAACATTACATTAATGTCTTCTACCAGGCACAGTGGGTAAAAGCTTGAGTTTTTCACAGGTGATGGTGAGGATGTTACAGTTGATGCATCTGCAGCTCCCAACCCTCTGAAAGGAAAACTAAGATTCAGACTGAGCTAGTCAGTAGCTATTTGGTGTATCATCAGTGCCTGGCTCTGCCCAATGGTTAGTCTTATCCTTCTGAAGTCATCCCAGTAGGGCTGCCTGAAGCCAGTGAGTGCGGTAACCCAGTGCAGAAGGAGTCTGCCAGACTCTCAAAACATTGTGGCTTTGTGTGTGCATGTGGTTTCATGTGTCTTTCTTTATACACCTCAGAGCCTTCCTGACCATGTTCTGTGACCCTAAACTTAAGTGGGAGCAGTGATTTATCAGAATTTCTAAACTTAGCTGCACATTGGAATCCCTAGAAAGCATTTAAAACTCTTGCTGCCCACGTCACACCCGATACCAATTAAATCAGAATGTCTGGGGGTGGGAGCCAGGCAGCGGTAGTTTTTTTTTTTAATAATCCCTGGGTGATTCCAATACGCAGCAAATTTTTGGGAAGCACAGTGTTATGGCTAATTTGACACAGAGCACAGTGCCTCATGCTCTGGCATTCCATTTATGTTTATCGAATAAATGAAAGAATCAAGCCTCAGATCAACAAGTCTTCTTGTTGATTGCACCCCTTTTTTCAGTAATTTCCTCAACACTCCCTCCTTCAGTTAGCATATACACACACAAAATATTAAATCTCATTAGCTACAGGTACTCAAATCAAAACAACACTGTACTTCAAAAATATATTAAAATACAAAAGATATATGCAATGATAAAAACCCATGCTAGTGACAACATGCTAAGATAAACATTCTCTTCTACTATTTGTAATATAGCTTCCCTGGAAGGCTATCCAGTTATTATGTAATAAAAATAGCTCCTTGACCCAGTAAGTACAAAATTATAATTGATACCAAGGAAATAATTGAAACTAAAGAACTTATAGTTTAACCACATTATTTATTACATGATAAAATGGAAAGATTCAAATATCCAGCACAGAACATGATAGAGTAAATAATGAAACGACAGCAGAATAGTATATTGTATAAGAAAAATATTACCAAATATTTTTAAGAACAGTGAAAATATAATTAGACTCAGATTCTTTTATCATCTTTCTTTTTTCTCTATCTCTCAAACTTTCTTTAGAACATATATCACATTCATAATGGAAAAACAAAACAAAAATAATATCATCGAGAAGGCCATAACCTAGGTCTAAATTGATACATTAAGATAAGATAATGGTGCCATTGACTATAACAAAGGAATATGGGGTGGACAGGGGCCAGTACATGTGATATAGTAAAGTTTAGAAATATGTCAGGCTTGTAGACACAGATGTGGAAAGTATCTACATAAAGACAATGATTAAAATAAGAATAAAGAATATCCCACACTGCATGTATATATAGCTCCACATTTCCTTATGGAGGGACCTGCACTAGGGTGACACTCACGATGTGTCTTACTCATTTCCCCTCAAGTGGGAGCAGTGATTTATCTGACTGGAAGTGACAGTGGCATTCACTGGTTCACGTTTTTCCACCGGGTAAATCTTATATCTATTTAAAGGCTAAAAATCTGATGATTCACCTCTCTCTCTTCCTGGGAGACAGCGATTCTGGGTGGATATGTCTGCCATACGAATCCAATTTGTTAACTTGAATAGGTTCTTTCAAACTCTAAGTTTGGGATAAGTGAAGAGGCAGAGAAAAATAGCATCCCTTTTATGCCATGGATCTATGGAAACAGTTAATATCCATTTGCTGCTCTCCTGTTTCTAGTTTTTCATTCAGTTTACCATTATGCAGTAAAATCAAGTGACATTATATATTACCCCCCCTAGAGCCCCCAAATTCTAAAACTGTTTAGAAAGAATACTGTAAGGGTGAAGGATAATAGAGCAGCCAGTGAAATAGAGGGAATTATCAAAAACGTTTGAAGAGATTGAGGACTTCCCCATGTCAAAGAGACTGAGAAAGAATAGTTCACAAAGGACCGTGAGCAGTGCACAGATCAAATCTGCCAAGCAAACAAGGGGAATTAGGACAGAGTCTGAGCCACTGGCTGTGGTGACCTGGTCACTTGCGAAATTTTATTCTAAATGGAACATTCAAAGAGGAAGCCAGATTTCATAGGCAGTAAGGAAATGGAAGCAGCGGGTCTGTATTGTTTGTTATAGTAGTTCTGAGAATCAGTAATGTGAGGGGAGTAGAACAGTGGCTGGAAGAGATCGCAAGGTGAAGTCTGTTTTGTTCTTTTTTGTTTTCCCAAGAAAAGGAAGATGGGTGCACACATTTGAAGATTAAGACCCATAGAAGTGTGAGTGAACAAAGAGGCCAGAGTGGGGAGAACCTGATCATGGGGATAAATTTTGGCAGAGACAGAAGAGTGAGAAGGTGAGATCAGAAATAGGGTCAGCCTCTGTGGAGCCATCTTATGTAATGTTCTCGAGAAGGCTGATGACTCTTGCTTTATCTGAAAACAAGTACTGTTTCCTCTCTCATTTAGCTTCAGTATCTAAGTCTCTCCTTTAGATTATAGAGTCCTTGAGAAGTGTACTAAAATAGAACACTAACCCAATTGAAAAGCAGAGTTTTAGAAGGATGTGTGTGTGTGTGTGTGTGTGTGTGTATGTATGTATGTACATATATATACACACACACACACACACACACACATCCATATATATATGAAGGGACCTAGGCATCCCAATTTGGAAACCAAAACTCCCATGAGAACAAAGCTTAATCTTGGAGTTGAAAGGCAGATCTTAAGATTCCTGCCTCCAGGAAACAGAGGTTCCATTCCCTTGACTCTTCTATTCCCATCCCGCCTACTCTCCCTCTTCCTTTATTCTTTTGGAAAAATAACAAGGACACAAATTCTTACGAATTTGTCTCCTTATTAATAAACCCTATATCAGAGTGACAGAAGTTGTGCAAACCTCACCGATGGATCCAGGGCCACGTTCTGAGGCTGAACTAAGTGATGGGACACATCCAAGCAGCGTAGCCTGAGAAAAGGGCAAAGCAGAAAACTCATCCCACGACACTTTTCATATAGTCTAGCACTTGTCTCTGAAAATTAGTAATGTGTGATGCCCCCTGCCTTTTTATGAGAAAAATGAAAACATTTTAAAATGTAGAGTAAAACAGGTTTGTATTAAAAGCAAAAGGCAAGAACAGTGTGGTTGATGACAAGATTGGTTACATGTAAAAATTATTACATCTTAATGATGATTTTCTCCAAGTAACTTGAAGCATAGAAAAATAAAGTTTATTAATTATCGATTTTCATTCATTCCCATTTGAAAAACAAGAAAATGGAGGACCAAGAAAAGTAAGGTAATTCAATGATTTCCCTTGAATTAGTAAGTTAGTATCAATTGAAAATGAACTTCTTAACATAAAAGCATGAATAGAGTGGTGCTAGCTACTTTTAGGATGTAATAATAAAAATAAGAGCTCCCATTTTTGTCTTTTACATGCTAGGCATTGTACTAATTACCCTATTTTTTGCTTTATTATTATGATACATTTCAAACATTCAGGAAAAATACAAATGTAAGTAAAATGTATGGATTTAAAGGTATTTGATGTGTTCAATCTGTCAGGTTGTTTTTCTTATTTATATGTTAATTATTTTATTTTGGGCCAGTACAAGTATCTTCACATTTGTTTCTTTGCTTCTGGTATGAAAAGATATTCCAGGATCATCTCATACTTGTTTTGCCCAGATATAGAACCAGCTATTTTTCCCAAGATATGTTGGTTCTTTTTAGGGAGAAACGATATTTAGAGACCAAAATTCGATCAATAGGTGTTGCTTTGTTGCCACCAGTTTAGCCATTGTTTCTAGGCCTTTTCCATGGATACAGGTCTTTTTTTTTTTTTTCTTTTAGAGAAAACACACCATAAGTTTATACTGACATTCCAATTCAAAGAATATGAGGTTTGTACTTAACCTCTTTGGTCTTATATCTGTACCTCCTTTTTCCTATGCTGAAAATCCTTCACTTACAAAACCTACAGTAGCTCATACTCAACATATTCAGAATCAATTACAAGATTGGCTCTCACCTCCCTCACCTGTTTTTCTTTCTCATTCTCTATTCCAGTGAAAAGAAGCACTTCGCATTCATCTAGGCACCAGACTGGAAGCTTCGAAGTGATTTCAAGGTTTACCCACTCTTTCATGAGCACATTTAATCAGGTCCGAGTGCAGTGGATTATACCTGCTCTTTCTGAAATCTTTGCCCTCCTGCATTGCCTCAACCACCGTCTTAGTTCACGCCTCATCTTTTCATTCCGTGCAATTGACATACCTTAACTCTTGATTTATATCTCTCTAATCTCCTTTCTATATTGCTTTCAGGGTGAATCTCCCAACAAATGAACAGATCGTGTCATCTTTTGCTTCGATAAGAAACTTTGATGCCATCTTCTCTTGATATTCTCTCCACGCCTCCCTCTATCATCTTTCAGGTTCCAGTCTCCCTGATCCCTCTTCTTTCACTTGCCTCTGCTCATTGCACACACATCCACATATGCTTGGTGAATTACAATCCTTTGGGAGCCATCCTTGTTAACCCCTTGGGGATTAGGACGCTTCCTGGGTATTCACAGAGTTTTCTGTTTGCCTCTTAGTCCACCCATTTATTTTTATATTACTTACTTTTATGGTCTTAATCCTCTATGACATTGTGCCGAGACAATATAATTAAGAACCAATCATTGCATTAAACACACTTAGGCTTTGTCCTTTCCTAGCCTTGTGATTTAGGGCAATTTAACCTCTCTGAATCTCAGTTTCCTCATCTGTAAACTGGTCAACCTACCTCACAGGGGTGTTGTGGGGATTAAATGAGGCGATGCATGTAGCGTATTTGGTATAACTTCTAGCACATGATAAACTTCTAGCTTTCAATAAATATGAGCTGTTACTACCATCATCTATGTCAATAGAGCATTAATGAAGGTAAAATAAGGACACGGTCAGCCTCCAAGGAAGGTAATCATCACCAGAAGCAGGTACTGATGCAAGAAAAGCAGAACTCAGGGCCTGCTGGGAACAGAAGCTATGGGTCAGTGAGTGGCTCCCCTAATTAGACCAGGA
The DNA here is from genome assembly GCA_004027375.1 of Macroglossus sobrinus. Taxonomy (NCBI): domain Eukaryota; kingdom Metazoa; phylum Chordata; class Mammalia; order Chiroptera; family Pteropodidae; genus Macroglossus; species Macroglossus sobrinus. Next base: position 446,417 of record PVKZ01000095.1, on the reverse strand, counting down.
GTGACAGCAAAATCAGACCCAAGAGGCAGCTCTCAATTGGGGCTGTCAGGAGATGACTGGGAAGCTAGGTAAAGAAAAGTAGGACGAACAAGGGACAGTTCTCAGAAAAAGGCTTTTTATGCAGATCTCTGGGTTGAGGGATTTGAAGTTATATGGCTTCTTTAAGAAGCAGTATTAAAAGTAGATGCTCCGTGTTACAGGTAGAATTATGTCCCCTCAAAAGACATAAGCTGAAGTCCAAACCCCAGTCCTTCAGGATGTGACCTTATTTGGAAGTAAGATTTTTACAGAGATAATCCATTTACGATGAAGTTATTAAAGTGGGCTCTAACCCTGTATGACTGGTGTCCTTATAAAAGGGGGAAATTTGAACATGGAGTCAGGCGTGCACAGAGAGAAGATGATTTGAAGACACACAGGGAGAAGATGGCCATTGTTATAGCCGCTGTAGGAAACTAATACACCTGGTGATATAAAATATTAGCCAATTCTTTCAAACTATGTAATATGCTTTAGAGGCACTTTCCATGGATTTTCACATTCAATACTCATAGTTCTATGAGTTGGGTACTATTATGTTCATTTTATAAATGAAAATACTGAGGCTTCTTGAGGTTAAGCAACTTGCCTGGGATCACACAGCTGGTAAATTTAGGCATAGCCTAAATTAGAACCTGCTCTACCTAAGAGCTTCTGCTCTAAATCACCACATACTACCTCCTGGAGCATGCAATAGCACACTGGACTTTAGAGTAAATGTGGAACAAAACCTGAGTTCAAGAATATTGTCATTTGAGTAAATTACAACTGTCACCACTTTGTCTATATGCTATTTTCCCGAAACAGTACAGGCAGAATGGTACCATAGAAAAGAGTAGGGTCAGATGGTCTGGGTTCAAGCCAAAACATGTTGATTAGATAGCTGTTTGACTTTGAGATGGTCATTTGACTTCTCATTTTTTTCTTGTACAAAATTTCTCCCTGTATCTGTTCATTTATTTGTTCATACAACAACTGTGTCTTAAGCAATCACTACATACCAACGAACAAGGTGAGGCACTGGGATTTCAAAGCAGAAAATACAGGCCCTATCTCTCGGAGCTTCTAATTTCTGCAATTCTATTACAAGACTGTGGTTTCTGTATATGTTAGTTCCACTGGGTTTTTTTCTCACAATTTTCTCCTTAATATATGTAGAAATTAAGAACACTAATTTTGGAAGAGACAGATCTAGGTTTGAATATTGGATCCCCACATATTGTTCACATAACATTGGTCAGGTTACCTAAGCTCTCTGTACTTATATTTTCCCATTTGTAAAATGGTAATAATGAACTTATCTCATATTGTCATTTTGAGGATTAAATGAGATAAAAGGTACAAAACAAACAGTTCAGTACCTGTCAAATCAAACAACTTAATTAATCTGATATTATTAATCATATGGTACATTTTCTGGAACATCATAAATACTCAAATGGTTAACAAATTAATGAAATATACTGTAATGAAAGCACTTATCAATAACAGGGGTAAAATGTGGCATATTTTCCACAAAATCAGCATATACATTTAAACATTCTCTATTGCCACTTTTCTAAAGGATAACATTTTAAAACTGAAAAACGTTTAAATTTTAGTTTTCTGGAAATATTGATGGTAAAAAAGAGGCTGTCAATATTTGCTCCACAAGTCAGAAAAGGAAATTAAATATGAAAAGCTGGTGCGTTGAGAGCTCATTTGTATGCAAAATAGATCCTGTGTTATCTGATTGTTTTGCTTGAATCCGCTGTTTAGTTAAAAATTAGTCTGACTCATAATTTTGACAGATTAAAGTAAACAATAACAATAAAAAACAAAGTTGAACAGGTTGATTGAAGTAGTATTGTTGTTTACCTTATCTACTTCTATCTTGATTATGTCTGAAAGCCTAAAATAAACCTACCTGTTAGAAGGCCAGCCTGAGTGATATCTATTCCAGAAACTATTTATAACCATTTGTAACTCCACCGACCAAGGTAACTACCAATCTGTTTTTCCTGTATTTCTTTCACCACAGATCACATTACAACAATTATTTGAAAGTGCATCTTTCTTTTGCTTGACTCTATATTTCTTGCAGGAGCAAAATTTATATGATAGTTATCTTTGCTTCACATGGCACTTAATATAGTAATTTGCCAAGAAGAACTGTTACATGAATGGATTAAAAAAAAAATCAGTGGACCAATACATGAATGAATAAATATTTGCATTTCTGAATCATTATTTAAACATTATCAACTCCTCGAATGTAGAGAAATTGGTTAATGGATTATAGTGAGACAACCTCATCTTAGCCTCATATGCCACCATTCACTCACTCACTCATTCATTCATTCTACATTGTTCACTGAGTGCCAATTATATACCAGGTATAGTATGATGCAATGAAGATCTGTGCTTCACCCACCAACAGAATGTTCTTTCTAAAGCACAAAATCTCCAGTGTTTCACCATTATCTTTCAGATAAAATTGAAAAATTTTAGCTTAGCACACATGCATCTGCCTGTCTCTCTCACCTGATATTTTGTTGTGTGGACCCCTTTCTCCCATAAATTTATTCCCGAGCCACTTAGAACTCCTTGCAGTTTCTCACCATCAAGTAAACTCTTATGATTCTGTGCTTTGGGATAGGGTATTCCTTTTGTCCACACCATCCTTAGCCCTATTAATTTCTATTCAGTATTTAAAACTCATCTCAAAGTACTTATTGTTGGTAATCTATCTGAATACGGAGTCATTCTGACTTCCCTTTGTGAAATTCAACTCGTCAGTGTACATTTTAAACCCCATATTTGTTTCTATTACCACGTTTAATGTAATCTATTATAATTGTTGATTTACTAGTGACTCTTTCTCTTGGACTGTAATTTCCTTGTGTATCTAGTTTATCTCTATGTTTCTAATGCAAGGAAAATACAGGTACTCAATAAATTTTTTATAAATGAAGAAAAAATCAAAAGACTTTAAAACTAGTCACTTATTATAATTACTAAAATCTCCATACTGATATCATACATTGTCTAAAATACATTAACAATGATAATAATACCTATATTTATGTAGTGATTTATTCTTTCCAAAATGCCTTTGAACTAGTTTAAACTCAAATTTCACATTTTTCTTGTTCATTTCAGGGTGAGGCAGTAATACGACCACTTGTGATTTATAATTTTCTTTTTTTCCAGGCTTCAGATGAGCTGCACTCTCTACCCACTTGAGATTGGTGGTAGTTATATAATATGCTTTTGCCAGTGCAGGATGAGGAAAGCTGAGTGTGCCATGTCCAGGAAGAAGCCTTTAGGAGACAGTGCTGATTCCCCTCAACATGAAACGACATCACCTTGTACACCCAGCGAAGATAACAAGGAACAGAGCTCACTAATGACCTAAAATGAATGTTGTAAGGACAAGGAACACAAAATAAGCAAACACACAAAGTCCAAATTTTTTGCTACTGAAAGCCACTGAGAATTTTAAGGACTTTTGCTACTGCAACATATTCTAGTCTATCTTGAATAATATTCAGTGTATGTTCACATATGAGAATTTTATACTGGTATTTCCGATATAGTTTACTCTCAACCCTAGTTATTATTGAATCTATGGAAAGATCAAAGTTATGAACAGTAATAGAGTGTGACAATCATGCTGGTTCTGCCTGTACCTTTAGCAGGAATGCTTAGGAAAAGAAATTTGGACCATCAGATCAAAATCATGAATTCTGATGAGAGAAAAGGAATAGCTGAGAGAAGAAGAAGACGAGAAACGCATTTGGTTTGGATTACATCTGAAAAGAGTCGATGCCTAAGGGCTGACTGACTCATGTTGTTAATATTTTTGTCTATCTTTTTTCAGAAGACAAGAAGAAGCAGGAATAAGTGTATCAATATGTAACCCAATACATCTGGTGATTTTCAATGTAGAGGACTTGTTACTGATTGCGTACCAACTGCACAACTTTAGCTAGTGCTACAGGGATCTAAATGGGCAGAATGAGTAAGAAATCCTCTCTCCAGATTATTCCTTCTCAGTTTAGTGTTCAGTCACTAATTTCAGAACTCTCTGAGTCAGGTTCAACATGGATTCAAATTTGTTTCCCTAATATTTTCATGTAGATATTTTCTTAACAATGTTAATTAGCTCAAAGGGACTCAAACCATGCATTATCCACATTCTAAGAAGAAAAAAAGTAAGATACATTGACTAATTACTTATGTGTATGTATATATTACAGACTAAAGACTCAACCACAGAGACACACATAATTAAAATATCCCTATAATAAAAATATTAGGTTTGTCTTAAGACTAAAGAGGATCAAATAGAAGAAAGTTGATGTCATTTCCAAGTTTTCATATCAAGTAACAGTCTTGGAAAATTTGAATTCAGAGCTCTTAATATCTGGTCAAATTCTCACACTGATTAAAAACATTACATACTCTACATTTTACACTTTAACTTGCATCAATATTTTTTGTGTTTTCAACAACTGTTATTTCATAGTTTATGCCTTATTTTTACTTATTATATGAAAACTCTTCTAAGACTTCATGATATGTGTTTCTTGCTCTTTATAAAACTCAATATATCCTAATATGATTTTCTCATATAACTAAGCATTCATCAGAGACAGCGTTTAAATAGTGTGTGCCTGACTAATTTAAATGCTGACAGTTCATCAATTAATTGACAGAATCTTGAAGGGCAGAGAAGGTAAAGGTGTTATCAAGGACTGCCGATGGCAAAGCAATCACAAATGCAGATAACAGCTCTTCTAATGTAAATCGATGTGATTAGATTTGCCCTTATTTGATTTGCATATAACTTTTCAGAAATTCACCTAATGAATAAAAGACACATATGCAAAAAAATTAATTCAAAAGTTTAGCATTTGTATGCTCTGCCTCCAGGTTGCAAATTTCTCAAATTAATTTCTGAATATGCTAAAACATATTTTTAGTCAAATGAGAGTTACATTCTTACACAAAATTAGTTGCATGAAAACCTTAAATTATGTATGTATGTTCAACCTCTAACAATTCCTTTGCCACACCAGACCTTCCAGCTTCCAAGTCGAAGCTTCTCAAATCTATTTTTCCTATTTTTACCATTCTTCAGTTCTACCTTTTTAATTCCAAATAGAACACATGTACTAACCCTCAAAACCCAGTCTAGTATGCATTCTTTCAAAACCTATTTATGGAACGCTAACCCTGTAAGTACTGAGCTAAGTGTGGGAAAGACAGTACTAAAAAATAATACTTTCCTAATAAGAATTAGGTTCCAATTTAAAACGAAATCCAGACTCCCCCCATTGAATAAAAACCCTCCAATTGCTTCCATCACTCAAAAAATATTTAGGTTGTATTCTCTGGACTTATTATTTTAGTTTTTTTCTCTTTATTCTTTATATTCAATTTGCTACTGAGAGTTACTTCCTTCAGCATTTTTGTAATATGTAATTATTAATTTATCAGAAAAGAAATCATCGAGTCCTATCATGCATTTAAGCACTATTGTAGGTGTGGAAATACAACAATGAAAACAAAAGAAAACAAAAAGCTTATCTATACATGATAGAGATAGACAATAAATAATATAAAGTGGTAAGGAAGCCTATGAAAAAGTAAGGCACAGGGAGGATTAGGAAGTGTCATTGTGGGTGTTCACTTTAGTAGTTAAAAGAGGACCTCCTTTGTTCTTTCTGTGACGTGAAGTATTCCTGGACCCTTACCATCTGATGCTTGAGTTAGTACAATCTTGTCTCAGTCCTCATGAACCTTACAATCTAATGAGAGACACATATAATCAGTAAGGAAATATGTCATTGTGGATGTGAAAAGTACTACAAAGAAAATGAATAAACTGACAGAATACAATGGGAACAATTACTATACTTTTTCGGTGGTCAAGGAAGAGTCATTCTGAGGAGAAGTTACTTAAACTGAGACCTGAAAGTAAAAAACCGGCCCCACAGAGTCTGGGAAAGAGCACTATAGGCAGATTTAACACAATATTTATTAGCTCTTAAAGAAAAATTATTACATCTGTTGTAAAATGTCTGTTTATTATGTATTCCTTAAAAAATTTATATCTATATTATTTAGATCTTGATACTTTGCAATTTGTCAATCTGGAAACCTGTATATTAAGTAAGACTAAAATAAAAGGAGTTGAAATATGTTAAAAGTTTCTTTCTCTCTTCGGTAACAAACAATCCAAGGCTAATTAATTCAGAGGTCCTTTCATCTGGCTGTTCTGCCATTTCTAGGAGGTTGTTCTCCTCCACTTGGGGAAGGTAGCTCACCATCTTGCTCACATCTCAGCCAGCTGGAAGGTGAAGGACACAAAGGAGTAGATATGCCTCTTCCTACTAAGGTCATGGCCTAGAAGTTATATATACAAATTCTACTCATATCTTTGGGACAGAACTTGCTACATTGCCACATTGGGATGCAAAGGAAGCTGGAGTAAAAAAATGGTTATTTTAGGTGGCCCTGTTAAAATACTCTTTCTACAAAAGAAGATGAAAAATGATATTGGGTTGGGGATGTCAAATAGAAGTCTCTGATATAGCCTGAAAGATGCTTTATCCTTGAAATTACAATTTCCCCAACATGTGTATAGTTTTGGTCACTTTAATTAATTTTGGCTATTGAAACATAATGCTTCTTTTTGATCTAGATATAGGTCTTAATCCTAATTAGGTAAATTTAATTTTGTTATAGCTCCAATCATTTCTTCTGTCCCACATGTACAGTTTTTTTTTTTTCAAACCCACTCCTTTCTATAAAATCTAAACCTTTCAATTTGGATTGCAAGTACATAAGTATATAATTAAAGTGCATAATTCTAGTTAGTAAAAGGATTCAGTCTAAATAATTTGTATGGCTAGGAAAAGATCTCTGATTTTTTGGTGGAAGCTTGGGCTGTTGACTTATAAGATTATCCTCAACTCTAGGATTTGCTGATGCTATAAAATGTTTATAAAATGTTGAGTTTATTTTATCTTTTATGCACTTCGCATGGATCTTTTGCGCTCTGTAAAACCTGCAGGGTATTCTCAAGGAAGTTAAAGTTGCAATGATGAATCAAGATACAGGTATATTATTTACAAGAAAATATTTGCCTACACAGATTGTTCCATCTTGAATTGGTTTCCTCCTCACCGAAGTTCTTAGGAGTCCCCTGAATCTTCATAAGCAGATTCTCTTGGAATCATTATACTTTCTCTTTCCCAAATGATATCTCATAGACACATGATTAGGTGTCCTTTATTGCTAGGAGATGTCAGACAGGTATCTATTCATTCATATTTGGTTGTGTCTTTATTATGTGCCAGACTCTGTAAAACAAAGATGGAAAAGACCTGTATGTGCTCTCATGAATCTTATAGTCTAAATACCGTGATATGCACATATGATTAAAAAGTTTCTCTTGAAAGACATTTTAGCTCTGAGTACATATATAATGCAAATAGCTGTGAACAGGAGGAAAAGTTTCAATAAAGTTTTAAAAGTTAGCTATCAGTGAAGCACAAAAGTATTTTTTACTTAGACCATTTTTAATATCAGTTTATCCTATCGAAGTGGAAACTCCTAATGGTATCTTGACCTACTGACTAAATAGCTGTACAGCTAATAAATCAGTCTACCAAGTTTAGAGTGGAAATGATACTGAATAATTTTTTTTAATTCCTTTACGTAGACATAGAATTACAGAATTACAGAGGTCCAGTAGCCTAACATCTATCTAATGTATACATGTGTCACTAGATTTTTCCCTTTACTGTTTTGGGAAAAAATTATGTAACAATGCCAAAGCACTTCCATAAAATTAGAGAACAATTTTCAAACTAATTGAAAATATTCGTTCCATAAATTATGTGTTCTTATTTTTAAAATATTTAAGTGCCAATTTGCATGCTACTTTTTAAGATTTAATGTAAAAGAAATTGATTGAGACAAAAAATACATTAGATCTGAAAGAAAAACTTAGTAAACCACTCACAGTCGGTGCCCAGTGGGCATGCAACCTAATTAGACTGATCAGCCTAATGCAGTCCCAAGAACTCACACTATATTAAGTCAGTTAACCACATTTAAAAACTGGGCTGACAATGTTAAAATCTCATGGGGTTCATTATGCCTTAATGTATACTCGGCATCTCTAAAATCTCAAATGCCTTAAGAAAATAGAGTACTGGCAAACACTTTTAGACTAATTTTGAGTCAGAACTTTACACCTGCCAATATATGTATCTCTATTATGCATACTTGCTTCAATAATCCATCAACCTCAATCAAATGTTTTCATAGCCACTTGTTGATGGTAGTTCTGTTTTATGGGCTGTGACTTAAGATCATCTATCCTATGTAGGTCAATTTTTTAAATGGAAAAATCCCAAAGATAATCAAAAACATTTTGCCACAAGTTTTTTGTTTTTTGTTTTTTACCATGCCTGATACATGCAGGTATCTGCTGCACTAAACGGTAAGTATTAATAGTGGGATAGATCAGCTAGCACTGAGTCCTGCATTAAGAACTGTCTAAACAAATCTACCTTGGAGAGAACATAGCTGTAGAGATTGCTCATCTTGACCTCCTCTTAGAGTCCTTAGGCAGAACAAGAGCTTTAGATAACATTCCTAAGGCGCTCTTTACTCCAACATGCCGTGGAAAGGACCTGGAAGATATCACATGCCCTCAAAGCAGAGTTGATGTCGGATGTCGAAGTAGTTGGGATTCCAGCTGTGGTACCTGCCAGAGGTTCCACAGAGGTCTGGCACTGTACTATGGCAAAGTAGAGTACCCTGTAGCCACATCTAAGACACCTTAGCACCAGTAAGTAGCAAGTGAAGGTAAGGTTGCGTCAAGAGAGGAGGATCTGAGTCCTGATCAAACCAAAGAGGATGCAACAAATTCCCCAACCACAAACTTTAGCATACTATGCTAGCAGATACAAGGAACTGTGCGTGGAACTGTCCCTTCCTTCCTCTCAATCACCACGGGGTATCCAGTTCTTCCCATCTTGTAACTCGAGGTCATCTTGGACATATCAGAGGCAAGAACAGGAAATATAAAAGATGGGGAATTTACTTGAATAAGACTGTCATCTAAAGAAAAAAATTTAATTATTGGATCGATATAAGTTACTGAAGTAAAACAAATTATATTTTCCCTTCTTCTCAGCATTGTTGGTGAGGGAGGCAGGAAGATGATTTTAAAGAAAAGTTAGGTCAGTTATTGGAAAGAAGCTATATTTTCTGTAGTTGTAAATTTAGGACTCATTTGTAAACATCTACACTGATCAAGTATACAATTAAAGTAGTCGTGTCTTTGTTACCAATTGCCATTGTGGGGTTTGTCAGGATAGTCAGGAATCAAACATAACAATCAAAATATCAAGTGTGTGAAGAGGTCAGGAAACCATGCTATGTTAGAAAATTAGGAAGATCCGAATTACATATTAGACAGCCAGCTAAATCTGAGACAGGTTACTGAATCACAAAATATTCATCAATTAATTATGACAACAATTTCTGTTTTGTTTACTGGTGTATTTCTGGAACCTATAATATAACCTGGTCTATAATAAATGTTCAATAAGAATTTATTGAATGAAAGAATGAATGAATGAATAAAACATGGATGTTGAAGTTACAAATACAAGAGATCAAAATGTCTTAAAATTCACAGCTGTTTTTCATCTACTTATTTCTACTAGAAGATCAACACTTCAGTTTTGTTTACTGACTTTCCTTCTGGTCCTAATTGGTGATCTAAAAAAAATTCCATAACAAAACATAAGCAAGGCCAACACAGTGAGTTCATTCTGAGTTGTAATAATCTACCTCTATTTTCCCATAAGTACAGACTACTTTATATCCCTAGAATAGACATTTCTACCCTCTAAAAAAAAGAGAAAGAGATCTTCATCCTTATGACACAATCCAGGAGAGAATTTCTTTTTTTGACTTCATTATTTTAACTAGTAGTTAGATAACCTAGAGATAGTTTCCAACAAAACAGAAAAATGATGTAGAAAATAATAGAATACCCTTATGAAATTAAATATAAAATGTTTCAAAAATTATTATACATATTATCTTAGTTTTAATTCTATTTAAAAATACATACTTCTTTAAAAAATAATGTCCAAAAATTATAAAAGCACAGAATCATAGAAAAATTTATAATAAAACTGAAAATGAAGTTTACACTCAAGCTAATTCTAAAATCTTGCAAGAAATTCTGCTAATCACAAAATTAGTGAAACTTAATTGAGGGGAAATTTATGACTAAACCCACTTTGCCTTCAAAAGCAAAACGGGTTCACGATATATGTCTCTCTTCACACATACATAAAGTTTGTATGTATCAGAAAATGTACCAGAATTTTTAGTACATCTGTAAATGATTAAAAATGATATATTTGTTGATCTTTTGGATTATAATGTGACAATGCACAAAAACTTATGCACATAGATATTTATCTTAGCACATATTTTAATAGTGAAATATTGGAATGGACCTAAATGCTCATTAACAGGGAAAGGTACATAAATGAAGATATAGCCATACGATGGACTATTTCATGGTATTAAAAATTTTGATGTGCATATGTGTTAACATGGAATGCTGCCAATTATATGTTATTAAGGGAAAATATACATTCTTAGAAATTAGTGAGCACTTGAGAATGGGTGCCACACTCTACCTTTTTTAAGATATGTGTGTTTAAATGTTAACAATAATTGCCTCTCAGGAGTGGAATAACCAATGATTCTCTTTCTTTTCCCTGTTTAAGTATTGTATAAAATATTTGTCATGCTTTATATTTATAATAAAAAACAATCAAGCCATTTTTAAGAAAAAAATTCTTAAGGTTTATATTTAACACTACGAATAATCGATCGAGCATCATTATCATAAATGTAAAAGGGACATAAGACTAACGAGCACATTCGTCTTCCATGCTGTAAGACATAGAGAACTATGTTGTGAATGAGTCAACAAGTTCTCTTTCCACTATAGATGTGAGTAGTCACGTCCTTGGCCTAGTGTCCCGAACATGGATATTATTAGAGACCACTATTCCCTTTTTCTCATGTCTACAGAGGGGAGAAGATTTTGCATCATTTTGAGAAATGTACAGCAATTACTGATTTTAATAATGAGAACTACTTTATATAAAATGATCCAGTCTCCACAACAACTTGGTCAGGGACTTCGGGCCCTTGGCCACAAGAAACACTACCTTTCTTCAGCACTGGAGTAAACATTTCCTGATGCTGACTTTCACCTCTCGCTGGCCTTCTCTGTTGGAGCAGGAGCAGTTCAACTGATTAGTGAAGTGAAGTGAGGAACTTTGGGAGTATTTATCAGAAATACAGATATTCTATTGAAATGTGGACAATGGGTAATTTGTATTTTGTCTTTTCTCCAATCTCTCTCATTCTCTCTCTCTCTCTCTCTCTCTCTCTCTCTCTCTCTCTGTGTGTGTGTGTATGTGTGTGTGTGTGTGTCTGTCTCTGTCTCTGTCTGTCTGTGTCTCTGTCTCTTTCTGTCTCTCTTTGTCTCCGTATCTTCTCTGTCTCTCTCTCAGGTTAATCCAATTTTATAAATTTCAGAAAATAGTTTGACCTCATTAATCCTCAAAATCCTCATCAGTAACTGAAAAAATAAACATGTCTACTTTTGAATCTCTGAGCACAGGATCTGGCACTTCATAAGTATTCAGTAAGTGTTAGTTGTTATGATTAGTATTATGATTTTTGTTTTAGAGAAGAAAAGAAAATAGTCTAAGAAGTGAGTAAAGCTTTGCAAGCTCAGCTGAGCCTGACTGAGAGACTATGTGAACAACAGAGAGAAATGGGACCCTGGAGGCAAATGGGAAATGGCATGGAGAGAGGTGGCATCAAGCAGTGTTTAGGACGCTGTGGGAGGAACATGAGGGATTCAAGTTCCACTAGTGCAGAAATGGACAAAGTGTGCACTGGAAGAAAGGATTTGCTTATCTACTCTCAATTGACTAAGGACACAAGCACTGGAAAAATCAATAGCAGCTTCAATTTAGGAATAAAGTGAAGGAAAATCCCCAGCTGAGGGAAAGACATAGGACTCCTAAGGCCATGGAACTCCAGAAGAGGCAGCAGGAGCAAATGGCAGAGTGGTCAGAATGCTGTTAGATATTTCTGAGGTTGAAGAAATCCAGAAAAGAAGCAGAAGACTGATGTTGTGGAGAATGCAGTGCAATGAACTCTGGCACACTGTCTCTTTTAAAATATAGGGCATCCGGCTCTCCAGGGGATGTGGAGGCCGTATCCCCAGGCACATGCTCACTCCTCAGCATCCACACACCACAATCACGCCAGAACCATACAGCTCCAAGGAGATATGAAAATGAAAATAAAGTAAAATGAACAGAAAGTGAAATAAGAGAGCTTGAAATAAGGCCCGGAGGCTGGAGAGGCCATCATAGCAAATTTATAACTTCTGCAAAATATAGGAATATATCATATGTGAGAACAATGTCATAATTAACCTCATAATGGAAGCATCTGCATAACTGAATTTAAGTTCATGGTTTAAGGACCCAAAAAAACTGGCCTAGACTATTGGGGATTCTGGAAAGGCTGAAATCAAATCTATTTTTCCTGCTATGGTTCGATGCCTGCAATTGCACTGTGACATTATATTATATATGGGGATAACTGCTGTGGGAGGACTGAAATTACCTTGTCTCTTCTAAATCGAATGAGTAAGGGCTGCAACTGAGATCATCTCATGTGTCCTATAAACTCTTTGGATTCTTCATCTGATAACATGCCTCACATGAGTTTGACTTGAAATATGAGTAATTAAATCTTGACGTTGCCGGAAAGGTTACACTTATTCCCATAGAAAAAGACCAATCTAAAAGAATCCAGAATGCTTGTGAGTGACATTCTTCTTGCTGAAAATAGAAAGAAAATGTTGAATAGACAAGATTTGGGACTTTTGATTTCCTTGAAGTTTAATTAACTTGAATCGGATTTTGCTTTTGGTCTTTAATTTCTAAGAATGTAATAATAGGAAGAATTTCATGTTTTTTGAGTGTGGGATATACTATAAAGGTATATTGTATTATTGGAGTTATTTTTTATTTTGTATGAATTTTTATATAGTTCCTAATAGGAGATATATGACAGTGTAGCTGGGCATAATTTGAGGTTGAAAACTAAATAGGGAATAAAGGTTTGGCCATGAGTACATTGTAGCCTATGATTTATATCAATTAATGGTTTATTCTGAGCCTTGTTGAAACTTTCTGGGTGCCAAACTGAACTACCCACTATTGACTCAGAGGAGGCGCTGAGGGGCAGTGGTGGGGAATAGGGCATCCCTGGTACTCTCTTAGTCCCTCTTCTGAAGAGGTATAGCCACAACCTTGGTTAACCATAGGCTTGGTTATTAAAAACAAACAATTAAATAAACCCAACATTTGTGAGTGTTGGGGAGAAAGGTTCATTCCCTGACTTCTATCTCCCTTTTCCTTGGAGAGAGGACAGTCTGTATATACTGTGAAATATCTGATTGGTGAGGTCTAGGAGAGTATAACATCTATTGGTCACATTTACTGTGTTGAAATGCTATATTGCTAAGCAATTTCACTCCCTGATTCATCATCCAGGTACTCTCGAGTGCTGAGGGCCCCACCACCCTTGCAATCCCATCACCCCTTGTAGTCACCAAACCAATAAGTGCTCTGGTGAGCCCAGCTTGTCCTCGGATCTCTCTGATCTGGGGTTCGTGCTTGTGAGTGGGTGATACTTCCCTGAGAACCAGAAGCCTCAGCTCAGGAAGGGCCGTATGGTCTCAGATCCAGGCTGCATTCTCAATCCAGTTTTACCAATAATAAAGTCAGTACTTAATTTTGTTTCTTATTAAGTTCCTTGGTTTTATTCTCAATTAGCTAGAACCAGGAGAGAATTGTTAACAATTAGTAACCAACAATTACACAACAAATATGTCCATTTTTATTGTTATAGTGTTGTTTTATAGCTAATTCAGGATTCAAAAAACAATTTTTAGAATTCAATCAAGGAGAGACAAGGAACTAAGAAAAAATAAAGAGATTAAGATTATTAAGACCAGACAAAAAACTGAAAAATGATGGAAATTTTATAATGAGCCTAACTACATCAACAAATAATTTTTTCTGTTTCTGGTTTCAGAGGCAAGAAATAAAGGCAGTCACTGAAAATGTATAAAATGTATCGATGCACAGCTATGTAGATGAATAGTTGGACTTATGCAGAGAAATATCTCAATTTTAGATAAAATTTAAATTTTTTATCTTAGTAAACTTAAATTACCTTGCTTTTGGCCTTGACCTGATCAATATAGGAAAACCCAACCTTTGCAAAATTCCCTTTATTGTTGCACCACCTCCTTCCCAGCTCCATACAAGTGGCCACAAATAAGTTCAAGATTTCCCAGGAAGACATGGGAAACTGTCAGCAAGAAGACCTAACTTATGGCATTCATGGTGCTTCATACAATGCTCCACCAGCACAATGCTTTCTCTACTTCTGTACTTTGCCATTCTCAGGAATGCACAGGCTGCTGACCACCACATAGCCACACAGTTGTGAGAGTTTGTCTTTCCTACTGCTTTCCCTGGGAATCCAAGGCCGCTGAGTGTCCATGCTGATCCCTCAGTTACAACAAAGCTGTGTGTGGTCTATAGAGGGATTTGGAAATAGTGCTATATCTGTCTGAATATATTTAGATAAATTTTTGTTATACAGTGGTGAAAATTTGTGTTATCTACGCCACAAGGTATTACAGTATTTAGTTAATGTGTTAAGTTAAAGGCTTTTTTAAAAAAGCCTTCCTGTTTTAATTTATAGATCCTTGAAGCTGAGCCTAGAATGAAATCATGTATCAACCAAGATATTGTACTGAGTTTCTCTTCCTCTGATGACTAAATGCTTTGTTGTTGGATCTAAGCCATTTGCCTGGTTTCTTCAGCCTTCAGAACAAGCTCTCTATATGTAGTTCTAATCTCCTGCTCACAATGAGACTTCTTTGGAGCCAGATTACCAATTCATCAGGCATGATCAGAAATGCTTGAAGTTCAGCAACAGTTTATCTTCTTTTCCCGAAAATCACTAAGAAACTCTGGCAGAACTATTCTACCACTTGTCTAACCATGCCTGAACCCCAGCAGTGGATAGTGAGAAGGTAATAACTTAATCTGAGATTTCTGCTATACTGTTTATAATCACCTAGAAACTGAACACAGAGTCATGAAATGCTAGCAGTATCACACAAAACATGGTTTTATAGATAAATATACAAGAGAATTCAATTGGCCTACTGGTAGACCATTATAGCTCTTTATTTTCTGAGTCAATAGCTAGTCCCACAATTACAGCTGCGAGTCCAATCCAAACTACTGTGATCATAACTTTCACGTGAACTAATTTGCCTTTTGACATGGTGCTATGATTAGCAAAGTCCCAGAAACATTAATTGCTTTGATTGGCTACTGTGTATAAGGATTGATTCAACTCTTGTCAATCTAGAAACATGTTGGCCATAATTCTATCACATTTGTAAAAACAGTCTTGAATCACAGAGAGAATGGAGGATAAAATTAGTCAAATAAAATAACAATTGGAGATAAATGGGACTTTGAAACTATTTATTGATAAAACTCTTCTCATGAATCCACAGAATAATAATCAGAGTTTATGGCCACTGTTAGATGATGTGGAACTGTTGAAAATAAAATATTTTCGTATTTCAATGATAAAAGGGCATATGAAACAGGAATTCTCTTCCATTTGGTAGCATAGACTAACAGTATAATAAGCATATCCATGACTTAAAGTTCACTGATCTTTTTTTCTACAAAGTCTAATCTGTTATTAAAGCTATCTGAAATACTTTTCATCTCAGACTTTGTAGTTTTCATTTCTAAGTCTTCAATATAAATTTTTTTATATCATCCATTCTCTACTTAACATGTTTAAGCTTTTGTTAACCTTTTAAACTTATAAAACAGAGTTAAATAACTATTTTGTTATTGTCTTCTAATTCTGTTGCCTTTGTAGTTCCTGTGTTTGTTTTGATTGATTAATTTTTATTTTAATTATAATTCATGTTTCCTTGAATGCCTGATAGTTTTTGATTGGATGTCACACAATGCAGATTTTTCTTTGTTGGGTATAGGATTTTTTTAAATAAATAAATGTTTTTGAGCTTTGTTCTGTGATAAAAATTAAGTTACCAGATAACAGTTTGGTCTTTTCAAGACTTATTTTAAACATGTTAGTCAAGACCAAAGCAAAATGTAAGGCTCATTTTTCCTACTACTGAACAATGTGCTTCTGAGTACTCTGCATAACATCCCCAATATGAATTGTGTTATTTTTTTAAATTTTGACTGGTGAGAACACAAACTATTCTTGACCTTATGTGATCTCCAGGAGTTGTTTCCCTTGCTCTATTCAAGTAATTCTTTCCATAGTTTTGAGTAGTTTCCTCACATGCATACGCTAATTAGTGCTCAGTTGAATATTTAAGGAGTACCCTCTGAAAATCTCTCTCTCTCTCTCTCTGTCTTTCTTTCTTTGTCAATACTCTAATCCTGAACTCCCAACTATATTACCTCAGTTTAGTAAGAACACTGGGCTCTGCTTAGGTTCTTCCTCCATGACCTGTGCACTATAGCCTAGAATCATTCTGAGACTGGGGGGCAATCATTGGACTACCTTAATTATTCTCCAGTCTCATAAGTCAAGGTCCTGCACTGTTTGAGGCCTAATATCTGAAAACTGTTATGTGTTATGTCTACTTCTTAAGTTGCTGAAACAACCTGAAAGTGGGAGTGTAAATACAGTTTTTGTCTCTTGAGCTTCATCTGATACAAAACACTATGTAGGCATAGTAAAGGACACATAACAGTGTTTTTTAAGTCAGTAATTACATTACCAAACACTTCAAAAAAAGAGAAAATATTTTCCTGAAAAAAAATTGCTACATGGCATATTTTGGCATATTTTCTTAATTTTTAAGGTTTTAGGTAGAAATTTGGGGGATCTCATTCAACTCATATCCAGATGATTAAATCTGGATCTCTCTTTCTTTGGAGTCAGTGCTTAAATTTTTCAGAAATTACATCAGAGTATGAGAAATAAATATTTTTGAATTCAAACAATATATGAGTCAAAATAAAAAGGTATTTATATAAAACAGACTTAATTAGTGAGAATCTCTTCCTTAAATCTCAAAATTATATATATGTTATTTAAGTTCATTATTTTTCAATTAACTAAAATTAGAGTTCCAAATCAGTGACATTAACCAATAACTAGATAATTATCAGAAGATAATTTACATATATTATTTTGGTTAATTAGTATATATCATCAGCATAATGTATTACCTTATATTCAATCAAACATTTCCTAGAAACTCTGTACTTATTAATTATGCAAAGCATAGAAATATTAAGTAATTAATATCTATTCACTACTGTATTTCATGGAAAAAGTATATTACAACACTAATGCAGTGCTGGGACACACAATATTGGAGCAGGAGTTTATATCATTTCATTAATAAATATTATTTTCAAATTATAGTATCAAAGAACTTTGACAATTACTATTATAAGCCCTGTGATGTTTTCCTTAAGGTATCATGGGCTCAGATTTCCACAGGACAGTGGCTGAAAATAAAATAATACATTCAACATAATTGGGTTTGGGTCCTAAGCATGCAGTACCCTTGCTACTCAGTTCTGATTCAGCCTTCAGCCTTCTCTTTTATTGTTCTTCCTGTTGCTATGGCTGACAACAAATCCTTCATCAGATCTGACTTAGTTTCCAAATCTTTAAGTATCAGTTTACTACTTCATATCAAATCATGTGTCATAGTGAAACAGATGTTCAGATAAAATGTTTCCTGTGTTCCTACAGCAGCTGCATTTAAAAAAAGAAATCATGTGTCATAATTAAAGCACTTTGGTTTTAAGTAACAAGAATTAAATCCTGCAAACTTAAACAAAAAGGGAAAATTGATTATTAAGATATAGATTTTTTAAGGTAACCCATTGACAGAAAGTATAGTTTGTTCTCACAAAGAAATGGAACCAGAAATTGGAAAACGTCCAGGAAATAAGGCAGCTATACTCTCAGTCTTTTTCTCTCCTAGGTTCATTTTGGGAATAACTGGCCATGATTTCCACAATTTCTGGATATGTTCGTCCTCAATTCAAGCAATTTTCAAAGACTAATTTCTAATTCTTAATATCAAATCCAAATTTCCCAAAGTCAAAAACTAACAATTTACCTTAAATCAGATATTAACTCCAGGTATTTAACCCAGTCAAAAGAACAAGATTATAGAAAGACTCCTAGCCTCGCCACTGTAAATCCTGCTAGTTTAAATGATTTGCCTATAAGGTTGTCTCATATTAAATTGGACAGTCCTTGAGTGCAGGAACTTCTCAATTTGGGACACTCAAAAAGGTCTAGGACATGGAAACAGCACAACAGTTGAATAAGTGAAAAACACTAATAGCAAACATTATTGAGAACCAAATATGTACTAGACATTGTGCTAAATTACGCAAAATTATTTATTCCCAATAACTACTCTGTTAAGGAGCCACTGTCATTACTTTTATTTAACAGATGTGGAAACTGAGTCTCAGAAATAACTTCCTAAGCTTTATTTTTTTCTATTAAAAGATGAATTTGAATCCAGGGAATTGACTTCAAAACATGATTGTACTAAACCTAGCTTATTTGTATCAAGCAACCCCAGACTTCCAAGGAATTATGAGCATCTCAATTAAAATATAGCTATTTTTTTCACTTAAAAATGAACCAAGTAAGAAAAAACAAGTACCCATGAGAATATGTGTGTAACAGGTACTTGTACAGGGTTTGACAGATTGCCTTTCTTCAGTGAAGTAGATTTTATCAGTTAGACCATTATTTCTTTCATCAGTGTGAAGAAATACTTTTTGTTTGGAAGCTTATTTTATAGTTGTTTTTAATTGGCCAATTCTGATAGAAACCGAAAAGGCCAAATCCTCTGCTATTATTATTCCTGTGGAAAGTTGGCAAGGTCAACCATCAAACCATCTTGCAAAACATATAAGAACCTCAGCAGAGTGTCACTGGGTCCAAGAGTTGTGACGAGGTAGAAGGCCTGTGATTATCTAATGCTGCCTCAGCACAAGACTCCATAGGAATGAAAAAGCAACGAGCGTGCTGGGGAAGATACTTTGTGGAGTTTGAATGCTACCTGAAAGGGTGGATATGAATTGTCAGGTTACCAAAACAATGGAAAGTCTGATGGAAAGAGTATTGTATATACAATACTGCTCTTTGTTCCTTTAGAAGTAACTTTTGAAAAATATACTTCTCAAAATATAAAAAGAAACATGAGAGAGAGAGAGGTGAAGAGTCAGCAGGAGCCACAAAAAAAAATTTAGATAGCCAAATGAGTTTAACCAGGGAATACTGGATAAATATCTTACTGTTCTATAGTAAATTAGAATACAAAGCATTATCTACTTCTCATGGTGAATTTGTCAGTCAGTATGCATTTTCCTTACCTAGTAAGTGATGTAAATATAAGACAAAGTATTTCATCTATGTATGACATCCAGAGGTTCAACAACCAAAGCATAGGACCTCCAGAGAGAGAAAAACAGAAAAAAATGAGAAGAAAATCAATAATTTTAAATAACAAAAAGAATCAGAACTGAAGGAAACTTGTCTGCAAAGTGGAAGGACCTTACCTAAGTGTCCAGATCAACAAATAAAAAATATTTAAACTAAGAAACATGAGTATACAATTTTGTAATACCAGTGAAAACAAATTTCTTAAAGCTTCTGGAGACTCAGAATGTAACCTAAATTGAAAAATTTGCAAGCTACAAGAGAGTGAAATAATCTTTCATAAATTATGAAAAGAATTATTTTAAACCTAGAATTTTAAATCTAGCCAATCTATTAATCATATGTCTATATACAATGAAGATTTTAAGATATATTTTTCATACATCCAGAGGTAGGCAGAATAATTTATATCCCAAAATGTCCACGTCCTAATCTCTGGAACCTCTGCATATGTTACCTTACATGGAAAAGGGGATTTAAGGTTGTAACTGAAGTAAAAGTTACTCATCAGCTAATTTCTTTTAACATAAGAAATTACCCAGATGGGTCCAATGTAATCACAAAGGTCCTTAAAGTGGAAGAGGAAGGCACAAGAGGAAGTCAGAATGATGCAGTGTGAGAAGGATACAATTCGCCATTGCTGGTTTTGAAGATGGAGAAGGTCCACCAGCCAAGGAATGCAAGAAGCCTCTAGAAACTGAACAGAAGGGAAAAGGATTTTCCTTTAGACCTCTTGAAAGAATGCTGCCCTGCCCACACCTTGGTTTTAGCCCAATGCTATTGGACCTCTCTAATCTGCAGGACTGTAAGATAATAAATGTGTATTATTTTAAGCCACTAAATTTGTAGTGATTTGCTACAAATGCAAAAGAAAACAAATACATATACTATTTTTTTGGAGAATTTACTGGAAGTTTTTCTCAACTAAAACAGGAGAATAAACCAAGAACAGGAGACATGGAATATATAGCAAACTGACAATACAACACAGGAGAAATGAAAAACAAAAAAGATGATTCCCTGGATGGTGGCAAAGAAAATAACACAGCTACTGTGAATCTGGTCTAGACTGCAAATAGACCAGCTCGAAAGGAGAGAATGAAAAGCAATGAAGAGATTCAGAGGAGAAAAAAATAACTAATGAATTATTTGATAACTGATCATATAGAAAATTGTAACAAGACATTTTTATCAGAGCTATTAGATTCTGTGCCACAAGTTAATCAGAGATTTAAAGAAAAATAAGCAAATAAGATGTCAAAGGCTTTATTAACTCCAAGAAAAGGGATAAGTTGTAAAAGAAAGAAAATGAACCAATAATACCCTACTTGAAACCTACATAACTATAATAATAAAAACATTGTACATAGATTTTGACAAAAACTGTGATAAATCTATTATAAGAGAATAGAAAGGAGAGAAAAGAGGAGAGAATATAAAAGCTAACATTTTCATTCCTTTAAAAGGAAGTCAATGGATGATATCTAAAATTTATGAATCAAGACATAGCAGTATACACATATTATTTGGAGAAACAGATTAAAAAGTTACATCACAATGAATTAGTAGATGGCAATTTTGTTATAAAATTTTTAACAGTTTTTAAACTTTTTAACACTCTTTAATATTTTTAATTAAATTCATTGGGGTGACATTGGTTAATAAAAGCATGTAGGTTTCAAGTAGACAATTCAATAATACATCATCTGTATATTGCATTGTGTGTTCACCACCCAAAGACAAATCTCCTTCTGCCACCATATATTTGACCCCCTTTACCTTTATTTACCTTCCACTCCCCCTGTTTCCCTCTGGTAACCACTAAACTGTTGTCTCTGTCTATGAGTTTTGTTTGTCTTGTTCATTTGAACACAGTTTGAGTAAAATCATACGGTTCTCAACCCTTTCCAAACGACTGATTTCAGTTAGAGTGTTATTGCAAGATCCATCCATGTTGTCACAAGTGGCAGTATTTCATCTCTTCTGTCTGAGTAATATTCCATTGTATGTACGTACCACATCTTCTTTATCCAGTCACCTATTGAAGGCACTTTGATTATTTCCATGTCTTGGCCACCGTGAATAATGCTGCAATGAATACTGGGTACACATATCTTTATGGATAAATGTTTTCAAAATTTGAGGGTAGATACCCAGAAGAGGGATTGCTGGCTCATATGGTAATTTTAGTCTTAACTTTTTGAGGCACCTCCATACTATTTTCCATAATGGCTGTACCAATTTACATTCTCCCCACAACTACTCTAATAGTAGTTAGTACTTGTCTCGGTGACAGCCATTCTAACAGGTGTGAGATGGTATCTCATTGCAGTTTTGATTTTCATTTCTCTAATAGCTAGTAAAGCTGAACATCTTTTCATATGTTGGCCATTTGTGTGTCTTATTGGGACAGTGGCTGTTCAGGTCCTCTGCCCATTTTTAATTTAATTTTTTTAGGGGGTTGCTTGAGTTAGATGAGTTATCTATATATTATAGATACTAGATTCTTATTGGAGGCATTTTTTGTAAATATCTTCTATTCAGGAAATTGCTCTTTGTTTTGTTGATGGTTTCTTTTGCTATGCAGAAGTTTTTTAGTTTGATATTGTCCCATTCATTTATTTTTGCTTTTACTTTCCTTGCCTTTGAGGTAAAATTCATAAAATCCTCTCTAAGACCAAGGTCCATGAGTGTAGTACCTATATTTTCCTCTACGCAATTTATTGTTTCATGTCTTATATTTAGGTCTTTAATAAATTTTGAGTTAATTTTGGTGTACAGTGACAGAGAGCAATCTATTTCATTCTTTCATGTGGCTTTCCAATTTTCCAAGCGCCATTTATTAAAGAAAGAGGCTTTTCTTTACTCTATATTTTTGGCTCTTTTGTAAAAAATTATTTGCCTATACATATTTGGGTTTATTTCTGGGCTCCCAATTCTGTTCCATTGGTCTATGTGTCTGTTTTTCTGTCAATGTCATTCTGTTTTGACTATTGTTACTTTCTAGTATAATTTGAGTCAGGCAGTATGATATCTCTGGCCTTGTTCTTTTTTTCTAAGGATTGCTTTGGCTATTTAGGTTTTTTTTGTGATTCCCAATCTGATGCTTTTTTTGTTCTTTTTATTTCTTCTTTGACCCATTCATTCCTTAGAAGCGTTTTTGCTTCATCTCTAAATACTTGTGTTTTTTTTCCTGCTTTCTTATGTAGTTGATCTCTAGTTTCAAAGCATTGTGGTCAGAGAAAATGATTTCAATCTTAAATTTGTTGAGTTTAGTTTTGTGCCTCAACATATGGTCTATATGCACTAGAGAAGAATGTACAATCTGATATTTTGGGATGAATTACTCTGTCAATTATGTCTAGTTGGTCTAATGTGTCATTTAGAGATGATATTTCTTTATTGATTTTCTGTTTGAATGATCTATCCATAGCTGACAGTGGGGTATTTAGATCAGTTTCTCCCTTTAGTTTTGTTAATAGTTGCTTTATATGTTTGGTATTTCCTGATTGGGAATATATATATTGATAAGCGTTATGTCTTCTTGATGCATGGCCCCCTTTACCATTATGAAGTATCCATCATTGTCTCTCACTACCTTTTGTATCTTAAAGTCTATGTCATCAAAGATAAGTGTGGCTACACTCATTTTTCTCTGGATGCCATTTGCTTGGACTGTCATTTTCTATCCTTTCACTTTGAGTTGATTTTTATCTTAAAGGCAGCATATGATTGAGTTTTATTTTTG
Organism: Macroglossus sobrinus; assembly: GCA_004027375.1. Classification (NCBI taxonomy): domain Eukaryota; kingdom Metazoa; phylum Chordata; class Mammalia; order Chiroptera; family Pteropodidae; genus Macroglossus; species Macroglossus sobrinus. Next base: position 422,932 of record PVKZ01000095.1, on the reverse strand, counting down.
ATCAATCTGCCATTCTGTTTCTTTTTACCGGTGAGTTTAATTCATTTACATTTAGGGAGATTATTGATATTTGAGGATTTCCTATAGCCATTTTATCTTTTGTTTTCTGGTAGCTTGGCGTCTCCATTTTTTCTTGGCCCTTGTGTTTCTGTCTGTTGTTTTAGTTTGGTGGTGTTTTATGACTTTTTTCTCCATTCTCTCTTTTTCTGTGTTACATGTTTCAGTTCTGAATTTTTTTTGTGGGGTTATCATTAAGTTTATGTAAAAAAAAAAGTCACATATATACAGTAGTCTTTTTTCTTCTACATGTGTCTTATCTGCATTTCCATTTGCAAGTTCAGACCTTTACTCCTTCCTCTTTTCTGTTTCTGAATTCAAACAGCTATTGTCTCATTTTTCTCTCCTTTTTTAAAAATGTTTTTACCTCCTTTAACCATTATGTAATATTTAAGTGTATAATGTCCTATTTTGAATAAGGGTTGCAATTTCTTGCTTCTGTCTGTCTGTTAGTTATCTTCCACACAGTTTTGTATTTTATTGTCTCTTTGTTTCAGGTAGAATAACTTTTTTCAGTATTTCCTGTAATGCAGGCCTTGCGGTGAAAAATTCCCTCAGCTTTTGTATGTCTAAAAAGGTCTTTATTTCTCCTTCAGACCTAAAGGAAAATTTTGCTGGGTATGATATTCTTGGTTGGTAATTTCTCTCTGTCAACAGTTTGAATATTTGATTTCAATCCATCCTAGTTTATAGAGTTCCTGCTTAAAAAATTTCATGATACTCTAATGGGATTTCTTTTATAGGTTACTGTCTTCTTTTCCCTGGCTGCCTTGAGAATTCTTTTTTTTGTCATTAATTTTTTACTGTTTTAATATAATGTACCTTGGAAAAGGCCTTTTTGGGTTGAGATAATTAAGTGTTCAGTTTGCTTCTTGGATTTTAGAATCCAGTTCTTTCAATAGGTTTGGGAAGTTCTTGTCGACTATTTGTTTGAATAGGTTCTCTGTTCCCTTCTTCCTCTCTTCTCATTTTGGTATACCTATTATTCTTATATTGCTCTTTCTGATAGAGTCAGATAATTTTTGTAGACTTCTTTCATTTTTCTTTCACTCTCAAGTCTCTCTCTTCTTCCATCTGTGTCATTTCCAGATTTTTGTCTTCAATATCACTAATTCTTTCCTTTATCTGGTCAGCTGTTTCCTAAGCTCTTTCATTCTTCATTTCTTTTATTGAGTTATTCAGCTTCATAATTTCTATTTGGTTCTTTTTTAAAGTTACAATCTCTTTGGTAAAGTATTCCTTGTTTCTCCATTTTTTTTTTTATTTCTGAGTTCATTAAACAGCCTATGAGTTTCATTGCATCTTTTTTAGGTTTTTCAGAACTGCAATCTTGATTTTTCTGTCATTTAAATCATATTTCCATGTCTTTATTTTTTGGAGATATTTGATTTTCTTTCTGAGCTGCCTTGTTACTGTGGTTGTTCATGGTATTCAATGGGTTATTTTCCTCCTAGGCATTTATGGGAGTGAACTTTATTTTATTTTATTTTATTTTATTTTATTTTATTTTATTATTTTATTATTTTATTTTATTTTAATTATTAAGAGTGATGCCTCTTTAGCAGGTCGATATGAAGAGGTTTTTCTTTTGTTTTCCAGTAGGGGGTGCTTGAAAAGAGCATAAGCCTTTTGCATTGCCCAGGCCTTTCGGATCTGTATTGGGCAAAAAGTTCCCTTTATACCCCCGTTGTGTGGGGAGGGGGGTTTCCTCTGTGACCAGGTTGACTCAGTATCAGGGCTCCACCTCTATGAGTGAATGTGGTGGACAATGGGGTCCCAAGCCCCTAAAGTCCTGACTCCATGTCAGGAGCCAGATGCAATGTTGCACTGCCTGAAGGTTCCAGGTGTCTCTGCTAAAATCTGCCTTGATGGGTGGGGGCAGTGTGGGTTGGGAGAGGCCACTGGTATATTTGTGGCTTTGTTCTCCTTCCAGTAATGGCAGCTGCCAGACCTCAGCTGCCTCGCCCCTGTATCTCCAACCCTGACACTGGGATTATCTGCAGTGTGCATCTGCCTCTCGGGAGTTGTCTCTTCATTTCTCAGGGCTCTAGATACTCTGCTGCTACGCTCACTGCTACAGCTTCTTCTGGGACCCCCTGCTAGCTCTGGGCTGTTGGATGGAGGTGGCCAGGCTTTGTAGCTTTGTTTACCGCTTGGCAGTGGCAGCTCCTAAAACACAGTTGTCCCACCTTTGTATTCTGGTCTCTGCTCTGATAGATTGCTGGATTCAGTCATATTATATGCTGATCACTCAGGCAAGAATGCTTAGGGCTGCAGAAAACACACTTACAACCTAATTCCTTCCTTCTCTCTGAGACCCGCAGTGAGTTCCAGGCTACATCTATAGCACCCATCTCTGCTCTTTTACTTTCCCTCCTCCTCTGTTCTCCCTGATTCACCCACCTGCAGATGTTTTCCTGCGCATATTTCTCAGAAGCGTTTTTGTGTAGGCCAGGAATCCTTTGTTGGATTATGGCTGTTCAACTTGTAATTTCAAGGGGAGCGATCAAGGGGACCCCTCATGCCACCATGCTTCTGATATCACTCCTTAACTTTTTAAACTGCACATATTTATAGATAAAACGTAAAATGAATTTTAAAAAGAAATATTATGGTAAGTTATACGTTCAACTAATAATGGGTATTATCTATGAGTAGCAACATTGTAAGGGAAATTATGAGGCTGCATGCCATCAGCCAACCCTATCCTTGTTCTCTGCTTTCTTTTTCTCATAACCATAATTGATACTCTATTCTGCACACTTGTGTGGTAGTTGTTTTTCCAGCTCACAGGAATGTAAAACCCATAAAGAAAGAGAGATTATCTATTTTTATCACTTCTGTATTCCCAGAGCCTAAAATAATGCCTGCTACATAAAAGTCATTCAGAAAACAGAAATATAAATAAAATTTTAAACACTTTGTTTAATATCTATTTTTTAAACTTGAAATTTCTTATTTTAAAATCAGAAAAAAGTAAAAGTCATTTATATTTTAAAGAAAAAATTGAAAATACTGTCTAAGAAGAAAATAGGGGAGTGAAGGGATGGCCACTCAAAGAGAGTTGGTTTTGTATTGCTGCTTTGAAAAACATCAAAGTAGCTGAACCAAAGTGCGTGGAGCATGAAAACCGCATCCAGGCCTCTCCTCTTTAGGAGCTGAGCTTTCCAAAGGGGTGTCCAGGAAACCAGAGCAGAGTACCATTTTCCATTCAGACCTATCCAATTAAGTATAGTGTATATGGAATTGATAAAATGGTGTGAAAAAAGACATGACTTGCCTTTTCTCCTTTAGCTGTGCAAAGTTAAGTAGATTAATGGATGCTATCCAGAATGCTTTTTTAAATCTAGTTTCTAGTTTACTCTGGTACAAGGTAATATCATCTAAAGTAAACTGATAAACTAACAATCTCTCTCAGTTATTAACATCAGTTAAAATACTATTTAAAGTTAATTAAAAATATCTATTCACCATTCTTACCTTCCCCTCTTCAGTCTCAACTATTTTCACTCTGCTTAACTGTCTGTTTTCCTGGATTTACTCCATAGACAATTTAGCAAGTGCTCTCAACTCATCGTAAGGCATTTTTTCCAGTTGTTAGAATCCTGGTAAAGAGCATCCACTGCCCCCCAAAAGCCAGAATTTAAAGAACATCCACTGCTCCCCAAATGCCAGAATTTAAAGAACAACGTGATATGCCATTAGAGGTTGTCACTTGTCCCACTGTCCTCCAGTTCTTTTGCTCTAACTGATCTTGAGAACTTTCAATAGTGAAAAACTTCTATCTGTACCTCCCATTGGCAGCCCTAGTTAGCTATGTAGGAGCTTCTACTTGTTTTACTCATTGATTGAGTTTTAATCACTGATTGAGTTTAATCACTGATTTGAGTTTGAATGCTACCGACTGCCTTTGTGACATTTCTTTCTCAAATAATGAAAGGAAAATTTGCAGAAATAGCATGTTGTATATCTTTCACCCAGCTATAAAGAAAGTATTGTCTTGAGTCCATCATGTGTCAATTTCTTATCTTTATAGAAGTGTCGCTTATGCTAAAGTTAAAGTTCTTGGCCATAAATACCAAACATAGTTAATTTTAGCTTACTTTTGCATTTTTACTGGATTTTTAAATTTAAAAATTCAAGAAAACTAGTTTCTTAAAGGGGCTTTATCTCTTATAGTCCTAAAGCTTTAATGTATATTTTTATGATAGAAAAGTTTGAAAGATCAAAAACCCATTAGCCTGGTTATTTGATCATTTTCCCTCCCCTATTGTCTTGATACCCTTCCTTCTAAAGGAAAACAATTACCCTGAATCATTGAAAAGATCCTGGATAACTGCATTATGGTCATATAGAAAGGAGGTTGACTCTAAGAAAGCAATTGTAATGTCTGAGCTATAATCTTATTAAAGCCATCGTTGGAAGTAGTCATTACCAATTTCTGGCTTTATTAAAATATTAATTTTATTCATGATATCATGGAAATTATATGCATATAATAAAGATGAGGTCACTATAAAATGTATTTGTGATAGTTGTAATATTATGTATATACTTAATAAAAAAGTAAATATAAAGCAGCATACAGGACTGCCAAACAGATTTCAACTGAGTATCCCTTTACCATTGTTGTTGATGCATTGTGGTTATGTTATTTATTTACACACAATTTGAAAAGGCCAATAATGGTTCATCCAGAAGCATATTAAATCTCTCATGAACTCTTTCATGGGAGTACACAATTGGCTGGTGTGCAATGAAAACCTCAGAGATGTACTCTAACTTCTCATCATCCCAACTTTCTTATAATCATTGATAGATGTAATAAGTCTAAAAGAAAAGAATGTGAGAGCTCATAAATCTTGTCTAATGAATGGAAAAGAGGGGGGAGGAAGCAAAATGAGGTAGAAGGAACCTAAATAGGTACGTGATGATGATCCAGGAAGAGAAGCAGGGGGTCCTGAAGCCCATGACCTTAACCTCAGGGCTTGCTGCCTGATTTAGGGTCAGGTATAGCTATGTTAATCAGTCACGTGAAGTCAACATTGTGGAGCTCCAGAACAAGGCTGAGAGGTCCTGGGGAAGGAAGGGCTTGCGGAGAATATTAGAAAATGGCAGCAGAGAGAAGGAAATGCATCAATGAAGTAATAAAACTATAACTGGATTTAGAGAGGTATTTGCACATGACACATAAATGGCACTCATGTTCACAGTCACTGTGAAACTTTTCAGATGAAAACAAACCCATGGTATTACAAATTTCTACAGTTAAAGCTTTAGTGTATAGAGGAAAATATATAAAGTAATTTTTTAAAAGATGGTGTATTTCTTTCAAATAATATATCTTCTAAAGAAGAATTTCCAGAATTTTCTTACCTCTACAAAGATGAAGCAGGGGGAAATTGTGTGGCTCCTAAACTCTTGTCTTTGATGATTTGGAAACATATTTTTCTGTTGGAATAGGGCAAAGAATACAATATTTTGAAGTCAGTTTGTACATAGCTATACACTTTATGGAATCCTCATAAATTCTCATTACAAAGCTAACTTTGTCTTTACCAGGAATTGACATCTTGCAGCCTGAGTCATTGTTTGAAATGCCAGAAACATCAATATCTTTCACTTGTATTGCACCTAGCATCCACAAGCATCCTTCTTTTTTAAATGTTACCTCTAAGTTAAGAGATGATCAAACATTGCCACTTCCACCCTCATGCAAGCATAATCAGATAGCCAATGTCTGACTGTATTTCTTAGAGGGAGAGGCATTGTAACTGTGGAAATTGAGTGCTGTAATTCCCTGGGCACCACAGCAACACCTCCCCATGAAGTTCTGTGCCTGCGCCATGTTTCTTTAGATGATTTCTTGTCAAGAATTCTGGTCAATTACCTGACAAGAGACCCCTGACCCCAGGAATACCAGGAAGGAGGAAGAGGCCTTGAACTCTGATCTGCCTCAGAGGCTCAAATTCCAGGGATATGCCACATTATCCCCACCACCTAGTATGGAAAATTTAATGTTTTTAATGAAAAACCACCTGATTAGTTATATAGCAGTTAAAACAGTGGAAATGCAGTATTATTAACCAATATATTTTGACTATGATCCTTATGAAAAGAAATAAGTGAATAGTTCGAGCTCCTTCAGATAGACAAGGAGGCAAAATCTTCAAGTCAATAACTTACAGAGTCTAAATTAAATGTTTAATTAATTAAACTCATAGAATTACCAATAAAAATGAAATGCAAAAATATACGTGCATAAACAACTCATCAAATACAGAAGAGATATTTAAATTGTTACATTCCTCTGTATATGAAGCTGATGGTGAAGTTTGATTTTTTTCCCCCATGTTGCAATATCATGACCAGGCCCCAAGGCTGATGTGTTCCATATTCTAAGTTCAGTTGCTGTTAGTTGTTGGGGCATGCCCTCCTTACCCAGGGAGCCAAACCAGCCAAATCATTCTAATCTCTCCATATAGTTCGGTGGTTTTCAATCGAATACCTCCCTTCAAGGGATATTTGGAAATTGTATATGGGAATTGATTTATCTTAATGAAGTAGGACCCTTTATTGGCCTTTAAGGACAAGGACCAGGGATGCCACATATTTTGCAGCACATAGGGCAGTTCTACACACAAGGAAGAACTGTTCTTGCTTCCTGCCCCATTTTTTAATGTCCCACTGGCTTACACTCACTTTAAATACGTCAGTTGTAGTTTAGTTGTGATGATTTTTTTAAAAACACAAGATGTTATGTGAAAATCTCCATAATTTAAGAGGTTATTATGTCTAGAGAAGCTTAAATGGAATAGACATTTTGTTTCACAATTACAGAAAATTTTACTTATATGGAGAATTCTATTCACCAAAGAGGTTTCCTACTAATGCTTAGCTTAAAAGGTTTTTCATTACCACAGGGGAGATTCACGACATGCAGTGGTGTTATTGAATTTCAGTAATAAAGTTAATGTAAAATCTTTTATTTTACTTCCATCTCTTTATTATTTATCATCTATATCTATGTTAATTTTTGAACATAACGATAAGAAATCTATGTAATGACAATTATATATTCAAATCATTTATTTATATTTGGGGTGCGCATGTTTTTAAGTTTTACCCTGACACTCTCAACATGGTCCTGCAAATGAATAGTAAGGCTGAAGACAAGCAGTAACAGAAAAATAGCCTGCACTCCCACTGTGTTGAGGAAAGGAAAGTGTGATTTTTCCCATGGGTGGAGCTCACACAAGAGACGGTAGCTAGGCTTTGGGCTTTCTCACCAGCAACACAAGCAAAAGAGCAACCTCATCAAAAACCCAAGAAGCAAGAATGCAAGGAGGAATGACTGCGACTGCGCGGCGTAGGACACTGCCGGCTGGTGGAAAAGGTGGGAGTGGTTCTTAGCTTCCTTGGATGGAAATTTTAAAGAAGACCTGTGGGGTGGGGGAGAGGAGGAATCACAGCTGTTTGGAAATTAGTTCTGCTACAAAAGTCTAGTCCTAACTGACAATGGCAAAAAAAAAAAAAAAATTTAATTAAAAAAATAAGATCCCGGAAATTTAAGATGAGAATGAAGTGGGGGAGGAGGAGGGCAGAGAGATTGAGCGAGAGAAGCTGATGGCTGATGACTGGGACTCTGGCTTCACTTTGGGGTCACATAGCCCTAGAGGCCTGCACACTGCAAGCGTCATCAGTCAGGCCCTGTTACCCAGGAGCTCTCCCCACGCTATTCTCCCTCCCCTCTCTAAATAAACCACAATGTAATTCTTTTATGAAATTTAATAAGTATGGTGAATGAATGATGAAAAAGCAAATGTAATCTTTATTAAAGTAGGAGAAAAATAAACTAGCTGGGACTAGCTGGTATCTGAGCAGCAGTTCTGTGGTAAAAAAAGATTATTAGATTTTTTTGTGGGGGAGGGTGTCTTAAGAACTGTTACTTGCTGTATAATCTTAAAATAATTTCTTCATTGCTATAACAGATTGAAAGTTGAAAGAATTATTCAAATGTAAATTATTTCGAAAAGTTTTTTTTTCCATTCAGGAGAAATTTTTAAAATTTTCACATGGAAAGTAATATACACAGAAAAATCGGTAATTTGAATATGGCTTAACTGTGGCAAATTTAAATTCGAGTGACTTTTTTCCTTGGGAGTGCAAATGGAATGCTAATTATGTTAATATTAGTCTCAGAAAAACGTAATTAGAAATGTAAATCTGTTGCGTTTTTTTAGCCCTCAAACTAAATAATACATTTAATTAGAAATGATTTAAAGACAGTCGGAATTTGGCTTACCTTGGCTACCTCTCTTCATCATTAATACAAAACACTGAGAGAGGACTGGACATTATTGCTACTTTTGTAATATTATTGTTATTATTATTGTATATTATTGTATGTGAATATCAGCAGAAAATTCTATTAATTTTTCAAGGCAAAATAAATGTCGTTGTATTGCACCAATGTTATTCTATTATTGCCAGAGACCCCTACAATATTATTCTATATTTCATTAGCATTTATATATTTTAATACCCTATTCTGTATTAATTGATTTACATTAATTGTCCCCTGTGCCTACAAGAAAATAACATCATTGACTGTTGATTGAAGCTTTTATTGAAGAGTTTCACAAAACCATGTTGGAAGGAAACCAGAGCTATGTCTTTAGGCTTTGCATGAAATTCAATAGCCCAACCTAAAAAATGGAATAGTATGGATGATATCCAGCAGTATGTATTGGGTGCTTTATAGTGAACCGGCCTCACTGCACATTTTAGAGCTATGGTCATATAAGTCACAGCATTTTTTCCTCAATAGGAATAGAAACTGTGAGATAAACTTAAGCCATGGCACTATGTAAAGATTAAAAAAAAAAAAAAGCACTGAACTTTGATGTGATCATTTCAGCTTTCTTCTGGTCTAAATTACATGAGACTCAGTCTTAGTTGTATTAAGTAGTATGCTCACTGTGGCAGTCTAAATTTACACAGCATAGTTTTGCCATTATTAATACAGTTCTAATTTCTATTTTATTAATCAAAAATTGCTTTATTTTGTGAATATAAAAGTATTTAATTTTTTTTATAAATAAATGCAAAGAAGAAAGTAAAAAAATAATTTATAATCTTACCAGCCAAAGATTATTCCTGCTAGCATTTTGTTATGTATTCTTCCAGACTTCTTTAATGCATGTCAACTATGAACCAATACGTTTATTAGACATCATCTTTAACTTAAAGTATTTGGCACCTGTGATACTATTCAGAATTCTAAAGGAAACCCTACATGCATTACTTGAGATCTTCAACACCTGGAGATGCTCTGGCTTTCTCGGTTCTCTTCTTATGTACTACATCACAGTCTCATCCCTCACAGTACCATAGGAGTTATTTCACCTTGGTTTGAGATGCTTAAAACCTTTACAACTTTGCTTATGCATTTATGATGAGTTCAATTATGTAAAGTTTGTGAAAAGATTTGCTTTCTCCCAACATTCTGATGTATCCTTAACTGAGGATGAGTCTTGTGATGTAGCAACTCTCATTCTATCTCATTTTTGTTCTAAGTGCCTGATACGGATGTTCACCCTCTAGCTGAGAGGCAATCCATGTGTTATTTATACAGTTCTATTCTCTCTGGCAAGTAAAGAGGGGATTTTATTTTACACCTTTTAATAGGAAAGTCCATTAGAAACTTAGTTGAAAGCATCTTCTTGTAGCTGATGCTTAGTGAAATAAGGTATTACAAATTTTATGCCCACTCTTGTGTAACTTTCATTTTTCCAATATTCTAAAACGTTTTCAATGAAGCTTGTCCCATTGATGATAAAATCTAGTGTTGCTGTTAAAAAATATGGTGTAATTCTACTTATTTTTCTGTAGATAGTAGATTTTATTATTTTCTCTTTTTGTAGTTTTTAGACTCTTCTTTTTGTTCCTAGTTTGAAAAAAATTAGGAATATATGCCTAACTGTGGGTTGTTTTTTTTGTTTGTTTGTTTTACCTATAATGCTAAACACTCAAGATTTGTGTTTTTCTTATCTCTGGTAAATACTCATATTATTTCTTTGACTAATGCTCCCCCCATCATCTTTCCCTAGAAATACTTTTTAAATGTATTTTTGAATTTTCTATTTGATTTTGCATGTATCATCATTCTCTTTTATACTTTTTTTGCATTTTTGTCTTCGTGCTTTACATTCTGGGGTATTTTCTTTCTTCTTATTCAGTATTTTTGCAATGAAGAAAAATCATATTGGGATAAAAAGGAGTATAAGTTATGATATCCTCTTTTATCCACATATACATTGCAAATTAGAAATGGTAACTTTCAAAAGTAACATCTATTTGCCATCACTGAATTTTAAGTAATTGCTAACCACAAAATCCAATATCAGTGCAATAAAAGAATCTAGAATTTCATGAATGATTGCTATGTAAATGTAAGTAGGCTGAAATAACTTTAAAATGTTAGAAAACAAGATAAAATATGAATAATTTAAATTCACAGCTGAGGTCATAAACTGCAGGATTAAAGCTATAGAAAGGTGATCAATGATTGAGAGAAAATTTTGACATGCACTTCTAGAATACAGAAATAAAAAAGATTGGAGATAAAATAGATGCACGAATAGAAAATGGAGATCAACAATATATATTATTGTAGACTTTTCTCAAAGGTGAAATAAAATAAGTTTAGGCCCCAAATCTTTTAATTTTTATTTAAAAAATATTTTATTATTTTTTTTATAGGTCAAAGCACATTGGCTCCCAAATCTCTTTTTAGACATAGTTCTTCCCAGGAGCTGATACAGATATAAGGCCAGCACTGCTACTTCTTGGAAGACAGTCCAGCCAGTCATTACTCTCTCTTCATGCTTCCTTCCATCGCCAACTTACAGGATGTCTACCCAGACTCACAATTGGTCAAGTGAGATGGGCTCTGGGCTACTGTAAGAAGGCTTAAGGAGGGCAGCCTAAGAAACTCACCCTAGTCATCGGGTCACTGTTTTTCCTTTCCCTCTGATGTGTGTGTTCTGAATTTCTTGCTGTTGGAGTGGTAAGATGCAAGACTTGGCGAGGGCAGAGGAGATCATCAATTTATTGGGGGTCTACATCACCACAGGCCAAAAAATACAACTCCTGGAAGAAAAGGAAATACATAGAAATTAGGGGTCTAAATTTAAAACAGTAATAGAGTGTTTTAAAGTGTTTCTTTGCCAATAGTGTTCTCTAGGAACATTCCATCTCTCCTTTGTGAAACACAGAAAGGTGTACTGGCTATTTAAGCCCAATGTATTTGTTTAGCATCCTGAGTTCTCTTAATTAAGAAACTCTTTCTTAATTAACATCTATCATTTCCTTTTTAAGTACTATTTAAATACAGAGTGAATAAAGCAGATTCTATTGGTGTAGGAACAGCTTGATATTTGATTGGTACATCGTCATTCAAGAGATTGAGAGTTTATGGGACTGGGGCAGACTTTTTAAAGAATTTTCACTGAACAAGTAAACTAAATTCTATGGGTATCAAGTTTGGGGCTTTTGAATTTGTGATTATTTCATTTGTTTTTTTTTTTTCTCCAACTTTATTTAAGAAGAAACCACATTCCTTAGATAGCAAGAGTTTTTTGTTTGTTTTTGTTTGTTTGTTTGTTTGTTGTTTGTTTTACCTTTTCCATTCATTTGGAAATTGATAAATTTCACTATTCTTTCCCTCTGAATTTGTAATATTTATAACCACCACTGGAGATTATTTAACATCTATCAAAGACCCTAAATTGGGAAATAAAGGAGAATGTCCCTCAGTCAAGCCTCACAGATCACAAGAGTTTTGGCTTGTTTGCCCTAGTAAATTCCTGAGACCAGGGCTTATCAATTGTTAAATCCAGAACCAATTTGAGAACATAGGAAATGTATCAGAGAAATGACGAATAAGCCACATTGTCCTAAGAGACAGTATTACTGTGATGCCTTCTAAGCCTCAAAGAAGGCTTAGAAATTGATATGAAAAGAATCTGAATCAGGATAAAAGAGCTAAAATCTTAAGGCAGCCAGTCTTAGTGCCATCCGCTTCTACTTGGCACTGGCTCCATTCCCCTATGAGCCAAATGTGGAAGAATAAATTATTATTATGCCCATTTCGTAGGTAAAGGGAATGAATCCTAGAGTAATATGCCTAATGTCAAATAACTAGTATTTGAGCTGGTATCCTAAATATCAAGGCTCATGCACTCTTTACCATACCATCACATCTCCAGTTGAAATACAACGTGTTAAGTTTTGAGATGCAGGTAAGCCCCGATGACTATGGTTTTAAATTGACGTGGGAGGGTAAATCATGAAATAATTACAAGGACAGCAACTTACAAATTAATTAAACATTCAAAATGTGTTTGTGTTTCCAAGAGTAGTAATTGCTACAAATAGACTAGCAAGACATGTCAAAAAAATATACATATATTGGAGGGATTGTTTCATAAACTATATAAATGTCTAACTGATGTACTGTAAACTTGAAACTAATAATAAAAGAAAAAATAAATATGGTGTGATATTCAGCAAAGAAAATCACACAATCAAGAGACTCGATTATCAATTTCAGAGTACATAGAGAAAGAGACTTCTGATGGAATGTTTTCTTCCACGGAGATACAGGAAATGAAGGAAGAGGGAAGAGAATAAAATGGCTGCAGTGCATGGCACAGCATAACTCTCATGCATGAAAAAAAAGTGCCTTTGGATAAATATGGTGTCTGGACTGTATGACACTCTAAGGTTTGTTAGATTTTTTTTTTAATCGAATGCTTCCAGATTGAGCAGGAAATTGTCGAGAGGAGCATGAGAGCCCAGCTGCTGCCTCGAGAAAGCAACAACTGATTTTGCCAGCAGCTGGGAAACCTCATGTAATTGCTGATAGGTCAAGATCACAAATGGATAAATTCTCTCCTGTTCCCAACTCCTAGGATTTCAGTTCATTGAGGTTCTAGTTTGTTACTGACCCAAATAAAATGTGCAAGAGACTCTCTTATTTTTTTCCTTTGCTTTTTATCTCCTCTCCTTTTGTTTCTATGAATCATAAATTCACAATAAAATTGGATGACATGAAAATGCACATACCCCAAAATATAATTATTCTGTTCAACAACAATTTCTTAATACATAAAGGTTTACTTCATCTCCTTATTGAGGTCACCCATCTGGCTATCCTGGTGAGAGAAAATCAGTTGGAACAAAAAGACTCTTTTTGGTCTGAGTAAATCCAAACCATCAGGAGAAAACACAGGCAGGATTCAACGTAACTGACAATGCAGCTTCCCCACTGCACTTTGATTTTTCCCCACCCCTCAGTAAGACAATTTATTCTTGCAGGTGTGGACCACTACGTGCATTCTATCACTGATGAATGCTCTTTTCTAGCATATAACAAGGTGTGCATAAATTTATTCCCTTCCTTTAGACATAAAGGCTGCCAGCCACTGTCTGCTGTCCTTGTGGAGAGACTTCCTTCTCTTTTAATTTGTTACTTGTTGTGCTTGCTTTGTTCCTTAGTTCCTTTTATCAGATTCACTTATGTTTCCACAACTTCCACTCTAACTTCCATTCCCTTTAAACAATCCCTTAAGTGGAAATAACCGTATTTGCGTCTGTAGAATGTAGTGGATATATAGATAAGATTTTTCAAAATTAATGAGTACAAGATCTCTGGTTTAGAAGTCACCTTGAGAAAATTCCTATCATAAGAATAGTCAGTAAGTAGCATTCTGTAAAATATTGGTTGAAAGAAATAAACAAAGAAGACAAAGATTCAATTTTTCTTATATTTTTCAGTCAATCTGTGTTCTCTGCCTTTAAAACTTAATGCCTCCCAAATGCTATTCAGGCAAAACCTGCATAGCTGTTTATTTCTTTATTTGATATCTAACTTAATGGAGAAAGGACATGAATATTTATCAAGCATCTACCAATGTCAGATACCACATTAAGTAATTTTCACATGCTATATTTAAATCTTCACAAAATTTCCCCTTTTAAGGATGACAAAAGAGTAACTCAAAATGGCTAAGGTAAGATTTTCTCATTTAGTTACAAAGTAAAGAATTACAAGACATTAGTACTCTCAGTAGAACAACTAAAAAGATGAATACACTACAAAAGGTAAAGTTTTCTATACCCAACCTAAAGGTAAGATATACAAAAAAATTAAGGGAAATAAATTTCTGAGATTTACAAGCTCCTCCTAGGATTCTGAGGCGACATCTCCTCTATGTTCATCTCTGTAAACACAGTGGGAGAGATTCAAGCCCAACATAGATGGTGAGGTTTACAGGGTGAGGAGAAACCAGCCAAACTTTTAAAGGTTACATGTAGACTGGCATGGCCGATCAGAATCTTGAGCTCCAAAGACAGAGTGAATCTACACCCATCTGCCAAATTTTTCCCATGGGATCTTTACCAGTACACAGGGCAAAGGCTGGGGAAATAATAGTAGAGCTTGAAAGAAATTTATTAAAATTTATGGAGCCTTCACTGAAGGTATGACAGAGCTCTCTAAGAGCTAAGAGCAGAGAAAGAGGACAGAGCGAGATCTCTGGAATGATGAAAGCTGGTCAGAGTGCAGAAAAAGCTTTCTGGTGATCTAAAAAGCAGAGCTACAAAGCATTGAGACATTTCAAGATTTTTATTGTGCTTAAATCCTAAGTCCCACTTAAAGGAGAGTCCTAATTGGACCCTCAAATTATTTGGAATCAGTGGTGTCCTGAAATTTACCCAAATTGTACTCTCTCTCAGACTCAGCTCAACTATGGGTTACAGAAAAAAGTGTACCCTTCAATGAGGGTAAATATAATTTACTTCAGTCTCTATTATTCTTGTATACAAATATCTAGAATACAAATTATAAGGTATGTAACAAAACACACACACAAAAAATAACCTATTCTTAAAAGAAAGAATGATCAATAGAAGTAGACCCAAAGATATTCCAGAGATTAGAATTAACAGATAAGGACTTTAAAATAAATGATAAATGTCAATTTGTTTAGAAAAGGGAAACAATAAGCATGAATGGATAGGAAATTTTAGCAAAACATTAACAATGCAAAAAAATTATATGAAAATTCTGGAACTAAAAAATATAATATTGAAAATGAAAATTAGTTCACACTTATAAAAGCAGAAAGAACAATTTTAAAAAAGACCGGTGAATTACAAAAATTATTGTTATACCCATGAGAAAGTCAAGGCACAAAAAAGTTAAATGAACTAAATTTCAGAGTTCCATAATTTCTTCATGGGAGAAGAGAAATGAACAGCTACTATTATCACTAGATAGGCCAAATGTAAAACAGAATGGTTAAGGCATTTCTGGATGTGAGTGTTATTAAATAGAAACTCTGGAATTGTTATTTAGGGCATCCTGACATCAAAGCCTGGGATTTTTCTATTATAAAGCTTTGTTTCTCAAATTATATTCATATTTCATATCATAGATCACAAAATGCCTGTGGGCAAGCCTGTGTCTTCTAAATCAGATCCATCTCTTATAATCTCAAACTGAGGTGTCTGCATACAAAAGTTGCTACATATATGGTGTCAAAACTAAATGAGGGCTACCCTAAAAGTCAATTCAGATGGAAGATTGATCAATAGATACATACATAGATATAGACATTATTCATAGCCTTAGAGGTATACTTGAGCTCAATTTTCAACTAGTTTTATTCATCCTAGGCCCTTTTGTTTTCACTTACAAAATCCAACATTTACTAGTCTATTGTAGCTCTTTGATACCATAGAACAAGAGTCTCAAAGTCAAATGTCTTCTGTGGCCAGAGCAATAAAAATTGTACCAAGCAAAATCAGGTAGGTAATTAGACAGTAGAAAGTAATGAGAAATGCAAAAATGCAAAGAACTTTAAAGTCAGACTATGCCAAAATGTACTCAAATTCAAATACAGTTTTAATAATCTCCTGACTAAGCCTTCATTCAGCCAGATCTACTTCTTACATTGACAGTTTGTTCTACCAAATAAAGCACAATAGTTAAAATCCACTGTGACAGACAAAACTGATTTCAAGTTCCAGCTGTGACACTTGTTGACTTTGGTAATGCAGGTCTTCTCATTGACCACTGTTGGCCCCAGATCCCTTTTTAATTAAACAGTAACAATAATAGTACCTACTTTATAGGTCATAATAAAGATCAAGTAATAAGGTAATGTGTGTAAATTGCTTTGAATAGTGCCTGGTGCATAGTGAATTCTCCATAAATATTAGCTGTTATTAATATTAATGAATCATAATGAAATTTTTCAAAGAGGGTATATATAAAATTTAGTTTTCAGATTTATTCTTCATAAGACCTAGAATGGTTTATTTTAAATTAAATGTTCACTGGGAAGTTATTAGAATCTATGCTAACAGTTATTTATACAAGCATAATATATATGATCATATATCAAGTACAATATATAATATATTAGCAATGGTGACTTACTGATGACTCATGGCCTATCCATGATGCAGTAATGACATCTATAACTTTTCTGTCTTATTCATGGAGAGTTATTTTCCCTTCAAAAATGTGCCACTCTGGATATATTCCCCTGAAATGTCATTTTAAAAATTCTTGATCATTTTACAGACCCTTCTTTATTTAAAAAAATTGTAAATATTTTTTAAAAAACATTTAAATGCAATGATGACAAGGTTTCTTCTGGAAGTGGCCACTGAAATGAAAATGAAGCAGGATTATGACTCATTTTGTATTGCTGTTGACAGGATAAATCTGTTGGCTGCTGTTTCTTTTGCTAACAGTCTATTTATATGCACCACATAAATGTTTCATGGGTAGATTTTCTATCAATTTTGACTTAAAGCAGAATAAACATATTACTTTGCTGAAGGACATTTTCCTCTTGTGGTCACAGTCTCTTGATTTTCAAAATAAGGAATTTAAATCTTCAAATATTATGAAATGGTAATATATCTATTGATCCTGAAAATATCTATTGATCACTTACATAATAATTTCTCTATGTAAATATGTGTTATTCTCATCAAAATATTAATATTATTAATTTATAATAATAAATAATGTCAATTTATTCAATATATATTTACTAATAAACTTTTCTGTGCCAGACCTTAAGAATACAGTGGTAAACAAGACTGACATGGTCCCAGACTGTGAAGTTTACTCTCTAATGGGGAAGACATTCATTAAAATAAAATAGAGAGTAATATATTACACACAAAAAATTATTTACTTTCAATTATGATATATATTACAAAGTAAAAGTAATTGCATCTTCGCATTTATTTTTTGTCAAGCACATTTTAACAACCATGTTGTATATCAGAAAATATGCAGAGTAAAAAAAAAAGATGATTATCACAGTTCCACTATCAAGTTGCCTAACTTGGTAGATCTAGGAAGAGAGATAAATACATGCACAGTAAAATATGCTAAAGGACATAATAGAGACCTACAGGTAGTAATTCAGCAACATAAAAGAGACTAAGAATCTACCTGGGCAGGTGTAAGTGAAGCCTTCCCAGAGGAGGTGGATATGGAAGAATCAACAAATACAGCAGAGAAGATGACGAAAAAGGATCTAAGTAGGGGGCACATTTTTTTAAAGGCAACAATGTAAAAAGAATAACATGTTTGGAAAAGCTCCTTGCTTCTCTATTACTTAACATATGCAGAAACGACTGTATAAAATGCAGGGGTGAAAATAAGTGCTCCTTGCCCTTTTAGGATTCAAAACCTAGAACTGAAAAAAAAACTACAAATAAGTAAGTGATATAAAATGTTTGAGTATTGTATTAGAATTCTATGTCTAATCTGTAATGGGACCACAAAATACTACAAAACAATTAAAAACTTTTTTTTTAATCTGGGAACGTTAACACGTTAATATTTATGAAAATGATGTAGAGAAAAGAGCAAGAGAGGAGAATAACCTAGTTAAATAGAGCAAGGATTTATGTAAAATCTTTTGCTGTATATATATATATATATATATATATATATATATGCACGCACACAAACACACGTTAAATTTGTATATGTTTAAAAATAAAAACTAAGAAGAAATGAAAATTTAAATGATTAACCAAAGTACTGCAATAAGCTTAAATTTTAAATTCATTTTTTTTACTCTAATTATATAGTTTTTTTCTATCCAGAAATCTTTACGACAAGCAAATAGATCCAATAATATACACAGGCTATATACATAAAGATAATTTACTATAATACTGGTCTTTGTTACTCCTAAAGCTATCCAAAGATTTAAAAATATATTCTGTATTTCCAGCTGTGGTTTTTTTCAAGTTTTGGGTTCTTCATTTGTTGGAAAGTGAATTAATTTTCTATGGTAAATTTTCTATGAGAAATACAGAAATATAAGTTAGCATACCTACACTGATTCTTCTCCTGATCTCTATCTCTACCTTGATTCCAATTTCTTTACCCCTAGTCCACCCCATACCCACACATGTAATGTATGTAATATATATAATTTTGCTACTGAAAGACTGTGGAGTACATAGAATAGTAACTGCCTATCAAAAAATCACTAGACAAGAAATAGGGCTAGAAGTAGAGTACTTGAAGCTGTAAATTTCTTTAAAAGGGATACTGTAGAGAAATGAGAGCAGTTGGTAACAACGTCAGAAAACCCACGCAGTAACTGAGTCATTTTAGTGAAATTTGAAAAATGACAATTTTTTGGAAGTGTGGTTTCCTGTAACATAGAAGTCTTCGTGGCAAATATTGTAAAATGAGGTGGCAAGATGATTGCCAATGACTGGTGAGTAGCCATGGAACATAACACTTCAAAACCTTCACCATCTTCTTTTAAAATGAAGGGTAACTAAAGAGTCTCTGTTTTGTAACAACAGAACTATGTGAAGTTTTTAAAATATGTCCAAAATAATGTTCTTCACTGCCGATTTCTGTAAACCTGGGCTTTTAGAAGATCATAGGTTTGGGAAAAATTAACATTTAAGCTGGTCCCAGATCAAAGGTTTCGTACTAAATCATATCTATGTTGAGAATACAAAAAGAATCTTTTCATCGTTCACCTTTGCAAAACATTGAGCAGTAAAATAAGTATTTAGAGACAAAAAGACAAATTTATAAATTTAGAGACAACAATTTATAAAGGTTGTCACATTTTGAGATTTGAATAATTATGTGACTAAACCTCAGCCAACAGTATATGGCTTCCATGTATTTATGATTGCGTCAACAAAAACAACACACTAAAACCAAATAGTTCAAGTACTAATACACTACTTTTAAGTTATTGGCTTATACTACATTTTTCTTAAACTGATAATGTTTTCATAAAGTTTATAATAAAATGTTCTTGAATCCAGCTTTTTTCCTAGTGTTCTAAGGTAACAGCCCTCACAAGGCAAGATGCTCGTCGTGACAAATGCATGAAAGGAGTCTAGTCTTGGAGAAATTATGTTTCTTACTTGCCTCTATTCAAAAAGAAAACTTTGCACTTTTTTTCAAAAGTGACAAAGTAGTTGTTTGCAATTAAAATAAATCCTTTCTCTCTGCCCATATCTATCTATCTACCTATCATCTATCTATCTTCTATCATCTATCTGTCTCTCTGATAAAGAGTTACTCTAGTTATAATACTTTGAAACACACTCTTCTTTTCTTGGAAGCAGCGTTTGAAGTTTATTTAGAATACAGATTATTTCACTTAAGCCACTGAAACTGTCCCACTGGACAATAAGATATTTTTTACTATTTATGAGAACAATTCCATTATGTTTGTAATAGACCATCAAACAGACACAGTCCATTGAAACTGTTCTATTGCATAGACTCAGGGGGTAAAAAGTCAACACTCTTAATTAGCAAAACCAGATTCGAGCTGGGACAATGCACAGCTTGGAGACATTTCCTAGTATTTGGGCCTCGGTTTCTCCACATGTGAAATAAGATGGATTTTAAATTTAAATTACTACTGACAGAATTTAAACTGAGCACTCAAAGTGTACTTATTGACACTTATTTCCCACATATAAAGACTATGTATTATACTTTTTTGATCCTTACAATCCCTGACATATAGAGTCAATTAAAATTTGTTGAATAAAGTTGAATATTTAACAAAATTAGGAGATTTAAATGTGTATTCAATTAACATCTGCAGGTTAGATCTGAATGTTAATTTTATGCTGGTGAGGTTTTCAGATTTTCCATAGCAAAACTTTTATATTATTAAATGTTAAGTACATTCTGATAAAATAGAATATTTTTATATATAAAAGTATTAATAAATATTAAAAACTTGCTATTGACAGGAAGCAGATCAATGGATGACAGAGGCCAGGAGGAAGAAGTGAGGAGTCACTGCTTCTTGGCTACAGGACTCACTTTTGGGGTGATGCAAATGTCTTGGAACTTGATAGAGATGATGTTTACACAACACCGAATGTACTGTCACTGAATTTTACACTCTGAAATGGCTAGTTTTCCATTGTGTGAATTTTGCTTTAAAAAAAAAAAAAAACATGCTATCAGGAAATAATGTGAAAAGTGAGATGGAGGAAAGAATCTAAGCATTCTTAAATTTTCATTATCTGGAGATTAATGCGAAAAGTTGCAAATGTGTGCACTCATTGAATAAAATTCCCCTTTTGCTCTCCAGAGGATAAAGATAGCTTACAAAGAAAGAAAACAGATTAGATTTGAGGCAAACAGAATTAGTCTTCATCAATCATAATTATTAGCTAAGAAGATTTCATATTAAGACTATATTGATAAATATGAATTTGTGAGGAAAATTAATAAGAATGACTTGTTAAATGTATCAAGTATGTAAAATCAATCAAGTATTAAAAAGAGTTTCTGGTGATAGAGACTGTATACGGCTGAAATGCAAGAACTATCTAAATTGTAAAGTTCTCAAAAATAAAGGACTATCTGTACTCTGGTGCGATCTTTAAGTCTGCATTTGACTTCACAAGGTTACTGTGCAGCGACCAGGACAACATATTGTTTAGGAACCAGTGTGAGGTCACTAAGCGCCCCAGCTTGGTGAAGGGCAGCCTCGCACTCTGAATGCACAAACCGGGGCCTAGCGGTCATCTCCGACACTCCCATCTTCTTCGAGTCTTCACGCAACATACTCCCCAGCCTGGTTTATTTGAACTTTTTAACCATCTGTCCTCCTCTGTAACCTACTTCGAATTTATATACTTCTCAACATCCCTGCCACCAGCATTCCATTCCAGCTTAACTTTTGTGTTTTTTTTTAGTTTGATGTGTATACAAAATACCCACATATAGAGGTCCAGAGGTTCTAGCACTGTAAGAACTTCCCACACCTATCAGATCTGCCCACTCTCACCACACCTGTTGTATACATAAGAGCCAGAAGGATCTTTGAAATGTAAGAATCTGATCATGGCATTCCCTGTTTAGATCCTTCAATGATTTTTCATTGCTCTTAACATGGCTTATGAGGGCCTAGTAGGCTGGTTGCTAGCTGATTCTCCTTCTCTAGCAAGGCATCTCTGTCACAGTGGCTTTCTCTCAGTTCCTCAAGTGCAGCATCCTTCCATGAGTTCAGGGTTGCCACACACATTTCTCTGCATGCAGTGACTCCCTCCGCCCCACCCCCATCCTCTCTTCCTGCTCTTCATTCAGATTCTCTTCATTCAAATGACTCTGGAGCATAGACGGTTCACCTGATAACACAGATTAGCTCAGTCCCCTCAGATGTTTTCACAGCACACAGGAATATTCACTTATAATAATCATTCTCATTTTAAGTCACAAATTTTGTATAAATATTTTCATTTTACATGTTCATTGACTATAAGCTCCATGTAGAACGGAACTATTTCTATTTTAGTCATCATTGTGTTACAATTACAAAGAATAAATGAGTTTACAGTAGATTATAATTAAACTACAAAAAAATCTAGCAAATGATCATGAGTTATTATTTGACAACTAGCACCCATATCTATCATGGCCTTCCGATTCTTATTTGTGAAGTCATCAAGTTTTTGCACCTTAATATACTATGATTATTTATGACTTTAGTAATACTGCTAGTTAGGCCCAACCTCCTTAGAGAAAGAAATATGTTCAATATATCTTTGTATCTGTTTGGTACCTACATAGTGAAAAACAGGTAAGGATAAATACTCTTACTTAACTGATATCTCTCATTTTGTTAAAATATGAAAGCAATATTGTAACCATGATACTTACCCAGAACTCCAGATCCATTTAATGTCTGTATACAGATATTTTATATACACATCAAACTAAAGAGGACCAAAGAAAAATGTTTAAATTCTCCCTCTGAACAATTTCCTACTCTTGCCTTCTCTATGTCTGTAAAGGGCACTAGAAAGAGACTAATGTGATCCTTTAAAAATACTATTAGCCTGCTTAAAATTCCATGATGCCTTACCATCAGATGCACAATAGCATCTGATTCTTTATTGTAAATACAAGTTCTTACTTAATCTGGCCTTTGCTCACCTGTCTAACCTAAACTCTGTTCCTGAACCCAATTTCAATTCGTGGAAGGTGGTGCGGTGGGGGAGGTTCCCGCACAGAACCAAGCAATTCTCCGGCCGCAGCTGGGCATCTGAAAATTCAACGCAATTCTGATGCCGTCCACCCAGTGCATCAGGTTCTGCAAGTTAGGGGTTCAGTCCTACAACACTGCCCCCCCCCACTTCAGATGCTAGTCACAAGTTTGGGTTGTTAGTTCTGCTCTCAACTGACTGGCTATAAATCAGAGGTTCCCAAGACCCCTCCTTAGGTTCAATTAACTTGCTAGAGTGGCTCACAGGACTCTGAAACCCATTCCTCACTAGACCACTGATTTATAAAGCATATTAAAGGCTACATATCAACAGTCAGATGAAGTGATTCACAGGGTGAGGTCCCAGACAGAGACACTTCCGTCCTCCTTCTCATGGTGTGAGTTTGGAGTCTGGCTTGGGGAGGTGTCCTGGTCCCCGGCCCCGGCCCCGCAGGAGCACTGTCCTTTGGGGTTTTATGCATAGTCATGATTGGTTAACTCATCATCCATTGGTGATTAATTCAAACTCCAGCCCTCACCCCTCCCCAGAAATCAGGGGAGCTGGTCTGAAAGTTCTACCTGATAATCAGCCCACCTTCTCAGTAGCTTCTCAAAAGTTACCCCACCAACATTCACCCCATTGTGGTGGTGAGGGGCTTGTTAGGAATAAGATGTCCATTCTACCTTTATGGCTCTGAAGCAGACTTAGGAACTAAGGACAAGACCAACCATTTTAACAAAAGATGCTCCCACTGCTTTGCCACTCAGGACATTCCAAGGGGTCGGGGCGCTATGAGTTGGGAACCATGGATGAAGACCAAGTATATATGAGAAATATCTTACGACCATCTGAATGACCAAGTATATGTTTGTCATAAATCACAATATCACACCTTCTCATCTAAAAACTTGCTTTCTCTAGTCCTCCTTGCTTTGAACACACAGACGTTCTTGTAATTCAAACATGTCAAGCTTTAGAGTTTTGGCATCTATTTGCATTTGCCTAAAAAGCACTCCTCCTGATTCTCACGTAACTAAATCAGTCCTTGTCATTTGGTTCTCAGCCTAAGTGTTATCTATATGACAAGGTCCTACATGAACCATCCAATTTAAAATTGTAAATACTCAGTCTCTATTTTTGAATAAAACTGAGATCTGGTAAGAGAACAAACTGATGAGCTGGATAAGGGCACTTTCTTAGGTAGGGGACTTAAGGGTATTTAAGAAAGGCATCTGTGACAATATCGTATTGAAGGAAACCCAAATTAAGAGAACAAGCCATTTGGATACTGGAGGATGAACCTTCAAGGAAAAGGGAGTAGATGTGTAAAAGCCCTTAGACAAGAGTTGGTGTCTGAGGAGTAGAAAGGAGGCCACAGTGGCTAGAGCTGAATGAGCAAGGAGAATGGTAGGGGATGAAACCAATCAGCAGCAGACCAGATCAGGTAGCAGTCCTGTAGGCCAGAGGTTCCCAATCCCTGGACCATGGACTGGTACCTGTCTGTGGCCTGTTAAGGACCAGGCCACACAGCAGGAGGTGAGTAGCTGGTGAGCAAAGCTTCGTCTGTATTTGCAGCTGCTCCCCAGCACTAGCATCACCGCCTCAGCTCCACCTCACATCATCAGGCACTGGATTCCCATAGGAGCACCGGTCCCTGGTGCCAAAAAAGATTGGGGATCGCTGCCATGGCAAGGATTTTGGATTTTACACTGAGAAAGTCAGTAAGCTCTTAAAGGGTGTGAGGAGAGGTATTACACAATCAAGTATATACTTAAGCTGAAAGGGTAAATGAACAAAAAATTTTTTAAAAATGAGTCTTGAGACACAGGGCTGTAACCACGTCTCTCACGTTGTCAGCATCCATCTGACTAAACAGAGAGGAACTCTGAGACTCAGATCATGTGACTGAGCACCACATTTAAAGAGGCCCTTTCTAATTCTGCCTGTGCTTCCTGCCTGATGTACTTCTTTCTCATAACACTTTTTACCTAATGTTCTACGTATTTTGTTTACTGTCAATTTATTTTTGCTCTTCTTCTTCCACTGGAATGACAGTTTCTTGAAGGCAGACTATTACTTATCTTGTTCAGTGCTTAGTACAGTGCCTGGAACAGCACAAGTGTTCAATGCACGGTTGCTGAAAGAAAGAATGAATAAATGCAGGTACAGCATAACGATGGAAGTCCCACTATCCACGTGGCCCAAAGCGCGGACTGCCTTGTGTGCGATGCCAGTTTCCTCCCTTGGGCTCATCTGGCACCCACACACTGTGGCTCAGAGACCCGCAACTCTAGCTCCCTTCCTCCCTCCATACAGTCTCCTCTCTCGGAGTCACCCAATCTGAAATTTCCCTTTCATAGTCTAAGAAAAAACATCGAGCAAATTCTCCAGTGGTTGAAAGAGAGACATTGTTATAAGAAATAAATCGTTGTGTACTTTGAGATCCGGAAGACCAGAATATCTACATCTTATGTTTAACTTTATCAAACTCCTAAAATAAAGGCAGCTTGGACAAGTTGGCAAGCACCTTATTTTCACAATATGTTTTCTATTTATTACATTTTTTTTTTTTAGGTTGCCAACATATAGCTAAGCTTTATCTTATTGAGTGGATCGTCTGCTTTCAAATGAAATACATGATACCAATAAGCAATTTCCTGCTGTGACAACAGTGGAAAGATTAGAAAATGCTTATCCCTCAAAAGCACACCCATAATGATTGTCCAAGGTTACTTTGGCTAAAGGGATAAAATGAGATTAAAAATACGTGTCTTCTCTGGGGGAGAATATATATATATAATTTAGAGGTATAGTCTAAGAATTTGGGACATACAATTCAAATTTGTGCTTTCAAGGTTATTCATAAACTGAAATCATATGTCTGCACAATGTTTCGCATTGTAAAATTAAAAATATATATATAGTGCCATTGGCTATAGAAGAAAATAGTCCAGAGTTAGCAATGAAATATAGTTTAAAATTATTAAAGCAAAATACAGCTTCTTCTAGAAAGAAGAAAAATACACTACTGCTTATGATATTAACATTTGTATTTCAGGTGATCACAGCTGATGATTGATTAAGCTTGATATAATAGAAAAAAGAAGAGGAAACTTCTCAGTCAATTCTCATTTCCTCTGATATATATTAATTACTACATTTGGTGAAGGAGTAGGGAATAAAAGAGGTAGATGGATAGAAAGACACACCAAACTGAGTTATCCCCTGTGACTTTACATATTGTGGAAAGAAAATTTCAAATAGATTGAGCTGGGATTATCCCAGAAGATAATCTTAAATTAAATTAATTTTTAAATTAAATTGATATTTCATTCTTAAATACTAATGTTCTCAAGAATGTCATGGGGATTTTGTGAAAATTCAAATTCTGATTGAGTAGGTCTGGGGTGTTGCTTGGGATTCTGCATTCCATACAAGTCCCCAGGAAATGGTGATGCAGCTGGTTGGAGGACCACACTTTGTGAGTTCCAAGGCCTGGTTCCTTCCCCCAGGAAATGCAATAAATTGCAATGTGAACCTATGTAAAATGTGATCATTTTAGAGAAATGAAAGAAAAACCTACTTCCAGAAATATCCTATAATGTATTCCAAACCAGGATAAATGCCTCTGTATCAACTTTTATTATATATTATTCACATCAAAGTTCATTTCTGATTCTAGCACCAGAAAATAATCAAGGGGAGATTGTATTTTATTGAAGAAGCCTTTCTATATCACATTTAAAACTTTCTTTCTAGGTCTGAAGTCATTTAACAGAAGAGATAGTGTTAAAATACTTTTCTTATATCCATAAACGAACTATAGAACATGTCTCAGAAAATGTTTCTGAAAATTCCTACTAATATGAATTTCTTGCTCTGAATTTCTACCTTTTTAAACTCTAAATAGTTCCTTTTGTTGTTTTTTAAATATAAATTAATACAGAAAACTGGAATTGGAGAATTATTAGAATAGTTCAGGAGAGAAGTGAGGAGGTTTCAACCAGATACTAGAGATTAAGAAGAGGGAGGATTAGCAAGAAACGTAGGAAGCCAAATCAATAGGCTTTAGGCATATGCTGCTACAGACATTTTTTTCCTATTAAGCTAGCTGGTTTTTATTGAGTAATCTCTCTGCCACTGATTTGAAATGCTTTTTATCATAAAGTTTATGATAAAATTATCCCATATGGACTTCGTTTTCTCTCTTACATCTGGTCCATTCTATTGGTTTGCCCATTCGGGGATGATACAACTCTGCTTTATGACTACACAACATGTTACTGTTATATTTCAAAATTTCCCTGATTGCTCTTACAGATGAACTTTAGAACCATTTAATAAAATTCTAAACATCCTAGTGGGATTGCACTGTTTAGATTAATTTAAATATCCCAAATAAAGAATAGAGGATATCTCTTGTGTTTATTCAAATCTTCTTTTATACCTTTTGATGAAGTCTGTAGTTTATGTATATTTATGAGTGTTATACATTTGTTTAAAGCTTTTTTCTTGGATATTTATCTTTTTATTATTATTGTAGATGACATCTTTTTTCTTCATTTCCTTTCTATTTGGTTATTGTTAGACTTTTAGATTATTGTGCAATTTATTTAAATTATATAGATTATTTGGCAATTTTACTTACTGAGCTCTCCAGCTTCTATTTATTTTTCAGGTAATTTCTTGGCATTTCTAGACATACAGTGATATCATTTATGGACATTCATGTATTTTCATATTTTCCATTACCCACACATTTTATTTCCTTCTCTAACTTCTTTGACATTTGTATGACAATATTAAATAATAGAGATGACAGCAAGCATTTTTGTATTTCAAATTAATAGACTACTCTTATAGTTTACTATAAAGCATTTTACAAACTATGAGATGTATATCAGAATTTATATTGATAATTACATAATGACCTTTTTAAATATAATGTAGTTTTAATATATAACAAAGCATCTTTCTATTCCTATTTTGTTCATGGTTTTAAAAAAGAAATAGGTATTGGGGTTAGCAAATACTTTTTAGTATCAATAAAATTATATGACTTCTCATATATCTTCTTAATACAACTAATCATATTAATAGATTCCTAAATTAATAAATCCCTTCATTCTAAATATAATTCCACTTGGTCATAATGCAAAATTTGTAAATATATTATAATATTATAAAATTTTGAAAGTATGTTATATTTTTGTACCAATAATCATAGACAAATTTGTTTTTCTTAATTCTATGTTATCTTTGTCATATTCCAGTGTGTAACTCTTACTGCACAAATAATTGGAAATATGTTCTTCTTTTTCTGAAATGAGACACAGTTTAAATAACAGAATGTTTCTATTTCTATTAATGTTTTGAAAGAATCCATGCTGGAAATTACCTGGTTTTGAAATATTGTCTAAGAGTATCTCTTGACAACTTTTTCAATTTATGTTATAATTATTGGACTTTAGATATGTTTCTCTTCTTGGGTCAAAATATGTAATTTATATTTTATCAACAGTATCATTTCCTCCTGCATTTCAGATACTATTAATTCATTGAGAGAAGTATGCTCCTAATTCTTTTTCATTGTCCTACTTTCATAACTTCATCTTCTTGTCATTAATGTGATGTACGTGAAGGTTTCGTTGTCTGTATTCGGATCATCAAATTCATTCTTGCTCTTGGAAGTTGCTGCTGCTACTGCTGTTGTCCAAGAACCACATCTGGGGGATTTGTGATTGGTTCGACTTTTTTCCTGTCTGATTCCAAAATTCACTAGTATCTTAATTAACTGATTTCAATTTTTTCATATTTTGTGGTGAATCAATTTAAGACAATACATGCAACTCTGTACATCTTTGACTTCATCTCCCTCTATCCTGCTGTTTGCATTTACTCACATAGAATTACTCATTGTTTAACTAGGTTGAGGTGTGACTCATTCACACAGCATATATTGTAGTTTTTTTTCTTTCCTTAATTGAGTTGACACCATTTAATTCTGGCTTTATATTATTTTCTAATCAATATTTTTATACAATTATATTGGTTTTCTTTCTCTTATCTATTCATTTTGCTTATGTGTTTGTTTGTTCTTTCTTGCTGCTTCTTTCATATTCTATTAGTTGCTATATTGTCAATGTGCTTTTTCTTAAATAATTTATGTCATTTTTAGTTATATTATATTAATATTATATTAATACATACCTAAAAGACTTAATGCTTATCAAATTAACAAGTAATATGAAGCTATAGTAGACATTACTAGCATTTACCAATAAATAGTTTTCCTTTTGTTCCTGCATGAGAAAAGCTGGACAACCCCAAGACCTTGCAGTCCTGGCCAAAGAAATGACAGCAGAAGTGACTTATGTCATCCCAGACTAAGGCACTGAAAAGTCTCTGTAATGCTCCATTCTTTTTCATTTGTTTAACAATTAAAACTGTGTGTGTAGACATCAAGATTTTATTTTTCTTACATCATTGACAGAAATCTCTAAAATAAGATTATCTACAGCTATACCTTTTTTCTTCCCTCAAACATTTATTTTTCACTCCTTTTTTAGTTTGACAAATAATAAGACTAAGAAAAAATCTGAAGGATATATATGAATTCATATATTTACCCACAGTAGAGTTTGGAAAATTTAACTGTTCTTTACCTGGTAAAAATAATAAACAATGCTTTAAAATATTCTTGAAATAAAAACTAAAATCAATGAAGATGGGTGTCACAAATATTTTTGCTAAATCTTTTTCAAAGAAAATATCTGACTAATTAAAAGATGTAAATGTAATATCCTATATCTTTTTACTTCTAATATCAGAAACAGCTGACATTGCCTTAGCATCTCCAACAGGTAATTTGCTTCAAATATATAAATTTGACTTTAGAAATATATTGACCTATATTGACAATCAAATCACACCCTAAAGGGCTTCTATTACTAACATTTAAAGAAATGCAACAGCATGGATAGACCTAGAGGGTATTATGCTAAGTGAAATAAGTCGGACAGAGAAAGCAAATACCATATGATCTCACTTATATGTGGAATTTAACTAACAAAATAAATGAACAATCAAAACAGAAACTCATAAATACAGAGATCAAACTGATGGTTGCCAGATGGGAGGGGATTGAGGGGCTGGGTAAAAAAAGGAAAGGATTAAGAAGTACAAATTGGTAGTTACAAAACAGACACAGGATGTAAAGTACAACACAGGGAATATAGCCAGTACTACTGTAATAACTACGTACGGTGCCAGGTGGGTACTCTACTAATCATGTGGATCACTTTGAAAGTTATAAAAATGTCTGATCACTATGCTATATACATGAAACTGATACAAAATGATATTGAATGTCAACTACAACTAAAAAATAAAAATAATATAAATCAATAAAGTTATAAAAATAAAAAAATGATAATTATTGACAAGTTAAAAAAAGGAAAAATAAAGGAAAAAGAAGAGAGAACATAAAATAAATATAACCTATATGTCCTGGAACACCAGATGCTAATATCACATCGACTTGAATTTTCTTTCCCTTTCTAAAATATGTCCTATAAATAGGTCAAGTTTTAAAAAGCACACACATGATATAAAAAAGAAAAATGCAATTATGACTATGGCAACAGGACGAAAATATTTGCTAAGAAAATATTTTTTCAGATACAAGTTTCAGAGAACGTACCCCAGATGGAAAATGCATGGTTTATGTGAGTTATCCTGTCTTTACTACTGCAAAAGAATCTTGCAGGCTGCAATTCTGAAATTTACATCTGCTGTGAATGACCATGATTAGAATTAGAAGTTGTAACTCTCATGTCATTCACTTTCTACCTGCCTGTCTATCTCTTATGGTGGTGCCCCAATGTGTCTGCAAGGTGTCTGCTACCCTGGGATTCAGTTACTTGTCCTGGTAATGACTGGCAACAATGTACTTCTTCCTTAAGACAAAGTAGTTCCCTGCCCAGGAGTTGAAAGTGATAGTTAAATTTGAGCTCCCAGGTTATAATTCTTTATGGTAGCATTGGGAAGGGATGTTCAAAAGGGATAAAGGTAAAGAATACACAAAAACAACCTGAAAAGAGACATCTCCTGAAGACAGGAAGTGGGCAGTTTGTTTCTTTATTTTATTGTTGTACACAAAAGGCCATTTCCTGTGGCCTATTTTAGCAGCTGTCGTAACATGTAAGGAAAAAACCTGGGGTTCTAGAACAAAGCAAATGAGTATATTGACCATCTCTCCAGCGCTTGTTAGCTCTGTGACTATGGAAGTGACTTGGCTTGTTTGAGTCTCGGTATTCTTACCTATTAAATGGAAATAAGAATGAACTTTCAACATTGTTGTCAAGATCAAAACTAATACGCTTAAACATCTGAGAGATGTTAATATTTACTTTTATAATTTCAAAACTTCCCATGGACTGTTCTTATGCAGGCAGGATGATGAGCCTTGTAATGCAGTTATGCATAAACTGAATTTCTCTTCCTTTGCTGTTCCTTCTTGTCCTCACATCCCACTGTCTTACCCTTCAATTTAATAAATCTTCTTTAACATATTTTTGGGATGTAGTAATCCCATTTCAAGTACTAAATGACATTGAATATTGACATTTCTAAGCTACCCTAAACAGGTCATCTTCCTGCTTACTTCTCTAGTTTTATCTCTTTTGACATAAAAAGGAAGAAAAACTATAGCTGTGAGGTTTTCAGAAAACATACCATTTGTTTTACTCAGTGATTTATCCCTGGAACAAATTGAGCTTCCAAACAATAAAACTGCCACACACATGCTTCTTTAAAAGAAATTCTTCTCGAAGATGTACAAGGGACTCAAATGTTAGAAAAAAGTGAAAGCTTCTGGTCACAAAAACAAATATCTTTTCAAAAGAGAGAAACAATAAAATTCCTTAGTAAATTTCAGTATTATTGCATCTAGGGCAATATTAAACTATGTCTTTTTGGTGAGACCTAATCATTCCCAAAGACCCCAGATACCTTTACATTGAGGATTAGGTTTCAACACATGAATTTTGGGGGAACACAAACATTCAGTCTATGACAAGTGGTATTTGACTTTTTTTTTAGTTGCAGATGTTATTGTCAACTATACATTTCAGAAAACTCCACAATACAAAACATTTAAAAGGCAAGGTTCTCTGGAACATGCCAAGACTCCAAGTCACACCAGCTCAGGCTCATCTCACATGGGGAAGTCACACCAGCTCAAACATGTCTCACATGCTCCCCCAAACATGGCAGCCCCAGAAGCACCCCCTGGCTATACTGTAGCACCAAGGAAGCCTCTGGGAAATAGCTGGTGCAATATTGGGGTTTATAACAGTTCCTGGGTCGCAGTGCCCCCTTGGACTGTCCTGAGCAGTAAGAGCAGTGATTTTTTTGAATAATATTTGGTCTCTTGTCCTCAGTGTCCCTCTCCACCACAATCGCTTTTATGTTAATGAAGTGACTTTTGAGAAGCACCTAATAACGGGGGCTGGTTATCAGGGAAATTGGCCAAGAACAGAAGGGTGGAACTTTCAGTTCTAAGGAGGGGAGAGGGGATAGAAGTTGAATCAATCAATAGCCAATGAGTTAATGAATCATTCCTGCATAATGAAGCCTCTAAAAAAATCAAAAGGACAGAGTTCAGAGGGCCTCTGGGTTGGGGAGCACTTCCACGTGCCACTGTGCTGGACCCCAGACTCCAGGAGGACAGAAGCTCCTTGGTTTGGGCCTTCACTGTATATATCTCTTCACCTAGCTGCTGGTTTGTATCCTTTAACACTCTTTGTCATAAACTAGAAATCTAGCACATAAACGGGTGTCTGAGTTCTGTGAGCTACTCTAGCAAATTCATCAAACCCAACAAGTGGTCACCTCTGACTCATAGCCAGTCAACCAGAAGTAAAAGTAACAACCTCACAACCTGGACTTGTGACTGGCTTTGGAAGTGAAGGGCGATCTTGTGGGATTGCGCCCTCAGCCTGTGGACCATGATGCTATCTCCAAGTAGGTAGTGTCAGAATTGGGTTGAATTGTAGGACACCCAATTCAACTGGTGTCTAGAGCATTACTTCGTGGTTGGGGGTAACCCCCTCCCACCACCATCATGCTGGAAGTGTGTGCAGAACCCAAAAGAGCTGGGAAATCACCAATTTAGCTACATGATTTGGGTTCCAGTCTTAGCTCTCACCTACTTGCTCTAGGATCTTGAGCAACTTCATTATTCTAATTGATGATTTTTCCTTATTGTGAAGGTTATAAGATAATAACCATAACATTTTAGCTCGTTACTTGAGTAATAGTATAGGTGCTCAGTAAACATCTTTGTTGGAAGACAATTCCATTGGAAGTTAACACTGAGCTCTTCGTAATAGGTTAAACTGAAGAGGTTTGGAGATTACTAAAATAGTAAGCTCATATTTAAAGAATATATTGACCATGTGTATTTTTATTTGAAAAAGACTGTAAGTTCATATCATTTTTTAAATTTAGAGTGGAAATAGAAGAAACCCAAGAAAAATGCATAGGGCTAGGAACACTCACGATTTAGAAATATGAGTTAGAAAGAGCATCTGTCTCCGTGCTTTGGGAGTAGATACCTGCATCATTTTTTGTAAATCAAAGTAGAGATAAAGTTACTATGATACACATTTCCACAATAGCAAACCAGAGAACATTAGAGACAAATAAATAAATATATGTTGCTAGGAGAATATTTTCTTCGGTAATGACATGCATTAACTCTCACAAGTCATCTAATAAATGGTTCATCCAGACACTAATATTTAATCAGTCATACCTTTAATTGCTCTAAGAACCTTTTAAACACTGTAGCTTATTTAAACATATTCAGGGTTATTTGTTGTTCAAGGTTAATTCATTAGTCAAAGTTGTTTTAAAATGAATAAATAACACAAAAGGAAAGCACATTATTGCTTCATAACTAAATGGTAATATCGCAATTGATTTCTGCAATGTTTCACCTTAGAATGTTTCTGACAATTTAAAAGGTTAATAGGAACTACTTATGAAGTCATGGAAAGTTTGTTCTATTGTGACTTATTAAGTAAATAGATTTAAATTTTTATATGGAGTTGCTTTTTAATTGTTTATAGACTGCAATGTTTAACCTACTTAATTTCATAATGTGAGTCATAGATAATGAAAGATATTTGCTACATTCAGTGAAATAAAATGTGATGCCAAATTAAAAAATATTAATGGTTTTTCTTTACATTTTGTATTTCTTCCCACATATATGACAATCCCTAGATAAATAAAAGTGCTATCCTGAATTATTACACTTTTCCACAAGAGGGCTCTTGAAAGGCAGAACTACTGCCCATGGTTAGCGCTCACCTTCATCTATTGGTAAAAACTAGAGAAACAAGATTTTTAAATATTTCCTTGAAAATTTATTAATTTTTTAAAAAATTTACTTTAAATTTAAACTGTTTCCACTAACTGGAGTTAGCTAATAGTAATAAAAGCTAATATTTATTGAATGCCTCTCATCTTCCAGACAATGTGTTAAGTACTGAGTATGTAGCTATTTTTTATTATTAATTGCCCTTTACATACTTAATTATGGTGAGGATGAAACTTTGGAGCCAGATTTCTAAGATTTGAATCCCAGCTCTCCTGTTTTTATTATTTCTGTGACCTAGGGTGAAATATTTGTTACTTTACCTGTCCTCAGTTCCTCTTTTGTAAAATGAGTTTGTAAGCATTGAGGGAGTTAAGATACATAAGACAATTAGAAGAACACCTGGCACTTCCTAAATGCTTTATAAATTCTCACTACTACTATTATTACAAAACTGAGTCACAGAGAGATGAAACGACATGCCCCCAATCCAACAGCTAGTGGCTGAATCAGTGTGCTAGAACATGCACTGACCAACATGCCTCTAATGGAAGAGAAAACCGGCAATTCCACCTTTCGTACTGGCCCCTCACTGCCAGGGCTACAGGACTCGCCTGACATTCGCTGGTACCGCCAGTGCTGTTCATGCCACCAAGTTATCCTGTTACTCCGCACTGTAACTGCTAACTTGTAGCACTATTACTACTTGCCCTAATCATTGCTTTGTGCATTGAACTCTGCCATGAGGCTACTTGAATTTCGGAACAATATTAATTTTTGCTTTCCTAGCACATAGTAGGTACTTACCTTGGTCAGCAAGCAGAATGATAAAAGATAAGGACATGCTAATTTTTACAACTATCTTATAAAACAATTTTCATTAATCCCCTTTTACAGATGAGTAAACTGAAATTCTAAGAGGATACAGCATCAAGATTTCACAGCTTGGAAATGGCCAAGCTATTTAAAACTGGACCTGACTCCAAAGCCTGTTCTTTTGCTATAGCACCCCACACACTTGCTCATGGTTGTTTGTGCATTTTCTGAGTCAAGGGAGTCTGTACAAATCCCACCAGGAAACATACTTGAGTATTTTGAAGATAGGTAGATAGATGATAGATAGATAGATAGATAGATAGATAGATAGATAGATAGATGATAGATAGATAGATAGATAGATAGATAGATAGATAGATGATAGATGATAGATTATAGATAGATGATAGACATACAGACAGATGGATGGAGAGATGGAAGGAGGAATGAATGGATTCATGGATGGATGAATAGACAGACAGATTTTTTTCATCTCACAATAACAAATATTCAAGTGAGAGTTATTCCATTCAAATAAATTTGATCAAATTGTGCACTTTTTTCAACAACTTAAAAAATTCTCAGATTGACTTAACTCCTCTTAGAATTATTTTTGAACATTTCAAAAAGATGTAATCATGGGTTAAACCTTGATGGCATTATGCTAAGTGAGATAAGTCACACAGAAAAAAAATGCTGTATGATCTCACTTGTATGTGAAATTTTAAAAAGCTAAATCTTTACAAACAGAGAAGGGGTTGGAGGGTAGAGACTGGGGAGACGTTGTTTAAGGGTACAAACTTTCAACCAGCAAATAAACAACTCCTGGAGATACGATGCAGGGCATAGTGCTTATAGACAATACTGTATTACATACCTCAGAGCTGCCAAGATACTGGACCTTAATTGTTACCACCACAAAAAAGAAGATAACCATGTGGCAGGAATTATAAATGTGTCAATGCAGCACATGTCCACTTCAAACTTGTGCGCTGTTATATGTCAATAAAAAACAAAAATGAAAATGTAATTATGAGCAAATATTTAATTATAATTAATAATCAAGCCAGATATTTTTTCAGCATTAGAGATCCCACCGTGACCAAAGCAGGTGTATTTACAGCCTTTGAAGGCCTTCCATACCACTGGAGGAGGCAGACATGAATTAAATAGTTGCCCGGATAGTATGAAATCAGAATCGTGGAAAGCATGAAGAATAGGAGTCTTGTGCAGTGAAAGTGTGTCATGAAGAGAATCACCTAGATTTCTGAACTGAGTAGGTGTCAACCAGGTGCAACGAGGAGGGAGGAACATTCCTCCAGGCAGAGGAAGCCACAGGCACCATAGCCGTGGAGGGGCAGATGCTGACGTGCTGAGGATTAGCTAAACGAAGGTCACTGGAGTTGAGAGAGGAAGGAGGAGTGCGGTTCGAGGGGAGCCTGGAAGAAAGAAGGGAGGAAATCGTTCACTTAGTGCACATTTACTGGGAACTTGCTGTAGCCCCGCTGATATCATAGGCACAGAGAAATCACAGAGCGGTGAAGCATTTTTCTCTCAAGGAACTACTTAGTCTAGCAGACGACAGACACAGGCACACCGCCCTAGATATGATTTAATGTAATCGGTGTTGTAATAGCGGTAAGAACAAAATGCCGGGGAGCGCAAGAGAGGAGTAATTAATTCTGATCGAAGGAGTTGGCAAAGATTGCCTTGAGTAATTGACATTTGAGCTGAACCTTAAACGTATTCCATGCAGCAGCATGTAGAGAAGCCCCAGGATGTAAATAGTGGCTGTAAATCTGTTAAATGATAATTCCTATGAAGAACCTGTCTATGGAAATTTGTTCCCTTTTCTTTCTGCTTCCTAATACGGAAAACATGAAAACGTTTACCATACGGGTCAGCATTTCTCAACAACCGCCACTAGGTGGCAAACGCTTCCAAACTATTGCAGAGTCTGTTGCGAACCTCAGAGCCTCGTGAACACCTTTTGGGGGCTCTCCAGCAATCACAAACAGAATATTCTAAAACAGTCTGTCTTGTTATTGTCATTCTGAGCACCCTTACTGTTTTCATGAAATAAAAGATAGAGACGGGAACAAAACTGCATTTAAAAATTGTAAACGCAGGTTTTATTGGCAGACGTTAATATCTTTCTCTTTTAACAATGGAACCTTCCACTTGAGGCTCAGAACAAGGCCAGAGAAGTGGAGCAGCCCCTTCACAGATTCCCATCTCCATGACAACCTTCTCAGTTCCGTGCACAATTAAAGCTACAGTATCATTTTGTCAGGATGAGAAAAAAACTCGGAGTCCTAGCTGGTATTCATTCTTTAGAAGAGGTTAGAGAAATTAAATTGATTCGAGTTAGTGAGGCTAAATTATAGGGGGAAGGGAATAGATTTGAAAAATGCTTCAGCCCTATCTTTGTTCTTCACTAACAAACAAAAATATATATTTTGTGCCATTTGATGCATTGATATTATCTCTGTCCTCTTTAGCTTTCTTTGACAAGCATTCTTTTGTGCCAGGGATTCTCAAAAATCCTTTCTTACTTCTCCTTAAAGCTATACTAATGGAGAAAAAAGATATGTTCATTTATTAGCCATTAAATTCTGACCAAATGGACTGGCAAAGGTTGGGACTTCCTCAGAATCCTGGAATAACCTTATCTCCAGGCCCTGTGTGCTCCCTTTCCTTTTCGGAAGACATTCCTGGGTTTTTTAGTTGTCAGTGAAAAATCTGTATGGCCCAGTTTTCCTCTGTCCTCAAGGGTATTGTTCAGATTTCTGAAGGGTTCAAAGAAAATACTTAAAAGGTTCAAGATGAAACTTATAAAGAAAGTTTAGCAGAACAAGAATTTGGTATATGAAGAGAAACGATTGATGAGGGATTTTATGATTTAATGACTTTTTAAGAGCATATAATGGCATTTGAATAAAAGAATGAAAGCCAGCTCCTTTACTCTTTTAAAAAATATATTAATAAAATAGAATAAAGATACTAATTGGACCTAAGCTTTCATGTTACTTTATAAAAGCAAAAATATG
The DNA here is from genome assembly GCA_004027375.1 of Macroglossus sobrinus. NCBI lineage: Eukaryota > Metazoa > Chordata > Mammalia > Chiroptera > Pteropodidae > Macroglossus > Macroglossus sobrinus. The sequence continues at coordinate 385,024 of PVKZ01000095.1, read as the reverse complement.
AAAGATTTCATTGAATTTAAGACACTTTTGGGATTCCTGGAATGGTGATATATTACCAAGGGTAATAATAGAATATTATTCCATAAAAATTATAAACATATATTTTTTTCTTCCTTTTAGAAATGCACAAGTATAACCTTTCCTGAAATCAGAAAAATGGAACAGACAGCTTTTCATGGACCCTTTCAGTTCCAGCATCCTACGTTTTCACAGGTATGATAATGCAGGCACCATGGCAGTATTGCTTTATTCATTTTAACTGTAGTTAACCAATGAAAATGGCTGAGAGAATAGACAGTTGGTCTCTGACCCAGCTCACTCATGGATAAGGATGCTGTCGTTGCTTAAAGAAGGTACCATTATTATTCCCTTTTTGCATGAGCAAATTGTGACAAAGAGTAGCTAAATGTCCTTCCCAGCACGAAATCCACTGTAGATGATATGTTTCTGTCCAGCATGCCTTTCGGTTGACTACACTTACTTCATTCCTGTCTAGAAGTGAATGGGGCTGCTTCTATCCCTAGCCCAACGGCAGACAGGGAACTGAGGCCTGGGAACAGAGAGCGTTCCGTCTCCTGGCCAAAACGACGCATTCAGGAATGGACACAGGACTTAAATTTGCCAGTGGAGACTGTTTCCGACCAGGAAAAGAGACCACTTCTTTTTGTCTGTGGGACAAATGTACGTCTGGAATTACTGGTGGTCATTTTTTTCCATCTCGTAGTGGTATCTCATTATGGTTTAAGTTTGCATTTTACTTAAAGCTAATGCTGTTGAACGTTTGTAAAATATGCCAATTTGCCATCTTTAGAACATTTTTGGTGAGTGTCTAAGTTTTTGTCCATTTAAAAAAATAGTTTCTTTATTTTCTTACCATTGACTATTGCAAGTTTTTCATATATTCTGGATGTGTGATTTTCATGTTCTTCTAGTTTGTCTTTTCATTCTCTCAAGAGTTTCTTTCACAGAGCAAAACCTCTTAATTTTTTTTTTTCTTTTAGGAATTGTTCTTTGATGTCATATATAAATTTTTTTTTACATAACCCCATGTCACAAAACTTTACATTCTCTTCTAATTCCCTTGGGTGACTATAATACAAAGTGAAGTTTGGAAAGCATTACCAGTCTCATTCAGGAAGCTTCCACAGAAGTCAGTGAAAAGTACTGACCTGAGATTAACCTATGTCCATCGCTGGATTCAGACATAAACAAGGATATTTGGTCAATTTTCTAAACAGAACTTTGAAGATATAATTTCATAAAGAACTGTGGAACTTCCCAAATACCAACTTCATGGCACTACATGGAAGTCCATTCTAAGAAAAAAGCCTGGATGTCTGGAACTGAAGTCGTAAAGAAAATGCCAGATGAGATCTTTTCAATTGAAGCCACTAAAGATGACATAATAGTAATTAATACATTCAGAATAATGACTCTATGTCAGACATTTCCGGTGTATTAATCCTAACCACAATGGGTCAGATATTCCTAAAATTCATATTTTATGTGTATGAAACTGAGAGATTAAGTTCATCACTCCACTAGGCAGAGCAAAGATTCGAACCTAGACAGGCACCAGAACCACTGCTCTTAACCACTAAACTATATTTTTCTAGCATACTCAGAAAAGCTTTAGGATTACAAGATATTTAGGTAAATATTTTGTTTAAGGCTTGGGGACCCCTGGCTAAAACATCCCTCTATCCTCAATGTGCTGATAGCCTTGTTCATCCTTCTATTGCACCATTTATAACATTGCACTGAATTTATTTGTTAGTTAGGTGTTTCATGTAGTAAATTATGACCTCCTTTGGGTTAGTGTTTAGGTATTTATATTGTCATTCTTAGCTCCTAGCAGAATGCCTTGTACACAACGTTAGGTTGACTAATGTTAAATGACTCAGAGAGGGTAAGTGATTTGCCCAGTGGCACACAGCTCATAAATGGAAGGTCCAGGATTCAAACCTGTGTCTCTCCTTTATCAAAAGAAAACTGTCTACAATTTTCCTAGGCTTTCATGGCAATGTGAAAACTCTTTCTGCTGAGCCTGGAAGATGTGGAATGGGTCATTAAATGTGGAAACTGATTTATGTTAAGAGCATAGCATTTTGAGTGAATTTTCACTAATGGCTTTTTAGAAGGTGCTATATTTGGTATATGTATAGCATTATGCCATATCATGCTTTGGGATAGAACAAATGTATTCCTATGAAAAATATTTATTAAGCATCCCAGAGACAACTGAAACTCCAAACTATTTTTATAATTTTGCTGGTAATTCTAAAATAGAACTTTATGCTTTACATTGATTGGCATAGGAACATAAACATACTTTCCGTTTCCAGCCCTTTTCAGCTTATTGTGACATAAGCAGTAGGTGACTATATAAAAATGGGGGTTATTTAATATAAAATTTTCAGGTAATCCTTAAGGAATATTTTTTAAGTTATAATGAAAAACAGTATCTGCTCCCGCTTCCTTAGCTGTGCAAATCCTCTGGAGGTGCTGAGAAAGAGAAGCATCATCGAAAATTTGACTGAATTCTTTATGAACCTGTAGCAAATGTTTTATGTGCCTTCCCGGGCATCTTAGTTATCTATTGTTGTATAACAAATTACCTCCAGAAGCTCAGCCTTAAAACATTTATCATCTCATAGTTTCTATAGGTCAGGAACCTGGGCATGACTGACTGGGTTCTCTGGCTCAGAGTCTCCCACAATGTGGCACTTAAGGTGTCATCCCAGGCCGAAGTCATTTCAAGGCTTGACCAGGGATGGAACCGCTTCCAGGCTCAACCGCAAGGCTGTCGGCAGGCCTCAGATGACTCCCTTCCAAGCTCACCCACGGGGCTTGGCAGGCCGCATATCCTCACCAGCTGTTGGAGGGAGGCATCTTTTACTTCCCACATGGTCTTCCCCACAACAGGACAGCTTGCTTCTCCTGGGGAAAAGTCCCCAAGCAAGAGGGAGTGGAAGATGGTGAGCAAGATGAAAATTGTAGTTTTTTTGTAACCTAATGTAGGGAGTGACATCACATCACTTCTTTCTGTAAAGTGAGTCACTAGGTCTGGCCCACGTTCAATAGGAGACAGTTACACAAAGGTGTAAACACCAGGGGGCAGATATTGCTGTGTGGTAGGCATCCCCAACCACCTTTAGAGAATGCCTACCACACAAACTAACACTCACTAGGCAGTAAGACAAATATTGTTCTTACCATCATTATCATGGTCACGCAACAACATTAGTAACTTATACTTTTATAGTCTGTTTATTTAAATGTGGGGTAGAAAAAGCTTACCGTACCAAAGTCCGATGTTGCCTTATCAGTAGATAAAATGGGCATCTGTGAAATTCAGCCAAGGAATACACTGCTGCCTATGAATCTGAAAAAATGTTTATATCCTGTGTCTAAGAGCGGGCAATAAAGTAGTAGTGAATCGATCCTAATATGATACAAAGAAATGCTGGTGTCTATGTACATATCTTTGCAGAATAGCTGACTTAACTGAAAAGTCACGTCTGTGACCTTAGGACTAGATAAAGCTAACTTGACCTCAAAGGGATTAAACCAATGACTTTGGCCTCATTAGCCCTCATCAGCTGACTGCTTGTTTCTAATGCCAGCATCACCTGCGTACACCATGATTTTTATGGCCTCCAGGTGAGTGACCATCAATATTGAGAAGTAAAAAAAATGTGGAAATGAAAAAGAACATGGTTTATAATTCTATTTTCTTTAGAAAAATATTTCCTAATCCTATTATATTAAAGTTACCTGGACTCTGTTGAACACCAATTTCATAATGAATCTACTAGTTCCCAATTAAAAATCTAAGGATTACTCACACAAAGGGAATTCGCTGAAGCTACCCTCAGCCACGTGCCCAGTTTTTAAAAAGCCCTGCCTGATGAACAGATAGGGTGATGTGTTGCGTGAGGTCATGAACGAAAGTTTTTAGTACTAAATTCTTGCTCTCCCCCGTGTTAGCACTGTAACACTGGGTATGTTTCTTAAACTTTCTGAAACGCGGTTTCCTCACCTGAGAAACAAGAGTGACGCTCTATGGCAGCCACGAAAACGAGCCTTTCAGAGCCACGCTGCGGGAAGCACGCCAGACTGACGGCCCTCGCTGCCTTACTTTGAAACCCACGGCCACGTTTGACTGAGGCTATGCCTTGCCTGGACCATTCCCATCGAACTACTGAGTGTGGCTGGGCACTAGGACCTATTTCCGAGACACACAGACTCTTCTGCTGGCAAATTCTGTCTGGAATATTCCCCAGCTCCTTGCCAAATCTTCCACAGAGCTGCTTGGCGGTCTGACGCTTCCACCCAAACTTCTCTCCCTTTCTTCTCTCAGGCTCAGACTCAGACACTGCAGCCTGTGGGGTCCCAGCTTGTGCTGGCTCACTTCTGTGTTAACCCTGTTTTTTCATTTGTGCATTCTAATGTGTTGACATCAGGGACTAGATAATGCCCCTCCCGGGGTTAGCCAGTGCCTAGAGATAATAAACAACTTGCTAATGAGTATGCCTTTCAAATGCAAACCAACCAATCTAGACCCCATACACCCAACCACCTCTTTATTGGGCTCTTATATTTCAAGATATTCTCCACTGTCCTACTCACCCCAAGGCCAGCTACCAAACAAAGAGGGACAACCCCCAGGGCCCACTGAAATTGTTCAAACTAACCTGTCTTAAACCTGTATATTTCTTCCTGCGGAAACCACAACAAAGGCTCTTGCCCACATTTTCCTTAGCTCTGTCTGTCTCCTGACCAGCCCTGGTGCTTACCTGCGTGGTGACGTGCCTCCCGTTTCTAGGCAACTGAAAGTATGTGATGAAAAATCCTGGGTACCCTTAAAACACCTTCCTATTTCCTTTCACACAGAAATTTTCCTTAGGTACATTCTTGCACATTTAACTTCCTCTTGGCATCTACCTGCTTCTCAGAGGACCCAGACTAACTCACATTGCTTGCTAAAATGTCATAAAGTGATATTTTTAGCAGTCAGCGAGGGAAAGGGGTCTGGAGTAGGGGCCAGTCACATGTGTCTCCAGGGCAGGGGGACAGCTCCACCTTTCCCCATCTTTAGATTATTCCAGAAGAGGAAATCCCTATTTTTAAAATATTCATTCTTTTTTTTTTTTTCAAAAACACTGTGGCGATTGCACAAAATAGCAAAGGCTGGTTTGATTCATGGGCAACATGAAGTCAGAAGGGCAGAGTGAGAGTGTAGAATTCCAGGCAGAGGTGGAAGCCTTTGCAGGCTGGCAAGTGTTAAGAAAAAGAAATCCAACCACGTAAATTTAAAGAGCTCATTGGCTATATTAAGTGATTCATGAATTGAGCAGCATCCCATCTAGCAACTAGAAGGCGGCTTTAAGGGGCTGTAATGTACAAACGGAAGGTTTTTATAGGAAGAGCTGTGGGGCCAGGGAGCTATTAAAAAAGAAACAAAGGGTTGTTTTGGGGCTGGGACATCTTTTCTTTCGGCCACTGATTTTTCTATACTGACAAGAGAGAAACTATAATTCACCAATACATACAGTTTTTGAGTTACCATTTCACTGATGGTGATGAACTTTGCATTAAAGTCATATAATATATCATGAAGAACTGAAAATATTGATCAATCTTTTAATTTAGTAGAGTAATGGGGTAACAATGTTGGAAACCACATTATGGTTCGATATGATTGATTTTAAAGGGGCATGAGAGAAAATATTTTTCACTTAATCTCTCTTAAAAACCATTTAAATCAATTTTCTTATGTTCACAAAAGCCAAAAGGGCTTGCAGATTAATTTCCACTCTGGTTAAGAAAAAATGTCATGTATAAATGGTGAGGTTGTTTCCCTTAGTGCAGGGACGTGGAGAGGAAACCAGGTGATCTGCTTTACTACTGATGCAGTTACGATATTAGTTCTTAAAAGTCTCAAGTGACCGTTCAGCTCTGCCCTAAATCAAAAACGAAAGCACATTCTCTTCTGGAAACGGAATGGCTTCTGTCCTCAAAAGACACATAAGAATATTTGGATCCACTATTTAGTACTATGTTAAGGCAGGATAAAAAATAATAGCTGAGTAAAATTCAAGGAAATCCGGGTAATCGAAGGCTACTCTTTTCCTTTGTCTGTCCTTCCCAGAAAGCCAGATGTTAGATGTCTTTACTAAATGCATTACGTCCATAATAGAATATGTTGCAAGTGCTATGATTCGCTTATTTAATTTATTTAAAAGAATTATTTTGAAAAATTCTCATCTCAACTTCCTTGATATTTAGAATCACATTTCTTTATAACAAAGGATTAGACTGGGGATCTGTTTCCTCTAGTCAACATGGCATTTACTGGGCAAAGCAATGTTTCAGGCACTTTATTGGTCACTAAGATAGATAGAGATGTGGAAAACATGAATGATTTCTTAGGACATTAAAATCTAACTGGGGATACAAAATATAGAGAGGAATCTTCAATATTAGGCACACTTCACATTTCTTATCTAGGAATTACCAGATTATTCCTTCATTGCTTTACAATTAATTATTACCCTTTATTAGGTAAGGCAATTGAATACAGAAGACTAGGGATGTGTCTGAAGGCCATGAATTACTAAAACCTCTCTTCAACAACGTAAGAAGTCAAGGACACCTTGATTAAAAGGCACAGTTGATATTAAGGAGAGATAATACCTGAGAGGGAGCAAATGCAAGTACATTTTTGATGGGCTTTATAAATGAATAAGATTTACAGTCAGAAAATAATGTAAAGAATATAATTACATTTTCTGATGCTCAACCTAAAAAAAAATTTAGAAATGTAATATTATCTTTTAAGACCATTGGTAACTAAATACTCATTCACTGCTTGAAGCTTCTGCTAAGTGAACCTGATACACAATAGCACAAAGTAGTTAAGGCCCTAACCATTTTACACTAACATATTTATTTCATACTAAGAAATTCAAACCGATTCAGAGTGTAGACCTTCATAATGGCCGTCCCCTAAAAAGCAGCTTTTCCTGCTCAGTTGGGCTTTGAGCATCGTAACTTATGTGGTAATTCCAACACAGCTGTCATTCACCTTCATTTGATCTGCAGAAAATCAAGAACCAATAGTGGTGATAGCCAAACAAGTAAAGCAGAGTTTGAGATGGGGATGATGTCACTTGATCTCGTCTTATGATACGCACACCTGCTATTATCACTTAGTCTGGGTTAAATGCTTTTTAACTGAGCACCTGATCTGGAGGTGTAGAGTTGTATCATGGAGACAGGACTGAGGCAGGACTGTGTATGCCCTCATTTCAAATGACAATTAGGTTTATTCTCATAAATTGACTGAAAAATAAAAAAGAATCTGGTCTAATAAGTGGTGGTTTTGAAATCTGTTGTTCAATTAAACTGAATTTAAAAGGAACTAAAGAAATATCACTTTTTGAAAAAAATCAAACTTCTTATAAAAACAGCTTTAGATAGTAATAGAATCTAATCCTTTTGAAATTAAAGTCATATTAACTCACAATGCACATCCATCAAAAGTTAAAGTTGAAAGGACCATTATCAAAGACCAAGGTTTATCCTCATAAAAATCACACACACACACACACACACACACACACACACACACACTCACACTCACACACACTCACACATACCATGTCTATATTTAACTAAATCTCCTTGAGCACAGCTAGGCCTCAGTGCCTGCCTGACTGCATAAGATTCTAAAAATCCCTCTTTCTAAGGTAGAGGCTGCTAAGGACGAGAAGCTGCGCCTACACTCCACCCAAGGACCCCGCGTACCTTTTCCATTTCCAGCCTGGAGTGGAAATGTGCTATTTAGCTACTCCACCCCTTACCCCAACCCCTGCCAGGTGCATAGGGTTCCTGAGACCAGAGGCTCAGCATGTTCCCCCGACAGACCCATCTACACATGCAGGTTCCTAGCTATCGACTCTAGTGTATGGACAAATACAAATTAAAGACAAGAGGCTTGATTTTCGCTGTTAAAAATGAGGATGAGATTTCCATTCCCTCATTCTTCTTAGAGCATTTACCTTGGAAAACTTGTCATTGTCAGTACATTTTCATCCTTTGAAATGTATAGAAAAACTTCTTTAGACCAGATAGGGCCTCTTGCCAGGGTCCTGAGTCAGGATCAAGTTTCTCAAGGTCCTGAAAGCCATTGTTCTTGAGATGTTAAAGAGGGGGATACCATCCCTGTTTCTTAGTTTCTTTGAGAGTGTAAGGGTCTCATTTCAAGGGGTGCCTTGCTCCAAACTGCAAAACTATTTACAGTCATAAAAACATAAGAAGTTTGTTTTTTCTTCTGGATAATGCCAATCAACTAACACAGATGGTCACCCCAATTAACCAGGAGAATTTAGGAAGCATTAAAAGTGACAAATGGTGCTGTCAAGTCCTCTTATTTGAGGACTAGTTACTGTTTATCTTGGAAATATGTTCATTGTTTCTTTTGCTGTGCAGAGCTTTTTAGTTTAATGAAGTCCCACTTATCTACTTTTACTTTTGATGCTTGGGGTTTTAGTGTCATATCCAAGAAATCATTGCCAAGACCAGTGTCATCAGCTTTTCTCTCTATTGTCTTCTAGGAATTTCATAGTTTCAGGTCTTATCTTCAAGTCTTTAACTCATTTTGACTTGATATTTTGTGAATGATGTCAGATGAGGGTCTAATTTCATTCTTTTACATATGGATGTCCAGTTTTCCTAACACTATTTGCTAAAAAAAAAAACAAACAAACAAACAAACAAACAAAAAGCTATCCTGTCTCCATTGTATAGTCCTGACTATGTATACATAGGTTTATTCTGGGCTATCTATTCTACTTCATTCATATTCTACTTCATATAGATGTCTGTCTTTACACCAGTACCATACTGTATTTTTAAATATTTTTTTGAATTCAAAAAGTGTGAAGCTTCCAGCTCCCCCCACCCCCTTAAGATTGCCTGGCTATTCAGGGTCTTTTGTGGTTCCATACAAAATTTACAACTGCCTTTTTTTTTATCTCTGCAAAATATGCTACTGGGATTTTTATAGGGGTTGCAGTGAATGGGTAGTTTGCTTTGGGTAGTACAAACATTTTAATAATCTTTCTCAAACACTTCCAAAAAAATTTGAAGAGGAGGGAACACTTCCCAGTGCATTTTATGAAGCTGGCGTTACCTTGATAAAGACATTACAAGAGAAGAAAGCTATAGGCCATTATCCCTGATGGACACAGATGCAAAAATACTCAATAAATACTAGCAAATTAAATTCAAGATACAATAAAAGGATCATACACCATGTCAAGTGAGATTTATTGCTGGGAAGCAAGGATGTTTTTACATATGAAAATCAATCAATGTGATACACCACATTAACAGATAAAGGGTAAAAATCACATGATCATTTCAATAGATGCAGAAAAATGTTTGACAAAATTCAACAATATTTTATGATAAAAATGCTCAACAAACTGAGACTAGAAGGAAGTAACCTCAACATAACCTCAACATAGTAGGTTTATTTATGAAAAGCCTACAGTTAATATACTTAACAGTGAAAAACTTTTAGTTTTTCCTCCTCTAAGATCAGAAAAAGGGCAAAGATGCCCACTCTCACCACTTCTAGTCAAGATAGTTTTGGAAGTCCTAGCCAGGGCAATTAGTCAAAAAAAAAAAAAAAAAAAAAAAAAAAAAAAAAAAAAAAAAAAAAAAAAAAAAAAAAAAAAAAAAAAAAAAAAAAAAAAAAAAAAAAAAAAAAAAAAAAAAAAAAAAAAAAAAAAAAAAAAAAAAAAAAAAAAAAAAAAAAAAAAAAAAAAAAAAAAAAAAAAAAAAAAA